>JASAOG010000082.1:1200000-1800000 GCA_030265305.1 Biomphalaria pfeifferi | reverse complement strand
AACTTATTCTAGGCAAACATACACTTGAAGAAAAACTATTGAAGAGTGGTAAGTCATTTTTTTGACCCTTCACATCACATCTTGTTTAGCTCTCATTAAATCTTCCTTTTTTTTTAAAACAATAGATAGTGGCATTTTTTAGTTAATTAGAAAAAAAAAATTCTGTACCAAATAGATGCATACTGCACATTTAATGCATTCCTTAAACATTACATCCATTAAAAATGAAAGTAAATGAACAATTTTAAATCATTTTATTTGAGGAGAGAATAGGACTGTGATACTAAAACACTTCAGCAGAAATCCTTTTAGAGTTTGCGATTTGAAAGAGCAGATGCTGTAAAGCTCATCTGTTTCTAAGGCCACAGTGAACTAGGGTTTCTTGAGGCCAGCACAATGACCAACTGCCTTTACTTCTGCAATGTAAGACAGGTATCCATTATAGCTGGGGGGACTCAGGGGTGTCCTAAAAAATCCTGAATCAAATCCCAAAGACCCATGGGTTCAGAAACCATGTGTTGACCACTCTACCACCACACCTTCCAAAATTATTCTCAAGGTCTTTTATTGACCAAAGTTGTTTAAGAACTCTAGTTGACTGAAAGTAAATGGCTTGTCTGCTGGGGAAAGTTAAATGTTGTTTCCACCCAGCTAGTTTGTTACTGTGTAAAAATAAAGGAAGTTTGACATTGTGCTAGCCAACTAAAAACTTCTTCATCTGTCACCTATGTGTTTGATGTATGTGACATTGGCTTCAGATTTGGGGAAACATCTACTTCATGATGGATGACTGAGTATAGCTTATGCTTCACTAACATACAGACAGTTTAACATAAAAGGATCAAGAAATCTGTTTTTTTTATCAGTCATAGACATAATTACATGTATTACTATAAAATAATCCATGATCTCCACATAATGTGAATGTCTGATAAATGGAGGAACTACATTTTACATTCCCTTTGTTCCATTAATTAATGTGAAACATTTCTGTGAAATGTAAAAAAAAAAATTAGCTACTTTAGTTTTATAAGGACTATGTACTTTATAAGTAATTTTTGCACGCAAATAACAAGATATTTTCTGATGAAGAAAAAACAGTCTAATTTAATTTGATTTAATCTAATTGAAATAGTATAACTAAAAATAATGGTGACCAAAAAAAAAAATTAAATTTAGTTTCAGGATGTAAAAAACAGTGCATTCTACAATAGATTTTTTTTTTTGTTTAAATTGAATGCAATCAACATGGGCTGTATTTTTTTCTGTCTAGCACACAATGACTTTGATATGAAAAAACCTCCAAATGACATTGGAAGACTTGAAAGTCTGGCTGCTTTTATAGAGGTCAAATCTGCTGAGCTGACAATAGAAGAATGCAAGAAGTGTGTCAACTGTGTGAAACAAGCCCTTACAGTGGGTCTATTTTAATATTTTATTAAATGATTTGTCAGTCTATAACAATAGTTAAAAAATGGAACATTTGGATAGGTATAATTTTTTTGGAAAGAAAGAAATGTAAATAACATAGATTTTCTGTTAGGGTTGCTTACACTTATAAATAGTTTTAAAAGCCCTCACCCACTCATCACGATTACTCCCGCTTGCTGTGGATGAAAAATAAGAAAATTTTACCTGTTATCACTTACCATTGGTCTGTGACAGCTACAATATTTTCATGATCCTTTTTAAGCACTTTACTTTTTATACGTAATGTTCTTGTCTATAAATAATACCCAGTTAGCTCAGTTGCTTGAACATCAGACTTATAATCTGAGGGTCATGTCCTTAATCATGTTATTTTATTTTTTTCAAATAGCGTTTCTCGCACAGTTTAATTTTAATAATTTGATCTTTAGGAGGGGTAGCGTAATAAAATGGGCCATTAGATTAAGATTACATGTAAGAGATCCTAAAGTTCAAGTGTTTTGATGGGGGAGGGGAGGCAAAGGGTGAAAAAGGCAGGGGGAAGAGAAAAGACATAGAATTCACAGGCCAGAAGTGATAGTGTTTAGGAGGGCAATTTAAAACAGGCTGTTTCAATTCAATGTTACATACACTAGAATTCACCGTAACCTATCCCTAAGTCTGTTGAACTATTGGGGCTTAACATAATAGCATATACTGGTTACAAGGAAAGGGGGTGGGGGTGGGGAAATGTGAGCAGTTTTATTGAAAGTGCAAAAAAATAAGTATTATGTGAGCATTTGCAGCATGATAGAAGAAAAAAGGCCCAGGCCAAAAAATATCATAGAGGCCATCAAATATTCAGAATTACCTTTACCTATCCCTTAGTCTGTAGACCGTTAAGGCATCAAACAAGACTCGTCAACATTCTTTCTCCATTCCTCCCTGTCCTTTGCCCTGTTCTTATTCAGAATAAGAACTGAAAAGTTGAAAAATAGTCAGATAAAGCAAATAAGACTAGACGCTATTTGTATGTGTGTGTGTGGGGGGGGAGTGATACTTGAATTTATGAGCTGTTCCAATTCAACTAAATAGTTACTAGAACTATCTGGCCAAAAGAATGTACTCTATATACTTTATTTCATCATATTGTTATAAGTTAGAAAAAAATGGGAGGGGTCCATGTTAAAATAAACAATAAATTACCTGGGAACCATCAATGGGCATAGCCAGTGGGTAATGCTAGTATCATCATTAATGGAAAAATGTTCTTGCTTCAGATTTTGAATAAAAATTTTTTATTGTATTTTGTAAATATTTTTTTCAAAAATCAGTTTTAATTTCTTCAGGAATACTAGTTTTTGTCTTAAAATATATATTTACCTTTGTTTCTAAAGTTTAACATATGATATATACATGCATCTATAATACTCTATTTCACAAAATGACCTTATTTGAATTGAGCTATTAAATTGTTACCTCTTCACCCAAATAACTCATGACTTAATGTGGATATGAAGACCTAGCTGCCACTTTGATATTTCGCAATTCCTGTCTGTCTGCTTGTCAGTTTCAAATTTAGTTATCTTTTTTTACTGATAATTGCATCGTTAACACAAGTCTATATTACAATCACTGAAATTCTCCATAGCCTAACCCAAGTGTCACAATTAATACAATTGCATTACGCAGGTCCAATTTCGAGACAATGTTATTTGTTCTTCTCAGGTGATACAAAATTTGTATGACACAAAGGGAAACAAGAGTGAGCAGCTCCTGTCCTATTTAAAGTTCTATGGCTTTGATCTGGATGTTGTCACACAGAAAGTCAGTTGGTACCCCAACGAGTATCCATATTGTCAGAGCCTCTTAAGAATCAACAAGGAGGAGGAAACGGCTGAAGTTGAAATCAAAACTGATAGACAACATGTAAGTTTCTAATAAAGCCAGTTTGTTTGTTTTTTAACCCATTCACTGCTGTTTCCAATTTTTAAAAGTCATGTTTAACTTGTTAGCAAAGAGAACTTGAAACTTGAAATAAAAATAAAATTCACATAATAAGAAAATAAAAACACTTCAGAAAATGGAACATTACGTCTAGTTTCAAAATATATATACTTTTATTAATTTTATAGCAAAAAAAAGTTTAATAATACTTAATTTCATGGGAAGGCCTTTATACAATGTGGTATTAGTACTTTGGTTTTAAAAAAAGTTTTTAGGAAAAATAATTATATATGCTCAGTTCTCACAAAAAAATTGCTGCTCAGTTTCTCATCCTTTTCAGCAAGGAAACATTAGCTTTTCATATAGGAGAGTTAAAAAAAAATGCCAGTAACTTTCTTTTAATCTTTAATTTTTCTGTTGCATGCAAAAATAGTTATGTATTGATAGACATTTTTATTCTTTTTGAATATATTTTTTTAAACTGTAAACTGCTGTATGATATTTCACATCCTGCTTATTCCAGCTCTGGATCTAGTAGCACTGAAATTCAATAATTCCAGCTTGATAATACTATATAAATAGAGTGAATGAAGAAATAAATGCAGCATGAAAGCATGAATTTATAGCTGACTATTAGACCCTCTTGTCTTCCTTGTTATACCTTTTAATTGAAGGTTAGATGCAGAAATTGTGTAAATTCCAGAATTGGTAGTAAAAATATTCTGTTTATTAATGAACCTTGAGCCATGACATTGGGTGGAAAATCTATTGTTGTTATTAGCATCAAATGTTGTCTATAGACTAGGTACATGACATGACACTTTCATATTTTGTTATGCTGATGGGTTCTCATTTTTTTCTAAAGGCACTGACTGCTATTAGAAATCATGTCATGAGTTGGATCAAATCTTGGAGCAAAAAAATCAAACAACAGTTGGCTTTGCTGTTACCTAAACACACACCTTGTAGGAACTTCCTAGAAGGTTTAAAGTGTACAGACCAAGACTGTCAATACAGGCACCAACACATAGCTACTCTAACTGAAGAGAAAGACATACTGAACATTCACACACTAGCAGTTAGTAGTTGTTTGTTTTAGTTATTTACATCTGTTATCAGTGTGTGAAGAATATTGTTGGGTTATTTAAATCTTAAATTTTAGTTGTGAAATTTCATTCTATGAAAAACAACATTTAAGATTGGAACCTAAAATAATTAAAGTTATTACTTTAAACAGTCATTTAAAATTTGACTAGTACGATCCTCATTGTACTGAGCACTCAGTTGTTTTAAAACTTTGATGAAACAAAGTCAGCTACATTAAATTCTGTTTTGTATACAGATTATTTTTGAAATCACTGTATGACTTTTTGGTACTCTGTAGAGTTTCACCCATTTATGATTATATTTTACCTCGGTATCATGGAGTAAGTCAGCCCCAGGCTTTTTTACTATAACTAAATCTTGTAGATGTGATGTGATGCTTCATGTAGTCTTTAATATATTGTATACAATTTTATTACAATTAATTTCCATAATTTTTTTACTTTTTGATACAACATTAAATAGCAATTCGTTGTCTAGGAATAATAATAAATGTGTACATTTACAGTTTATATGAAAGAGACTGTCATGGATAGATCACTTAAAAACTGAATCTTTTCAAAGTTTTTTTTTTTGCAATTTTTTTTTTAATGTATGAAATGCTTTGCATTTTTGTTTGTCATTAATTTATGACTATGACATTACATCTTAAGGATTTGAAGACATTCTGGGGTCCACATAGCAATAATGACATATTTTGTCTTATGACAGAAAATTGTGGTTTAAGTGTTGTGGCCATAGCATTACTTCCCCTGCTTTAAAAAAAAAGTTTAAAGGGAAACTCCGATTGTTTTTCAAATTTTAGTTAATGACATTTAAATTCTGTGTAAAAAGTTGTAATAGTAAACATTTTACCATTTTTTATTTAAATGCTTAGAAACATTTATATTTAAAAAATTAGTCAGTAAATTCTTGACATCTAAAAAAAAACGGGGTTCTATGAGATTTTGTTTTAAGCTAGCTCATTCGTCACTTCCCACAACAATACTGAAAGAGAAACCAGATTTGACCAATTGTATCGCTTCATTCTTACAGTAGCTGTTAGGCTTAGTGACGGCCTAGTCCAGAGCTATGATAGATAGATAGATAGACAGACAGGCAGATAGATAGATAGATAGATAGATAGATCTAAAAGCATTAGGATAATCAACTCGAGAAAAAGAGTAACATTTTCATCTAAGCCTCTCTCTCTCTGTCCCAAGATGTAAATAGTGTGTCTGACTGATTCGAACAAACTGGTCAGTGTAAGGCTAGTCGAGACTACGTGTAGTCGGTCATGACAAGACAACCAAGCGATAATGCTTGATGTGTGTTGAGTGGTCTGGCGTGAAAATACAGACTGCCGGGGTTAGTCAAGCATGTAAATCTACTTTTAATACGCATTTTTTCTTTGCTTACAAGATCCTTTATCTAACTGCATAGACCAAGATATATTTCTTTTACGAGAATGTAAACTTTGCTGTATGGTCTTTTGTTATACAATAAGTCAATAGATTAAAACACATTTGTGACGTCACATAGAAACCCGGTGAATGTCTGACTGTTTTGGATGTGCAGGAAAATTACGTCAGAAAAACATCAAATACTAAGTTATTATTGCAAAGAAGAAAAAAAAGAATCATATATTCATTATCTGTAAATCAAAACACATAATATATCAAATATTGTCAAAACCATCGGAGTTTCCCTTTAAGGTTTAAAGAAAGGGATAATTAAACAATTTAGCATTACTTCCCCTGCTTTAAAAGTATTAAAGGGGGAAATGTCTTTTGAAACTAAAAGTTATCTTTTAAAAATAAATAAATAACATTCAGTGTTTACATAATTCATTATGATAAATATATGTACAGTTATAATTTTGAATGATCAATCCTGTGTTTTGTCAGGTCAGTTTAGACCACTACCTACAGACAGGACTGGACAAACTGGAAGGAACTGACTGTGAAACACTGAAGGAAGAGCTCAACTCTTTGAATGATGTCACTAGCCAGTGGGACACTGTGAAAAGGTTTTTAGACTACAGTTTCCCAACAAGTGTTACTGCAACTAGAGAAAATGAAGACTTGGTCAAAAATTTGGTTTCACAAATAAGAAGTTCTAAAGTTGTTGTTAACCAAATTCAAAGGTAGAGTTCATTGTAATAACTAACCAAAAATCTGCTTCTGTTTACCTTATGCTATATAGCAATAATTTATCTTATGATTCTAAGCCAAAGCATAATTCATGATTTTTATTTATTATGTATAAATATTAGGCTAAAGAAATATACATTTTAATGAACTTTTAAATAAATTAACTTTAAGATAAGCATGTTGTAGCGTAGAAGTGCAGAAGAGCGATTGATCTAAGTTCCTTGAAAATATTCTAGCTCTTGACTCTGATTTATGTCAGTGTAAAATTCAAGTATTCTTTTAGTTATATGAGACTTTTTTTTACAAAGATATTAGTATGTGGCTTCAGGTAAAGTGCTTGGAATTTTGTTTTAGAATTATGGTTAAGGTTTAATTTTAGGTTAAGTAATGTGAGATGCTTAGGTTTAGGATTAGTGTAAGGCTTAAGCATTGTGGCCAGGTTCAGGGTTACATTTAGATAAAGGGTTTAACATTAAATCTAATTGAGAATGCCATGATTATATATCTTTGAGGACAATTTTCATGATTTAGTGGCAACTTATATTTGTTTCTGCTTGCCAACACCTCCAAAAGAATCTCCTAAAAATTTCTCTGCTGAGAAGTGAACAAAGTTTATGTGGACAACAAAATGACCCACTCCTTTTGTTCCCCTTTGTTAACTAATTTGTTTTAAATTTCTACTGTCATGTATGGAATCTAAAATGAATGAACTCATCCTGAAAAAGACTCAGACTCTAATTGGGGATCTATAGGCAACCAGAGAGCTTGCCGCATTTATAAGGAAGAGAACAGACTTTGCTTACATCCTTGCCCCTCAAGTTCAAGATGATCATTGTTGCCCTATTGTATTCTTCTCAGATACTTCAGATTTTTGTGGGACAACCCAGGGAGAGTGGGTAAAGGCAAGTCCAGAAATGTGGTCAAAGAAAGGTGCAAAACATCGGACTGGATTGTTCAAGCTAGTTTTTTCTCCACTCTTTTCAACTTTGAACATTTTAATGTTAGGAAGGAAGTTCAGGACCTGGAGGTGGGTTTAGAATTCTTATCAAGCTGTAGCATTCAATGTCTAATACTGAAGTTTTGAAATAGTCACTAAATAGTTTCTGTGCACTGGTACTTTGCTATGTGATTCCGATAAGGAAAGAATTCCCTAACATGGTCTTTTGATATTTACTTAATCTGAATCTCTTTGTTCTTTACATCTTCTGATTGTATTATTTATGTCTCTTTCTTTCTCATGCATGAGATATACAACCTCTTGGGTCTACAACTTCCTTTGAAGTACTTTGGACAACAATACTGAATCACATATGCACTTGTCATTCTGCCCTAATAGTACTTAGGTGGTGTGTTTGCTTAGCTGGTCTGCCCACCCTGTCTGGTCAGTGCATCTGTGATTCTATTTTACTTTCACACTAAGATGTGAGAGACCTTAATATTATTCCATTTTTCTACCTTCAATCACTTGCAATGGTTAAAAAAAATTCCTGAGCTTTTTCAATCTGAATGATGACATTGCAGCATATAAATGTACCAATTAGCCAATTAGGTTGATAACTGTGTTGATTGTATACTTACTAAATGACTAAAATAATTTATCATGTATTGACCAAATTATCTAAAACGTCAAACTGTTCTTTTAGACATATTGCACTATTAATTAAGTTACTCATATATTTCGTTTTATTTGTAGAATCAACTAAGGAATAACTTCAAACACTGGACCAAAAAATATAAGAAGTATGCTTTGTTTTCACCGGTCCAAAGTGCTTTTGATGGAGAAATGATGGTAGAGACCATTGGCTCACGTTTTATAGAGTCTTTGGATTGGCTTAAAGATCATGATCCATTAGAGGCTGCATTTGCTTTTTCTAAGATGATCAGCACTTTAGGGAGGCGCAATGTACTGAGTCTGATGCCTAAACCTGAATATTTGATTTTCTGGATGGAGTTCTATTTTACCGTCACATGGTTTTTTATTGGAAATGTAAGTTTTTAAACAATTTTCTTTCTTGCTAATATAGTGTCACGTATTACAAATTGAATTCTACTTTTAAATGGCTTGCCTAGGGGAACGTGACAATAGAAAAATGTAGTTGTGTCACTTATCTTAAGTCTGAATTTAATCAGAGACTTACAATGAATAACAAAAAAAAAAAAATGACACAAGAAATCGGAAGGTAAAATATCAACTTAATGTTTAATCATAATATAACTCAATACAAAATTGATGGGTTGACCAAAACCCTTTTACAAAAATGGCATGTAAAAATATTACAATACAAGAGTTTGAAAATATAATTACAAATACAAGCAAGGCCTTGAAAAAAAGAAAAATCTTAACTTACACGATCAATTAGTATACCACGCACGGGTCACGCAATGTCTCCGCTATTCTGTCTCACGGCTGTCTCCGTATGTCTGTCCGTCAACGTTACGCGAGCGGTCTTTATATAATCTACCGCACGTCGATATCTAGTAATTTCTAGAACAGAAAGTCATCAACACCCAGATCTAGAACGCTCTTCAAAGAGACAGAAGAAAAGAAAAAAAAAAACCACCCTCCTTTCAACCAGAGGTACACACATAGGTCAAGGACCGGTCACTGTCTGTGTGGCTTGACTCACCGTGAAAAATAAAATAAAAAAAAAACTTATTACACAAGGGGCAGACAACCTACAGGTCAAGAAAAAAAAAATAGTATCTAGGTAACAATGCCTAGATACGTAACACCTCCCTCCTAAAAATAAAAAGTTTACATTTCCACGAAATGGAAATCTTTTTAGAACAATTACAAAAATGATATTTACATTACAGAATGTATTTATCATGATATATATAAAAAAAATATACATCAAAATACTTTTTACAATCTAGATAAGGCATCGGCGATAACATTTTCGCTGCCTTTTATGTGTTTAAGATCTAGGTTGTACTCTTGTAAAAATAAACTCCACCTGAGAAGTCGTTGGTTCTTGCCAGACATTTTGTGGATAAATGTAAGGGGATTGTGGTCAGTAAATACAACCAGTGGCCATCTGGACCCACTGATATAAAAATCAAAGTGTTGTATAGAAAGAATCAACCCAAGACATTCTTTTTCCACAGTAGAATAATTTCTTTGATGTCTATTAAATTTCTTGGAAAAGAAACAAATAGGGTGCTCTACTTGGAAATTATCTTCTTGGTAAAGGACTGACCCAACACCTGTGTCACTGGCGTCAATAGCTAACCTAAAAGGTTTTCCGAAATCAGGAGCCATCAAAATAGGGGAGCTAGATAATATCTGCTTAATTTGGTTAAAGGCTTTCTGACATTCATCCGTCCAAGTAAATCGGACGTTCTTTCTCAGGAGGTTTGTTAAAGGACTGGCAATGACAGAAAAATTTTCGCAAAATTTTCTATAATATCCAGACATTCCCAAAATCTTCGGAGTTGTTTCCGATCAGCAGGAATAGGGAAAGCTTGGATAGCTTCTACTTTGGCCATTACAGGTTTCACCTGGCCTTGTCCTACAATATGGCCTAAGTATTGGATGGAAGCCTGGCAAAAATCACTCTTACTCAGGTTTACAGTAATTTTTGCATGTAAAAGTTTAGTAAAAAGACAATGCAGTTGTTTACAATGGCTAGAAAAATCTTGGCTAAAAATTACTACATCGTCTATGTATGCGTGGCAATTCTCCATGTCAGCAAGCAGGGCATTTATCATTCTCTGGAAAGTGGCAGGAGCATTCTTCATGCCAAATGGCATCACTTTGTATTGGTACAGACCATCAGGGGTGACAAAGGCGGAGATTTCCTTTGCCCTATCAGTCAGGGGAACCTGCCAATAACCTGAAAGTAGGTCTATTTTGGTGATGTACTTAGCGTCACCAATACGATATATGAGATCGTCTATCCTAGGGATAGGAAACGAATCGGTCTTTGTTACAGCATTTACCTTACGGTAGTCTGTACAAAAACGATAAGTCTTGTCCTGTTTAGGTATCAAGACACATGGGGAGCTCCAGCTACTGGAACTTGGTTCAATGAGGTCATTTTCAAGCATATACTTGATTTCTGACCTAAGTATGGCAAGTTTTTCAGGGTTAACCCTGTAAGGATGCTGCTTGACTGGAGTAGCCTCGCCAACATCTACATCATGCATTATAACATTAGTCTGTTTTGGTACATCAGAAAAAATGTCATTAAATTCATTAATGAGTTTCATGATAACTGGCCTTTCTGTCGAAGACAGATGAGTCAGTTTTACATCCAAATTCTGTAATACAAAAGAATTAGGTATTTTGTATTGTCCAAATTTCTCCTTTACAATATCATCATCAATAGGAGAAACATGGCTATTTGAACAACTTTGACTGTATTTAAAACACAATTACTCTTCTCTGAGTCATCTGGCCGAGATACATAAGGCTTCAGCATGTTTATATGACATAGCTGAGTCTTTTTCCTACGGTCAGGAGTTTTGATTGTGTAATTGAGGTCACTAATTTTGGTCTCAATTTCATAGGGACCAAAATATCTGGCTTGCAAGGGTTGACCTGGTATGGGCAAAAATACAAGCCCCTTATCCCCGGGAGAAAATTCTCTAACACGGGCCTTTCTATCATACCAGCGTTTCATGCTGGATTGGGTGTTTTGTAAGTTATTTTTGGCCAGAACACAAGCATCATAAAGTCTAGTTTTAAACTTACTTACATAGTCTAAAAGTCCTTCAGTGGCTGTTGGTGACAACAAAGTCTCTTTTATACATTTCAAGGGACCGCGCACCGAATGGCCAAAGACTAAGTCAAAAGGGCTGAATCCCAACGATTCCTGGACGGATTCACGGGTTGCAAACAGCAGCATGTGGATTCCTTCGTCCCAGTCTTTTTCGTGCTCAAAGCAATAGGTTCGGATCATGTTCTTGAGAGTCTGATGGAATCGCTCAAGAGCGCCTTGCGACTCGGCATGATATGCACTCGACATGCAGTGTTTGATGCCCAACTGAGTCATGACTTGCTTGAAAAGATTGGCCGTGAAATTCGTTCCTTGGTCCGATTGGATGGACTTTGGTAGACCAAATAGAGTAAAGAACTTGATTAAGGCCTTTACAATGTTCGATGCTTTTATGTTCCTTAGAGGAATAGCCTCAGGAAAACGAGTTGAAGCACACATAATGGTCAACAGGTATTGGTTGCCAGCTTTTGTCCTTGGGAGAGGACCAACACAGTCAATAAGTACTCTGCTGAAAGGTTCTTCAAAGGCTGGAATCGGCTTCAGAGGAGCAACAGGGATCTTTTGATTTGGCTTGCCAACCATCTGACAAGCATGACAGGATCGGCAGTACTGGATGACATCTTTCTTCAAACGTGGCCAGAAGAAGTGTGACATAATCTTGTGGTATGTCTTGTGGATGCCGAGATGACCTGACATTGGTGTGTCATGAGCCAGATTCATGATGTACGCTCGGTATCTTTCTGGTAACACGATTTGATGGCATATTCTCCATTCTTCTTCGTTGGATGCGTCTGGAGGTTTCCATTTCCTGAAGAGCATATCATCTTGGATGTAGTAGCACGTTGATGCTAGCTCTGCCTCTTGTGATGTCATTGCGGTTTCTCGAAGTTTGGCGAGCTCTGGATCCTTCTTTTGGTCCTCAATCAACTGTTTTCGAGTTGATGCCGGCTTTTCAGAATTTGGCGTTGGTTCTTCTTCAAGAGAAGCAAAGAATGTGGTGCTCAAGTCCACATCATCGTGGTTACTGTTGGCTTTGATAACGTTCTCTTCTTGAGATGCTTTCAACCTCATTGCCCTTGTTACTGCACACGCTGGATATAACTCTAGGTCTTCCTCGGGTGTGGCAGATAAGTCGGGTTTTTGAGTGACGATGGGTTCGGCTATCACCTTTCCACCTGCTAAGTCATTGCCTAACAGCAACGAGATGCCTTCCAATGGTAATGTTGGTCGGACACCAACAACAACCGGTCCAGTAATGAGATTTGACTTTATGTCGATTAGATGTAGAGGCACATCTATACATCCAAGCTCTACGCCTCGTAACAGGATGCTCTTCCCAGTCGATGATGATTTTGACAAGGGCAAGATACCCTCTAAAAGTAGCGATTGTGAGGCACCTGTGTCTCTCAAAATGGTGATAGGTCGTAGACTTGTAGAATCACCGGGTAGTGATACGAATCCTTCCGAAATGAAAGGCTTAAAATCCTCTAATAAAACATCAATTTTGGTTGATGCAGACTGGACTTGGGTCGAACTCTCGCTGGAGTCATTGACATCTCTAGGAGACGCAGTGGAGAAACTCTTTCTTGAGTCAGTAGAACATCTTTTGGATGTATTTGGAGAACTCTTGATGGAGTCATTGGAACATCGGGGTGATGTCTTATGGGAACTCTTGATAGAGTCATGGGAACATCAGGGTGATGTATTATGGGAACTCTGGATAGAGTCATTGGAACATCGGTGTGATGTACTAGGTAAACTCTTGTTTGAGTCATTGGAACATCGGTGTGATGTACTAGGTAAACTCTTGTTTGAGTCATTGGAACATCGACTTGATGTATTTGAAAAACTCTTGTTTGAGTCATTGGAACATCGGCTTGATGTATTTGAAAAACTCTTGTTTGAGTCATTAGAACATCGTAAAGATGAATTTGAAGAACTCACTGTTGAGTCATTTGAACATCGTGGAGACATTTTCGGAGAGTCTTGTACAGTCAATACATTTGAAACAGGTGGTGTCGAGGTATTCTGGATATGACTTGATGATGAGGGAGTAAACCTCGACGACCACTGTACTGTGCAAGCGCTGACTTTTGAAGGAGCTTTTTCGTTTCTCTTCCTCAATTTCCAGCAATCGTCAATTTTATGGCCTTCTCGTTTGCAGTAGGAACAAGTAGCTTTACTTGTAGTAGGTTTTCTGTCATTTGTACTGCTGTTCTTGATGGAGTTGCTAGCAGTGGACTCAGGCTGTTTGACTTGTTTTGGCTTGACATCCGTCGTATACTTGGCAAATTGATGTGATATTATATAATCGTCTGCCAACACTGCAGCCTTGTGCACATCTTCCTCGCCACGATCAGCTATATGCGTACGGACGTCCAGCCGCACACAACTCTTGAACTCTTCCATCAGCATTAGGTTCTTGAATTTTGCAAAGTCGGTGCCGATTTCCCTGGAAGTGAGCCATTTCTCAAAGCGTCGCTCCTTTTCCCGCAGGAATTCTACATGGGTTTGGCCATCCGATTTGCGACAATCCCTGAACTGCTTTCGGTAAGCTTCTGGAACAAGTTCATATGCCTTAAGAATTAAGGCCTTAACAACATTATAATCTTTTTGTTGTTCAATGGTCAAAGAACAAAATACCTCTGCAGCTCTACCAGTCAAAACTGTTAACAGCAAAGTGGGCCACAAAGTTTCAGGTACATTAAAATTTTTCACAGCAAGTTCAAATTGTGGAAAATAATTGTCAATTGTGGCTTCATTAAAGCGTGGAATTATTTTCAAAAATTTTATTGCTTCAGCAGTATGACTGGCAGGGGAAGAATCTGGTCTTACATTAGCAGCTAACTCTAATTTTTTTAACTCTATTTCTATTTCTTTCTGCTCTCTAGCCGCTGCAAGCTCTTAATTCTTTTTGTTTAATTTCCTTCTCTTTTAAAGCTAACTGGGCTTCTATTTCCATTTGTTTTAATTTTATCTGAAGTTCTAAATCTGATTTACCCTCATCGGGTCTAAGGGTTTCTACAAGGTCTTCAGAAAACACTTCCTCGTCTACATAATGGATTACAATGTTATCTCTGATTTCTTGTTTAAGGGCATTTGATTTTATTTTTAACCCTAACTGTTTAGAAATAAGGACCAGTTCCTTCCTAGTACAAGCATCAAGCTCTTTCACAGAGGGATTTGCAAGAAAAACCTGAATATCCATGACTAACTAACAACTATTACTAGCAAAAAAAAAAAAATGTATACAATGTAAATATACAGTACAAAATCAGTACAACAAAAAACCTTAAGAGAGTTTGGTCAATACTATTGATACTTTACTTCCGACTCTTTGACACAAAAAAAATTTTTTTGTTAAAGTCAACTTCGCCTTTACAAAATTACTCAAGTAAGACGAAAATAGGTTCAGAAAAATATCCCGGACGAAAGCTCTCAAACTTCTTTTGTCACGTATTACAAATTGAATTCTACTTTTAAATGGCTTGCCTAGGGGAACGTGACAATAGAAAAAGGTAGTTGTGTCACTTATCTTAAGTCTGAATTTAATCAGAGACTTACAATGAATAACAAAAAAAAAAAAATGACACAAGAAATCGGAAGGTAAAATATCAACTTAATGTTTAATCATAATATAACTCAATACAAAATTGATGGGTTGACCAAAACCCTTTTACAAAAATGGCATGTAAAAATATTACAATACAAGAGTTTGAAAATATAATTACAAATACAAGCAAGGCCTTGAAAAAAAGAAAAATCTTAACTTACACGATCAATTGGTATACCACGCACGGGTCACGCAATGTCTCCGCTATTCTGTCTCACGGCTGTCTCCGTATGTCTGTCCGTCAACGTTACGCGAGCGGTCTTTATATAATCTACCGCGCGTCGATATCTAGTAATTTCTAGAACCAGAAAGTCATCAACACCCAGATCTAGAACGCTCTTCAAAGAGACAGAAGAAAAGAAAAAAAAAAACCACCCTCCTTTCAACCAGAGGTACACACATAGGTCAAGGACCAGTCACTGTCTGTGTGGCTTGACTCACCGTGAAAAATAAAATTTAAAAAAAACGTATTACACAAGGGGCAGACAACCTACAGGTCAAGAAAAAAAAATAGTATCTAGGTAACAATGCCTAGATACGTAACAATAGTTTTTGTGAAAGTTAGTTTAAGAAAAATGTGTTCATTTTTTTCCTCAGAGCTTTGTTCAAGATAAAAACAAACCAAATTTTGTTTTATCTAACTCACTTTTGGCCACAGTTTATCTAGTCAATGCCAGTTTGGCCAAAGATGGTGGGAAAACTAACAAGGACAAAATTCAGCAGCTCATTACTCAATATTCCAGCAGCCAAAGTAAAAGATTGTATTTCAGAGAAGAGCATTATTGTAACTTTCTGGTTGGACAGAATGAGTTTAGGTAGTTAGTCTTTTTTTTTTCTTTATTTTTGAGACTTCTTACCAAAGTTTTATTGCATTTTTTTCAAACAATAATTTTCTTATCGTAAATGATGAAGGGTATGTAGGTTTTATGTGCTTTTTTTTTTTTTATTATAAAAGGTTATGTTTAACACTAATATTTCTATATAGATTGTTTCATACAAGTTCACATCAGCTTAATTATATTTGGAAATTTTTATCTCAATTTTTCTTAATCAAATTCTATGTTTTTTTGTTTTAACAGTGGTTTCAGTTTGATAGCACTGTTCAATGATCTGTGTTCTGGAACTCAGCCTCAGTATCAACTTGCTGAGCGTGTCCTGATTCTCTCACTTTGTACTCTGTTGAACATACCCTTAAAGTTTGTCAGCAGTAAATATGAGGCCCCCATCAGGAGAGAGTTGTTCAAGGTTTGATAGCATTTGAAATTCTGTCAAAAAGGACAATCTATTACAAGAGGCAGTTATATTTTAAAATCTCAAGATAAATTTAATTTCAAAACATGGTTCACATTTCTATTAAGTTTTTAGAAGTTGTTATTACTTGAGGCAGTTATATTTTGAAAATCTCAGGATGCATTTATAAGGAAAGTTATTAGGAAGTGACAGTTATATTTTTAAAATCTGAAGATAAATTTATAAGGCAAAATTTTTACTACTGGCTATTATATTTTCAAAATCTCAAGTGGCAATTGTATTCAGTAAAATTTAATTTAATTTAGTTATTTAATTTCAAAGCAATATTCACATTTATGTTAGTTTTAGACTAAGTTACTGTGAATCTTTCTTTGGTTTAGCTTACTGTGACTGACACACTTCCAGCACCTTTAACAACACTGATTAACACTGTCAACAAGGCTAGTGGATATCTTCAAATTGCTACAGCATTATTTGTATACATTCGTAGCCGAAAAAACTTGAAAATATTTCAATGTCAGTGGGTTGCCCGTGACACTTGCCCCATGTTGTATGAGGAGATGACAAGTTTTCCCAACATTCCACTGACTACCATTAACCTTCAGGAACTGGCTCAGACTGAAAGGGCTGAGACTGAAGAGGTAAGTGTTTTAGACATAATACAGTTGGTCATGCTCAACTGCACATCACGGCAAGTAGGAGTGGTAAGCTAGGTTAAATTAGGTGTGGTTTTGGTCAGCAATAGGTTGAAAAAAATATTCCAAAGAAAGTTTGAAGGATAAAATGTTTTAAAGAAAAAGGTTGAAGGAAAAAAATATTCTCAAAAGCGTTTGATGTAAAGATCAAGAATAGTGAGATCATCTATGTCTTTTGGGGAGAACAGAAAACAAGGTCTTTGGTTGTTAGTTGTTTTAAGTCATTGGTTAATATGCGTGACTAAATGCATGACGCGTAGGACGTAATCATCTTCTTTTTTGAAGTAACGTCTGTATTATATAAGATAAGAAGATAGTTATTAATTGTTCACTGTTTATAGCTTTTCACAGTCGAGCTACCTTAGTACTTCATGAGATTTATCAAGCGATCTATGTTTGATTTAAACTTCTGATACTCCTTAAATTATTCATTTTATTTGAAGTGATATTCTATAGTTTGAAGTGTTTCTTGGGTGTAATGTAAATAAATTGGCACCTTCAAACCTTTAGATGTTTGATTACTTTGAGTTATGAAAATTCAATAAATTATAGGAACAACTCAACTCTCAAATAAAAATGAAGAAATATATTGTCTCCTAATAGGAGTTAGCATGAGGCATACTATATGTGACTTCTATTCTGATATTTATAAATTGGTTGTATGTAATTTTATATGTGTAACCATATTAGTGTTTGTTATTTGTTTAAAATAGTCATGATTTTGACAGTGTTTTAAGTTATAAGGTTTAAGAACTATAAATATGGAAATATTTGTAATATCTTACTTTCAATGTTCACACTTCAGAAAGAAGATGCAGATGTTTTGGATGAAGAAGATATAAAAAAAATGGAGGCAAAGAAAGTAGCAGCTGAGCAAGAGAAATCTAAGAAGACAGCAATACAGGTAATATAACGATACAATTAAAATATTATTTTCTACAAAAATGGGATGAGTTTTATTTTCTAAATTAAATCTTTGGGATTTTATATGTATTTGAAAAACAAAAAAAAAACAAACCTAAATAGTTTTCACCAGAATTTGTACAAGCAAACTGTTGTGTGGTGGTTGAGTGGCTAAGTGCTTGGCTTCCAAATTGAGAAATCGCAGGTTTGAATCTCTGTGAAGACAGGGATTTTTAATTTCTGAATTTTTAGGAGCACCCTGATTCCACCCAGCTCTAATGGGTACCTGACTTAAGTTGGGAGAAGTAAAGCGTTTCTTGTGGTGGTCACATGACACCCTTGTTAACCTTCGGTCATAGAAACAGAACTCCTTTACATCATCTTCCCTATAAATCTCAAGGTCTGAAAGGGTAACTTTACTTTACTTTTAAACTGTAGCAAAAAAAAAAAAAAGAACAATTCACTCCATTATGTTAATGTTGGACAAAAGAACAGGCAGAGGTCACAGGCATAAGCTTTTTATGGTGTTGTTACATTTTTGTTTTCAACTTTATCAGACATTGCACCTCATGTCCTGTTAATATCTTTTACAGAGAATCATAAAAGCACTTAGGTTAAATCTCATGAAGAGGAAGTTGAAGAAAAAATCTTATCAAGATTTTGAATTGAAAGAAATGTTCCGCCCTTTCACTCTGAGCAATAATTTTTGTGGAGTCTGCGGCATTGAGTTGGGAACAGAGATTGGTCAACCACTGGAGGATGGTTTGTAGTCAACTTCTTATGTAGTGGCTAAATATACTCTAACCCTTTTAATTAGCTTTAATGTACATCATCAGCCAAATAAAGTTTTTGGAAAGATTAGCAGTTCTGTTGAAATGGAATAAATTAGTTGACTTAAAAACATCAAGTGAAGACTTCAGAAATATTCAAGCATTTCTAGAGTATTAAAAATTTTTTCTCTGTTCCTGTTAATGCCTTAATAGATAAAAAAAAATGTAGAATTGGAATTGGAATATAGAATCATGAATAAAACTTTTTTTTTTTTACATTATATTTAAGTTTTAATTTTTTTTTTTTAGTTATTGAGAGAACTTTTTTTTTTAACATTTGTTTCAATTCAGATTTCTATGATAGATGTGACCTATTAATTTTACATTCTCTTTTCTTATGAAAGATGTGGGCATTTTTTAAATTTAATTAAAAGTTTAAAAAAAAAGCCAATTTTAAAAGACTTAGTTTTGTTAAATAAGTTGCAGCCATTTTATAAATATAGTTTTCTTTTGTTCGGTTCCCGGTCATTTCATCCTTGGTCACTTCATCCCCTGACCATTTCATCCCCTGCTCATTTTATATGCTGGTCATTTCTTCCTCTAATCCATCAAAGGTAAAAAGTATGAAAATTAACAATTTTTCATATATTTATTTTTATTTACATGACAAAAAGAATTAACATTGATAAATAAAAAAGGAATATAATGTCATTAAAAATATATAAAATAACATCTCTCTCTATATATATATAATTGTTTTTGCATGTTGATTGATATAAATAAGATAGGCTATTGACAATAGGTACAGAAGACGATTCTTTAATTCATATAGCTGTACATCATTTTTAATTTCTTGGCCAGTGTTGCGTATTTCTTGAAGTTAGCGTTTCATAGGTATTCTAATCGTTCTCATCTCTCAAAAGATTTCCACTACTTCCACCACACCTTGGCCTTTGATCATTACATCACGTAATATGCGCAGGATAATATTGACATCCCAGCAACATACAGAAACAATAAAACTATATACAAAATCCGCATAATAATATGTCTACTTATTGAAATATATTCTTTCATTTCTCAACAAGTATGAAGTGAGTAGGGGGAACACTATAATAACATGTCAAAAATATCCAAAAAGTATTCGAAATAAACATATTTAAATATTAGATGAAATGAGGGCTTAAAGGCAAAGTCTTAACAACACAATTACACAATGACTAAGAACAAAATATTTAATTGGGGATGAAATGACTGGTCACTTTTTGTTCATATTCAATATGGCAATTTTTAAAATTTTTGTTTTGCTATGATAAAAGATAAGTTACATGCAGCCAAATAATTTGATGAATTGACCTCTTTTTGCTTTAGGAGAACCTCTGAGAATACTGACCAAAGAAGTGCACAGCTTGGATCAGTCCCATCGTATTACACTTAAAGAGCTAGACACCTTTTACCAAATCTACGACCAACAAGTAAACACCATTCATTTTTTTTTCTACATATTTATGATAAAAGATATTATTGTCCTCAATTATCTTAAATGTTCACCTGAAAGTGGGGACATTGGCTACTTAAGAAATGACTTCTGGTTTATCTTATCTTATTTTATATAATACAGACGTTACTTCAAAAAAGAAGATGATTACGTCCTACGCGTCATGCATTTAGTCATGCATATTAACCAATGACTTAAATTCTGCCAAGTCACTGGTTTTCCTGGCTAGCTCAGGCAACCCATTCCATGCTCTAATAGCACTAGGGAAGAAGGAGTATTTGTACACATTTGTCTTAGCATACGGGACGAGGAATGTGCCTTTATCTTTGTGTCTTTCAGAGTATTTTATTAAATTTTGTTTTTGTATTTGAAGATTATGGTTCACTGTTTTATGTATAATTGCTACTTTACTTTTGAGTCTTCTGTCCTGAAGGCTTTCTACATTTAGTGATTTTACTATAGGTGTTACTCTAGTCAAATGTGAATATTCATTTGTTATGAATCTCACTGCTTTATTTTGTGTCTGTTCCAGTTTCTTAATGTTTTCTTGAGTTGAGGGGTCCCAAACGGAGGATGCATATTCTATTATTGGCCTAACCAAGGTTAAATAACATTTTAGTTTTATGTTCTTATTTGATTTATAGAAACTTCTTTTAATAAATCCTAATGCTTTGATTTTTTTATAGTTTCATCAATATGTGGATTCCATGACAGTTTTTCATTTATTATAACACCTAGGTATTTTGCGTTTTTAGTCTGTGTTACTGGTTTGCCATGAATAAGATAAGTGGAATTAATTTTAGTTTTTTTGTTACTCTTAACAACTGACATTTTTCTGGGTGGAAAGACATGCTCCAATTTGATTCCCATTTCTGTAATTCATCTAATTCTCTTTGTAAAATATCTGTGTCTTGTGTTGTTTTTATTGTTCTATATATTATGCAATCGTCTGCAAATAATCTGACTTTTGTTCCTGAAGTAATGCAATTTGGTAAATCATTTATGTAAATTAAAAATGGTAGTGGTTTTGTATGTGATTATATCTTAGAAACTAGTAGGAAGGCCAAATGCATAAGTAGATAGTGTTTGATTAATTTTTACATTTTTGTGTGCAGCTTTTAAGGTTGAATATACACACTTCCTGTGTCATCCTATTTTCTGATCTATCTATTTGTAGTTGCAAAGCTTTCATTGCATTATGTAAATTTATGAAAATGTTTACATTTTATCTTCTTTAAACTGTCTCAAGTTTTAGTATTAATAAGCTTCTAGGGGGAGACAACAATGAAATCTAGAACATTTAAATGATTCAATTTCTACATTTTGCAAATACTTTGTTCATTATAAGTTACTAAAATTAAGGATTATTTGTCAGTAATCTCCACTGTGCTTCAAAATGATCAGTACATAGACCATATCATGCTGGCCTTCAGGGAATTTGTTTTGTCTCTTTTAAAGCTGGTTGCAAGTTATATACACACATACAGTTTATTGAATTGCATTCTTTACATAATGATTGAAACAACAAAAAAAGAAACACTTTACTTTCTTCTAAAAACTAAATAAGAAATTATTTGGTAAACTCAATAACTGCTTCTAAGACATAAGCATCAATTATGTTCATGTTTTCACATCTTGTTCTTTGTTTTAATACACATATATTACCAACTAGACAATCTCTTTGTTCACTGCAGATATATTACCAACTAAAAATTCTCTTTGTCCATTACAGATATATTACCAATTAGGCACTATCTTTGTTCATTTCATATATATTACCAATTAGGCACTATCTTTGTTCATTACAGATATATTACCAATTAGGCAATGTCTTTGTTCATTACAGTTATATTACCAATTAGGCAATATCTTTGTTCATTACAGATATATTACCAATTAGGCAATGTCTTTGTTCATTACAGTTATATTACCAATTAGGCAATATCTTTGTTCATTACAGATATATTACCAATTAGACAATGTCTTTGTTCATTACAGATATATTATGAGCTAGACAAAATTGAACGTTTTCTGCTCCAGAGAAAAGTTGAAGAAAATTCAGAGATCTATGCTGACATTCTGATAGATGTGACTAAAGTGCTATCCTCTCTGAGCAGTTTTAGGAAACTGTTGGCTGATGTGCTGGCCAAGAGAGCTTGGACTGATCGTGCCAGTGTCTTGGAGGCCTTCAGAACATTAAAGGAAGATTTCAAAGAGAAAGAGCACAAGATTGATGTACAGTTTCAAAAGGCTTCGGTAAACATGATGTGGGGGTTGTGTTTTATATCAAAAATAATATCATCTTTACCTGTCAATAACCAGACACTGATCAAAAGCCCCTAACATGGCCAATTACCTCACACTGATCAACTGCATTAAAATTGTCAATTAGCAGACACTGATCAACTGCATTAAAATTGTCAATTAGCAGACACTGATCAACTGGCCTAACATTGCCAATTTCCACAAAAAGATCAACTTATCTTCTTATCTTACCTTTGAACTGCCCTAAAATTGTCAATTACCTCACAGTGACCAACTGCCCAAACATTGTCAATGACCACAAAATGACCAGCTGCCCAAACATTGTCAATGACCACAAAATGATCAGCTGCCCAAACATTGTCAATGACCACAAAATGATCAGCTGCCCAAACATTGTCAATGACCACAAAATGATCAGCTGCCCAAACATTGTCAATGACCACAAAATGATCAGCTGCCCAAACATTGTCAATGACCACAAAATGATCAGCTGCCCAAACATTGTCAATGACCACAAAATGATCAGCTGCCCAAACATTGTCAATGACCACAAAATGATCAGCTGCCCAAACATTGTCAATGACCACAAAATGATCAGCTGCCCAAACATTGTGAATGACCACAAAATGACCAGCTGCCCAAACATTGTCAATTAATATTGGACGCTTAGATTTTTTTTTTTCTTCTTAACATTTTTTTTTTCAATTAATTTTTTTTTTTATCTTTCATCAGAAGAAGAGTGAGGAGAATGAAGACTTAGAGAGACAAGAAACTGGTACAGACATCATTGACAATACTGAAGGAGACCTACTGGATTTTGAGGAGGGTGTTCATGGTTCTGAAAATCCAGAAGATGCTTACAGGCCTGCAAAACATAAAAGTCGAAATTCTGCCAATTATAATGATCGCAGGAATAATCCTCGAGCTAGATATTATAGGCAAAAGGGCTGGCATGACAATAGGAGTTATGAGAGAGGACACAGCAGTCACCGCAATGGTCGTTTTGATCAGACTCAAGTGTACCAGGACAGAGCTGATCAAACTAGTAATACTAACTATGATAATGACTATCATCCAGCTAACAACAGAAGACAAAATATTAGAAACTTAAACAAGGGAGATTTTTCTGACGACCAAAGATATAACTACGACAGACCTGGAAGAAACTTTAATAATGGACAGAGAGGAAGAAACAGGAATCGTGAAGAGTTTTTGAAAAATGCGCCCCCTAGATTCCAAAAACAATTTATGAATGGTTACTTTTGAAAGCCACATGTTCAGCCATGTGTTTTAACATGGAGCTGCTCTAGAACTAAAGTCTTTTGTTTCTGTACATTCCAGCTCACTGAGAATATTTTTTATTACATTAGCAATGAAAACTACTTTCAAAATTAAATTCAAATTTTTCTTTTAAACTTCTTTTTAGTACCTGAGACTTTGTAACATTCTTGTGGAAATTATTCTAGCATAGAGCTGATTAATTTAAAAAGACAAAATAATTAGGACTGTATAATGTTATAGGATAATTTTTTTATTGATCTGTTTAGTGTGTTATCAGTTTATTTGGTCATTTTATTTTTATTTGAAGTAATAAAAAAAAGACACTTTTTTTTTCTATTTAAAAAAAAAAAATTGTAAGTCATTAAGTTATTTTTTTTTTTTTTTAAATGTCAGAAAAATATAACTGCATCTTGTTCTCCTATGATTGATGTTTTTTCTTGCCTTGTTACACCATTGAACTCGGTATGAGATTATTGTATAAGCCTTATAACTTGAACACTTTCAGCTTTGATTTTTCTGATCCTTTTCTGATTCTTCGACAGCCAATCAAAGCAAGCTTTAGCTGGTACAGCCTGTATTCTTTTCTTTGTGCCTTTTTAAAAACATGTAGTCTTTCTTATTTCAATTTAAAAATATTTATAGTGTTGTTTGTTCATTTATTGCAAGTTATTGTTTTGCTTTTCTATAGAGATCTAGTAACTGCTAACTGTTGTAATAAAAGTCGTTTGAATATTTTTGGTGCTTGTTCTTTAAGATGTAATTGTAAGTTTGTTTCCAGTGAGAACTGTAAACGTATCTTGGGAGAATGAGACTGTGACATTGACTTGAGACCTATAGAAATCTTGACTATCGGATATGAATCCTGAAGCTCAAGGAATGCTTCCCTTCACGTTCAACTCGCCTGACCACTAAAGGTGATTATGTGTAAGACTTTATAAATCTTGCTTTTTAATTGATGCCTATGTTTTACAACAAGCAACATTTACATTTTTTTTAAAAATAATTTCTCCTTTATACAGCTAAGTCAGCTGACCTACCATACTAAGAGAGAGAATTTAGATCTTAATAAATTAAGAAATTATTTTTTTTAATAAAGGAACATTTTTTACCCCTCCCCAGTTCTCCGCCTCCCTCCTGGAACTAAATTCCAGTAAGCGATTGTAAACACAATTCTGATTGGCTTATAGACCCAAACGTAAAAGTTTCCCTTTCAGACCTTGGGATCTAAAGGGGCTGATAATGTTAAGGCAGAGGCGTAGTGAGCAAAACGTGCGCTCGGGGCAAGGTACTTTATTGGTGCCCCCCTGCCCCATTTACCATAAACATATATAGACGCCTCCGTGTGTGGGGCTCCCTAAGGGTAGCGCCCAGGGCATCGTGCCCACTTTTTTTTTTTTTTTAAAGAATTCAGACTAAGAATGCTTTATTGATCCTTACGGAAATTTGTTGTGGTTACAAGGCCTCTTTTCTCATATAAAGACAACACAACAGAAACATTCACATAAATACAACAGACACAACATAAAGAGTTCATTCAGCGACTACACACAGGCATCTTGGTGCTTTTCGTGTTCCCTGATCAATGAGTGTTGGTGATAAGAGTCTGACCGAGTCCAAAAAAATAAAATCCTCCTTTAGACGTCTGAGCTGACCAACCGTGACCTCCGTCGAAGGCGCCGGACCAACCATAGTAAGAGAGAGATTTTTGATGAAACACACACACTACGCCTCTGTGTTAAGTTCATCTGTTTTTGAAAAGACGGTGCATCTAAAAGGCAGATCTGAATGTTTATCGGCTTTTTGTTGGAACACTTCTATCTACTGGAGATGGCTCGTAAAGTTGATTTGACAGTGATTTTGTACTTAGTAAAGTATGAATAAATGTAAAGATGAATTTATTTTCTACTACCAAATCTTAATTTTCACGTATAATCCCTATCCAGACTGGGCCCCCGCGCAATTCGTCTCGCATAGGGCCCCGCAATCTGTAGGGCTGGCCCTGCTTGTCGATGGTGTTAGTGGATTTTCTATAGCGTTTACTGTTTTTGAGATTTTTAACTGTAAAGTAAAGCACCCCTTTCAGACCTTGTGAACTAAAAGGAAGATAATGTTTCCAATGGTTAACGAGGGTCTGTGTGGCCAGCACAACGACTTTACTTTTTTTTCAACCAATCTCGGGTACCCACTAGAGTTGGGTTTGACTTGTAGCGTCCCAAACAAAAATAAAATCTCGAAAGACGACACCCATTCAACATAGATATTGTAATCCCAAACCCCTCGGTTTAGAAGTCAAGCGCTTACCTCGGAGCTATCCCTCCCCCCTCAGATCTTAACTGACGGACTGCATAACGCAAATAGCGGCTTTTCTTTATTCAGGGGCCACTAAATATAGATCAGATTGCTCCTTTTCAGTCTCATGTTGTTGTTTTTTTTTAAATATACTATCAATTAGTAAATAATTTTGAATTACGAAACTGATTCACACAAACCTTGACTCTGCTACATTATGCTACTACAATAGTATAGTATTTGACCGCCATAAACAATTCCTCACCTAAGGAGCCTTCTCTGTGATTCCGTTAGCTGGTTGGCTAAGTGTGCACGGGCAAATTAGCGCTACGGATAACATCACAGCAGTTGGCCGCTAGGTCGCTAAGTGAATGTCTATTAAGGCGGCAAAGTGCTCCAGCTAGAAGTCGCAGTTTTGAATGATCCGATGAGAACAAATAGTACGAAGCGACATCTTTAGGTGAAAACTGGACTCGATGGCTGATTTGTCAACCTAAACAACTCGCCTATTTATACGCTCTTCGTGTGCGAAATATCGCTTTCTTGTTCAGCAGACGTATCTTTCGTTACTGTGTTTAAAAAAAACAACCTAGTTTATCCACTGACTTTTCTCTAAAACCATTCATGTTTTCCTGTTAGAATATGTCGCGGGCAGTTTGAGACGATGGATAGTTGCCGGGTGCGAGGACCAACAAAATATATGCGCCCCTTCCCCGTTGTATTGTTATTTATTAAATCGATCTCTAAGCTATCTCTGTGATGTATGGTATCATACTGACAATACTAGATCTTGCAAAGTCACTTTTTTTTATAGTTCGCATTATCTTATCATATTGTTCTTAGTCTACATTTTTTATTCGCTTTTTGTTGTTGTTGTTGTTGTTGTTGCTGTTTATATTGAGGTTGCTATGGAGATCGGTAGAGTTTCTAGTTATATATATACTGCTAGAGGAAGAAACGTTTTTCAAAGTCACTTCGCATCAAGTCAAAACTGTAATGACTCTCTTCACCAAGTGCACAGCAGCCAGTGAAAGAAGCCATTGTTTGATAGACTCTCTACATATATACAACACACTGTTCCTTTGATGCATCGTTTCACAACCTAGTCCCGAAATGCTCCTGAAGTTGAAACGTGTCATTACAAATGAGTTGAGAGTGTCTTCAATGCATGCCCTGTCGTAGCTCGTCACTAGCAGACATTCAGCTACTCATACTTTACATATTCCGTAGCAAATGGAGATTTTTGGGGGCACTACTGCTGACTCTTTTCGTGTTTCTGGTCATCATCACATTTGGTGAAGTGCTGTTCTTGGTAAATCTGGAAAGTCTCTCAACATCAACCGCTTTTTTTTTCTGTTAGTTCATTTACTGTCTGTATATTCTATGTATTCTACACTTGTCTAAATTTGTGTTAACTTCGCAAAATGTCATTCCTGGTATTTGGAGTTTTGTTTTTTTCTCTTCTCGCTTTTTTTATAATGTGGAAAAAACGAAATAAAGGGAAATACATTATTGAGGGACAAAATTAATAAATTTTCGTTCAGCAGTTAAGTACTTAGACATATTTATACAACAAGCTAAATGTATCTTATTTATATATATACAGACGAAATACCATTCATTTATTCATCTATTAAGAGATCTCTGAAACCGCAGAACGTATTTGCTTGAAATTTCGTTCACAGGTTCCTCTTACATCTTAGGTGCTCGATGGACTTGCAATCTTAGTGTGTGAATTTGCAACAAAAAATCCGCTGGCTTGGTATTAAACCTTTCCCAATTCGGCCGTGTTAGATTTTTTGTTAAATCTACTATATAAAGTGTCTTATCTTGTAAATAACATACGTACCTTCAAAGGAGAATATATCAATACGTACCAATGTGTATCTAGTCACTGGTTTTACTGGCGGATTCAGGCAACCCATTCGCAAAATGTCATTCCTGGTAAACAAGCATTCGAATAAGTTAAATTGATTGAAGAATACATCATGTCTGTCTGTCTGGGTGGAATTTTGTTAACATTGTTTCTCCTACTTCCCATTCTCGGATGAAATTTGCACACAATTATTTATTGTCGATGACAAGACGTGAACCAATGAAAAAATAAACAATTCGTTATTCAATTAGTCTTAATTAATGAATTGTGTTTTATTTTGAGACACGTAGGGCCTACTTAGCTAATGGAGATATAAGCCTTGTGAAGTGATAAACTATAAAACCTACTTTTATAAGTACTTTGATTTCTCGGTGACTAACAAGTGACTAACAAGTCGGCCTTCCGTCGAGGTTCGATTTTGAGTTTGAATAGGCAGCACGGAAACCTTCACCCAAATACCCCACCCCCTCCCCGCCTCACTAGTCTACAAAAGTGATTGGACCATGGCGCAGCGAGCTTGCTATAAGCATGAAATTCCCGCTAAACAAAATCAAATCCAATCGCAGAAATTTATTATTGAAAGTCTAGATCTATTAAAAATTAATTACATGATTGATTCAAAATAATTTATACAATTTCACACAATATAAGCTTTTCTTTTTAAAATAGCAGATATAACAAATTAAGAGAAAGTCGCATTTATGTTTCTTTTAGAACAAAAGATATTTTTTAAGTATGTAAGGGAAATTTGTAGTTTAGTCCATAGACTATATGTATATAAATAATAAATTGAAAAGTGTGATTGTCCAGCTAATTTCATGAACCAATAAATGTAGGAATATAAAATAAAAATAGAAATAAAAACTTCTAAGACCAAGGTTAAAAAAAAAACAATTTCATTTAGCATTTCCCCCATTCTTGTAATGAATCCAATGAGGTAAGGGCGCCCTGGTAGACAGTACAGTACTGAATAAAGAAATAACTCTGACAGATTATGATAAGTTGGTTGCCTCCCCTCTTTCTAATGACACTCCCTTTTGATTTCAAAGAACAAAAATATCCTACTTGTTTACTCCCTGCGGCCGCTCCATCTCCACGGGTTTGTGACCCCTGATAGATAACCCCTCTTAGAACAATGGCATGCACGCCGTCAAACAGTTAATTAGTCCTGAGGCGAAAACTATCCCCAACAAGTTGCTAAAGACAATCGCGCCCACGGAAACGTAGAACTCCTGCGGTTAAAGTCGGCGGGGTCGACAAATTTACACAAGTCGCGATTAGATGAGGTGTTTCCTCGCTAACTTTTCGGGGACTGAGCCATTCCGGTGTACGTGTAACGGGAAAAAAAAAGGGGGGGGGGAGAGAACCTGATACAAGGCTTCCTAAAGAGAAGTAATTGGACCTTCAGCCCGCCCCCCATCTCCTCCTGGACCACGCAATCTATTCCCAACACTGATCAAAAGGACCACAATAGTATTCCAAGGATCTTAAATACTATTCTCATTAGGAGTTAATTAACTTACACGAGTAGCGGTCCTTGTTTCCATGCAACAGTAATTATAAATGACGTATTAGAATAGTGGCCGGACTTGATTAATACTGATTAGAACATTGGCCAAGGAATCTACTTTCTGCTGGTTCAGAGAATCTCCTTCCAAAGACTGTTTATAAGAAACGAGACGTTTGAGAAGTAATGGGGGACTACATGTATTGCTTTAGGACTTGAAGCCCTCATTGTCCTGTGTGACTAAACAATACAAATCTGTAGGTTTTAACTTTGCCATCACCTATACCTTAGTCCAGCGATGCCCAAACTACGGCCCGCGGACCATATCCGGCCCGCGACGTGCTTCTATCCGGCCCGCCAAAGCATTGGAACAAAATGTAAAAAAAATAAATTAAAAAATTAGAATGTTGAAAAAATATTCTCTATAAGTTAGGATTCTCACGAATTCTTTGATGAATTCCATCTTTATGTTTGGTATTGTAATATTCATAGTAAATATTTTTTGTATTGTAAGAACACAAGTGTTGTTTTTTAAATGGCGATAAAACTAGACAGCTATTTTTAATTCTTGGAAAATCCCGCTACTGTCTTGAGCTAGCCGTGTCCTTGACACCTAGTGTGTGCACCACAGAGATCATTGATGCATCATTTTGGGTCGTGTTCTTTTGATGTCGAAGTAATTGGTACCGTAGTGTTTAACGTTTGTGATTTAATGAAATGGGAGGAGCCTCAGAAACGAAAAGTGGACACATAATGTAGAAACTTTCAGGAAAAGTGGAACAGATCTTTACTTTTTTTTGTGGAATATGATAGTAAGCCAACATGTTTGATTTGTAAAGAATATGTCTTTTTTTAAAGATCATAACATTAAAAGGCATTATGAAGCCAAACACATAATCACATATGGTGGCATTCTTGGTTTGAGTCGCGAAGACAAGATTGTCAAGTTGCGACTAGAGATTGGGGGATTGACAAGAATATTTAACAAAAAGAGACAAGAAAATGAGTCTGCGATAAGGGCCAGCTACAGAGTTGCTCACATCTTAAGTAGAGCATTGAAGCCTTTTTCCGATGGCAAATGTGTAAAAAAAAAAAGTGCTTGCTAGCACCCATGGAAGAAATGTGTCCTGAAAAAAAGAATACAGTAGAAGCTGTCAGCCTTTCTCGCATGACAATTACAATAGTTGAAGATATGGGGGTAAATCTTCACAATTAAAAGATAGAGCAGCAGAATTCGAAATGTTTTCTATTGCTGCTGACGAGTCCACAGACATAACTGATACTGCGCAACTCTTGGTATTAATTCGCGGTACAAACAGCAATTATGATATAACAGAAGAGTTAGCAGCTATGAGGAGCATGCATGGGACTACAACTGGAGAAGATCTGTTCAAAGAAGTGTCAGCCATCATAAAGGACGTTGCTCTTCCTTGGAATAAATTAGTTGCAGTGACTACTGATGGCGCTAGAAATATGGTTTGATGTCACAGCGGAATGACAGCAAGAGTTATTTAAAAGTTGTTGAGTCAAATGGAACTGAACCCCTGCGGCTTCACTGCATCATTCACCAACAAAATCTTTGTGGAAAGGTTTTGAATCTGGACCATGTGATGATGATTGTGCTCAACACTGTAAATTTTATCAAATCACAAAAGCGTTGAATCACAGAACTTTCAAGATTTTCTGACAGAAATAGAGTCCTAATATGAAGACGTTCTATTTGACAGTGAAGTGCGGGCTGGTTAAGCCGAGGAAAGTTGTTAAAACGTTTTTTTTTATTTGAGACACGAAATTGAAATATTTATGACCGATAAATAAAAACAAGTGCCACAACTGAACAACCCCTCATGGTTGTGGATTTGGCTATTTTATGCGACATCACATCACATCTAAATGAACTCAACACCAAAGTACAAGGGAAAGACAAATTGATTTCGCATGTGTATGCAGACATATGTGCTTTCTAAACAAAATTGCAACTCTTCATACAACAGGCGGAAAAGGTGCATCTTGACCACTTTCCAACCTGTACCACTCTACAAAATAATAAGCAGCTAAATATGTCTTTCCCCAAAGAAAGAATGATCCAACTTCTGAGGTTCTTGATGAATAATTTCAGTGAAAGATTTGTGGATTTTCAGAATTTAAAAAATGAAATCCGTCTTTTTGAAAATCCGTTTGCTGCCGATGTGTCAAGTGCTCCAACAGATCTGCAACTGGAACTAATTGACTTACAAAGCCAGACATCCCTGCTTGACACATTTCAAGTGATGCAGACCATTGACTTCTACTCCATGTTACCTGCAGAAGCGTTTCCAAATCTTCGAAAACAAGCGCTAAGGATGATCACAATGTTTTCAAGCACTTATTTGTGTGAACAAACTTTTTCAATGATGAAACGGGCGAAAACCATGTGACGTAATCGCCTCACGGATGAACATCTAGATTCAGTGCTCCGACCTGGTGTTTCATCTATGCAGGCAGAAATATTTAGAAGATGTTTTGGATAATTTTCATGCATCACATTAATTTATGTAAGTAGGTCCACAAATAAAACTATTAAAAATAGCTTATTGTATTTTTTTTTCTTTTTGGTGTTATGGCCCGCGACACGAATACCGAAAATTAAAATTGCCCGCAGACCAAATATGGTTGGGCATCACTGGCTTAGTCTGTTGAACTGTCGGGGCACCAGACATGATCTGTCAACCGTCTTTTTCCATTCCTGTCTTCTTTGCCTTGAAATATAAAGCCTTTTCATTCTTTGATGCTGTCTCCTCGACCCTCACCCTGGTACAGTGGTACTGTTCCCCGAAGGAAGATCTTTGCGAGCCCTGAGAACCTTGTGATATGGACATACAATTTTAGAATGCAAGTCTTCGTGGCGCCCAATAGCCATTTTGGACATGCTTCAAATGAGATCTTTGTAAAGCCACTAAATTAGATTGCTAAGATAGTCCTTTGTAGTTCTACATTAAGCGTTCATTAGTAAATATTCTCTCTGCCCCTCTGCAAATTGTCTGATGCGCACAGTTGGCCAAGATGTCTGGTGTTTATGTGGGTCGGTGAATGAGATGCAATCATCAGATTGCTTGTTACATAGTACATGTGTTTAACTCAATAAGCTGCATCCCCGTGATGTAGCCAATATTAAATAAATAAGTTCAGGTGATGGACGTGATGGCGCAAATAAAAAAATGACGCCAGAGAGCACGTAAGTACAGGTCATTCTTATTTGGGGACTTTCTGGGAAGTGGGTTTGTGTTTGATGTGTTCAGAAAATAAAAGAAGTAAAACAAGCTGAAATAAAAAGAAAAATTAAAAAAAAAAAGAAAGCTTATATTGAGTATATCAATTAGGACATGGTTAGGATAAGTCATGTAATTAAATTTGTAATATCTAGACTAAAAATTTTTAAAAATCTTTTGGAATTTTTTTTTAACAATTGTTTTTGTTTAGCGCAATTTCTCAATACACTGTGATCCTATCACTTGTCTGGACCAGTATCTGGAAATTTAGGCACCGGATATTTAGGCACCCGGATATTTAGGCACCCGAAAATTTAGGCACCCGGATAATTAGGCACCCGGAAATTTAGGCACCGGATAATTAGTCACTTTTTGACAAGGCGGAAAATTAGGCACCGGATAATTAGGCACTCTTTAATTAGCGACCTTAATTTTGAAAATAATTTAAAAATGTTAACGTATATTTTATCCTTAGGCTATGGGCTATCGATGTTGTTATAATAAATAGCCACTTTAACGATTCTAGCTAAAGAAAAGCTGACAAAATGGGAAAAAAAGGACAATCGTGAGAATGTGTGGAAAAAATGACTCTTGAGTCACTATATAATATAGACATCACAACATTCAGGGCAGGTAAAGATGATTATCCGCTCATTGGTTCAGTCCATCACCAGCCCCTATAAGGTTGACTGGTGAGTTTTTTAAATTTTGATTATGCAATCTGTGAGCGTCACTTGGTTGCAGAAAGAACTCTAACAAATTAACGAACAGGAAAAACACTATAGTAGTCTTTATAAAAAGCTTTCGAACATTGAGACTTAGTAGTCACAGAAGCATTTTTTATACAGTGGCCTGCTGAAAGAGGTCACTAACACTGGACCACAAATCGACTTTGATGTAGCTGCATAAAAACGTTTATATCATCGGCATGATATTTCGCATGTCGCGGAAAAGACTCGACACATTTCGAACCCATGATCAACAGGTGGACCCAATTTCTTTTGAGATCCCCCCCCCACCCCCTTGTAAAGGAGCCCGATTCATTGTTTTATCATAAACTGTCAACATAATCATCATATTAAGTACTTTAAAGATTTTCATCTGTTATAAGCAGAATGAGTATTCTGTTTATAATAGATGCAAAGAGACCAATATTCCAAATATTAATATAGAAATTTTCATCTCATCTGTCTTTTCAATAAACTTTCTATTTTTTAAATTTCAAAATATATTTTATCGCAATTTCTAGCCATTTTGCAATGTCCAACCATATATATTTTATATAAATATTATAGAACATAAATGTGCATATATTGAATATATGCGTAGGTATAGTTAAAAATTAATTACCACAAAAAAATTTGAAGGAGGTAACACACCTATGCACTCACACAATAGATCTTCCTAAAGAGGTTGATAGAGATTAATGCTGTTATAAAAAAATGAATACTACTTTAGTTTATTAACATATCAGATCCCTATAAGTAACGCGAGCAAAGCCTCCTCCTCATTCCCATACCCTTTTTAAGGAGACAAGTTTCTCCAGACTTCCAATTTAGCACCTATGCTGTTCCATACACTTGACCCCAGTGTGTAGCCTTAAGATTCACTAAGTAACTTTTACGACCAAGTTTACATCTATCTGCGAGAAATCCTCTCCCTTAAGTGAGAGTGTGTGCCCCCCCCCCCCCCCACCCGCGCCTATCCCATTTTAAAAGTACGATCCCTCCCTTTCCCACAAGCAGAGGGCGATTGCGATTATATTTAACGCCAACACTCCCCGACATAATAAAAATATTTTATAATACTTTTTAATCTAAAGTATTTACTATATTAACTAAATATTTACACAAATTGCATAACCATCAATTAAAAAAACTCACCAGTCAACCTTAGGGGTTAGTGATGGAGGGAAGCAATGAGTGGAAAATCATCTCGACCTCCCCTTCCCTGAATCCTGTGATGTCTATATTATATAGTGACTCAGGAGTCATTTTTTCCACACATTCTCATGATTGTAATTTTTCCCCATTTTGTCAGCTTTTCTTTAGTTAGAATCGTTATAGTTGCTATTTATTATAACGTCACTGATAGCCCATAGCCTAAGGATAAAATATACGTTAACATTTTAAAATTATTTTCAAAATTAAGAGTGCCTAATTATCCGGTGCCTAATTTTCCGCCTTGTCAAAAATTGGCTAATTATCCGATGCCTAAATTTCCGGGTGCCTAAATTTCCGGGTGCCTAAATTTCCGGGTGCCTAAATATCCGTAAATATGCGGTGCCTAAATATCCGGTGCCTAAATTTCCTAAATTCGTCTGGACCAATTGGAAAGGAATAGGGGCAAAAAGAATAGGGTATCTGGGTGATCGCTTTTTAGAGTATTATTTTTTAAAGGTAATGATCCAAATTCGAACTTGTGGGCTAAAGCCTAACGCGGTAACCAGTATGCTAGCGAAGAGTCTATGAACATGGAAGATTGTATAGTTAGTTATCTATTGTTTCTATTTCATGTTTGTGTTCACTCAGACAAGCTAAAATAAAGGGTATTAATCAGCTTATATCACCACATAAGTCAACTAATATTATTTCCTTTGTTTGAGATAACAAACAAAGTAATTTATCACCAAAAGTTAATTAACTAATGGGTTAATTTTTTTTATATTAATTCTTGTCTTGTCAGGTAAAAGAAATAATTGTGCAAAAAGTTCAGCTTGATCCTAGATTGGGTGTTGGAGAAATAACGTGTACAAACTTTTGGCAAGACAGACACAAAGACAGACAGAGAGAGTGAGTTGATACAAGCTTTGTATAAAACAAATCATTCTCCATCAGGATACGAAATCTCATTGTTTTGGGTCGTTGAGTCACACATCGACACTATCGATGAGAAGACTTCGAAAAGAACAAAACAATAACCAACACACAGGAAAGTGAACAGATTGTGCAGTAACTTAAACGCGCTAACTTCACATACAGCTTCTGAAGTTCATGGCAATCATCTTCTAGTGTTGACCTATCTAACTACAACACTAGAAGAAACGTCCGTGTATGGCCTGTGAAAAGGGTGGCAATTGTGCTACCGTTAAAGCCAAAGCTGCTTGTTCATCTTGAAGTGTTATTTAGAGATGCCTTTAATGGCTCGTTTTAAAACACGGTACTGCAAAACAAGGGAGTACAGCAGCCCAGAAGAAGTGATACAGCAGAACAGAACAGGACGTACAGCAGAACAGAGGAGGGGGTAGAGCAGAACAGAGGAGGGGGTACAGCAGAACAGAGGAGGGGGTACAGCAGAACAGAGGAGGGGGTACAGCAGAACAGAGGAGGGGGTACAGCAGAACAGAGGAGGGGGTACAGCAGAACAGAGGAGGGGGTACAGCAGAACAGAGGAGGGGGTACAGCAGAACAGAGGAGGGGGTACAGCAGAACAGAACAGGGCGTACAGCAGAACAGAGGAGGGGGTACAGCAGAACAGAACAGGGCGTACAGCAGAATAGAGGAGGGGTACAGCAGAACAGAACAGGGCGTACAGCAGAACAGAAGAGCGGTCGGTTGCTATCATCCTACTTCCCATCCCTTCCCAGGCTTTGTGCATGTCAATAAAATTGTTAATGTTTTGTGTTTGGAGATCACACTGGTAATGGAGTCTAACAATGACCTTATGACCCCATTGAGAGAACGCCAACTTAAACTTTATGCCATATCACGAGATCCTCAGGGCTCGCAAAGACAGGGGGGACAACACCAGAAGGAAAAAAAAGTGAAGAAAAAGCGCCGGAAAGACCAAACCAATGAATGGACGGATTCTAGTCAAGAAGAAAGAGGGAAATGAAGAAAAACGTCGACAGATCATGTGTGGTGCCCCAGCGGTCAACAGACTATGTCACTATGGGACAGGTGAAGCTGAAGCTGAATTTTACTCTATCTAGAACTATTTGTTAATGTCTTTACAATATATATATATATATTTATATATATTTAAAGATTAACAAGGTTTCAAACTAAGAATTGCATTTACGCTATTTTGATTTGTTAAAAATATTTAGGGCTCTATAACACTACTATTATATGTCATATTGTCCTATCGTACTTGAGCGAGTCTCGATATGGGTGACCCTGAGTAAAGGACTCATCTTCCATCTCCTTGCTCTTACATGGACATAAACTATAGACTTAATAGACCTACCGCATAGAAATTAAATTTAAAAAAAAAAAAAACACTTTTCAAATTATCTACAACTTTCTAATAGGTCACGCGACGCTCAATAAGTACTTCCGGTTTCCCTTCAATGTTTTTTTTTTTACAGTTTGGGAAAAAAAATTACTGTTGTTGAATGTGCAGTCGCATAGTTTAAGGGATCATCCATTCTTGACGTTCTCATGAAAAATACTTGCATTCGTCCAGATTACGTGTGGCCCGCACACCCTCGCTTCCCCCGCCCCCTCTAGATGTGTGAGTCATATCTTATGTTTCTTCTTGTTTTTTAACACAAACTTAAACCTTTAAAAATATATAATCTAATATTATCTAAATTGGTTAGTAACGAATCAATTTAGGCTATTTTTATTGTTTTAATATTTTTAAAATATTGTCTAACTATTTTTATTTTTTAATTCAGGTCGTTAACTCATAACTCTGAATTTATTTGTTTCCGAGTCTTAAGGTAAAACATAATGTTATTTGAATAGCAAAAATGAGTAATCTACATTATGTTCTTTCCACACACATAATGTTATTTGAATAGCAAAAATGAGCAATCTACACTATGTTCTTTCCCCACACAGTTGCCTAATATTTAAACCCTCACATAAAAGAGTGGCTTAGAAAAGCGAACGTCATAAATGGATGCTACCTAATTGTTTGTTAACTGCTGGAAGTTTCAAGCTTACATTAAATCTGGGTGTGGTCAGTATATTTGGAGTTGTTGTTTTTTCTCTTCTCGCTTTTTTTATAATGTGGAAAAAAGGAAATAAAAGGGAAATACATTATTGAGGGACAAAATTAATAAGTATTTGTTCAGCAGTTAAGTACTTAGACATAAATATACATCAAGCTAAATGTATCTTATTTATATATGTACAAACGAAATACCATTCATTTATTCATCTATTAAGAGATCTCTGAAACCGCAGAACGGATTCGCTTGAAATTTTGTTCACAGGTTCTTCTTACATCTTAGGTGCTCGATGGACTTGCAATCTTAGTGTGTGAATTTGGAACAAAAAATCCGCTGGCTTGGTATTAAACCTTTTCCAATTCGGCCGTGTTAGATTTTTTTGTTAAATCTACTATATAAAGTGTCTTACCTTGTAAATAACATACGTTCCTTCAAAGAAGAATATATCAATACGTACCAATGTGTATCTAGTCATTGGTTTTACTGGCGAATTCAGGCAACCCATTCCATGCTCTTAATGCACTAGGGAAGAAGGAGCACTTGTGAGAATTCGTCACAGCGTATATAAAAAGACATGTGCCGAATGTTTAATTCGACTAATAGCACTGAGACGGGGGGGTTAAGCTGAAAGGTTTCGCTTATTAGGCCATCTGGTGGATTTATTTGTTTATTTGTTTATTTTTACATGAGCGGGAAACAAAGTTCTTAAGAATGTTTAGTGAACATTTTTCTGATAGTATACAAGACGTCACTTTGGCAATCAGCAAGAATTATCTTACTCAGATCTGCGCATACCGTTCTGACCGTTACTCGAAAATGTCTGCGAGCTTAAACCTTGTTACGCGATATTAGGTAGCTCTGCAATGTTATTATATCCAATGCGACTTTTTTTGTCGCTTGTCATTCAAATGTTGATTTGGTTAATAGAGGCAGCCCCTGTATTGTTTATAAATATAGACCTACTATTATCCCACGATGACCTGCTAACGCAAGTTAAAAATCTATGGCCATATTACAAGGTCCATGGGTCTCGCAAAGGGAGATTGCTGTGATAAACTTTTAGTGTCAAAATCGCAATGATAGAGAATAAAGTAAATGCTGGGTTGTTGTTTTTTCTAAGTTTTAATCCTTTTTTTTTTTAGCAACAACAATAAAAAAATTAACAGTTTCAGATTTGTAATTGAATAGATCTTGAATATACTAGTCAACGACGACGGCCATAGCAGGGTTGACAAATGACGAATTTAAATACACACGTTCAAAGCAACAATAAAAATTGTGGTCAAATACAAGTGTAAATCTTTCAAACTACGCTACTAACTGCACAAATAGAGCCGACCAATGCGCTTCGCAGAACTTAGGGGTTATACACAGTTCCTGTTAGATGCCTTTTGATCGATGCCGCCTCAAAGACGGCGGCGTTAACCTGAGCGATAACAATTGGTCAAGAAGACAATTTATACCACTGGCCACTCGCTACAGTCCAGTTAGGATCAGCTGTAGTGTGTTAGCGGTCAATTAGCGGACGTTTCGGCAACAGCTAATACTTCAGAAAGGTTTAAAAACAAATGATTCACTTCGAACTTCCAATGGGCCGAACACAGAAGGGAAAAAAACACACACATTTTGGCCAATGCAGTAGTTTTAAGCTTGTTTTACATTGAAAGTATCGTTTAAAGTACGCGTTAAAAATCCCGGTCGATCCCTTTTCACCATCTTCTCATTTGAATATTAAAAGTTCCCTTTTTAGACCTTGCGATCTATTGGGTCATCTGTTTCTGTGGCAAACGGTTAACGAAGCTGTCATGTGGCCAGCACAACGACCAACCGCCTTTTCTTGTCCCCAACTAATGTCAGGTACCCATTAGAGCTGGGTGGACTTAGATCCCGAAATTCACCAGGATTCGAACCCGAGACCCCCGGTTCGAAAGCCAAACACTATACTGCTCAGCCACCGCGCCTCCTCGTGTGAATATTACTACAGGATAACCGTAACATAACTTTGTATTCGTTTTGAAAACAATGAGGCCTAGAGCAAAAAAAAAAAAAGGAAATAGTACTTCGGTTCTTGTCATAACAGAAAGATAGGGCATCATTTTCAAGAAGCAGACCAATAGAAGTGATATATTAATGAGTCTAGGTTTTTCAATAAAATCACCAGCCCGACATTTTTAAACACACACTCACACACATTAATCAATTAATTACGATATGGTATGATTAACTATTTTTGCATTGATTTGTGTGTTGTCATCGACAATGAATAATTGTGCAAAGGTTCAGCTGGTCCGAGACTGGGAAGTGGGAGAAACAATGTGTATCCATGATGAGAGTGCCCCAGACAGCTACTCCAACTCAACTCTGGAGAGACAAATCTTGAGAAAAGCTCCAAAACTTCCTTTTAATCAAAATAGATTTGACCTTTTTTTTCCACAAATATTTTTTTAAAAATTATTTCATCATAAGGTATATGGAGTAGGGCCACCGAAACAAATTAAACTTCTACTCCCATTCCTTTACCTTCGCATTACAGTAGACGCACATGGGTTGTCTTTCTTTTGACCCTCATCTATTCTACTCAGAGGTTACATCAGAATTCACCAACCAATACAAGCACGTAAATGTATGCTACAGTTAAGTAATTTATAAAGATATTTTATTTCAGTGGCCACTTTATTTTGTAATTCAAAATAGTCCAATTGATTGGACCTACTGAAGAGTCACCCCGGCACCGCCCGGTACAAGTCTCAGCCCGACACTAGACTCTAACAACAATAGTGTAGTGGTATATAAACTAGATCTATCATAAACTCTTGTCAACAATGATTAAGTCTGTAGTGGCCAGAAACGGAAATATTGGGTGATTACTAACACGTGAAACAGAGGAGGGTACAGAGTTCACATCCGGTCTGTACACATCTTTCGGAACTCTTCTGTTTGTTTTGTTTTGTTTTTTTCTCACACATCGAATTGTGCTCACGTTTTTTAAAATAAATATTTTAGTCGTCTGCTACGAATTTATCATGGCTACCATGTTTAATGATAGGGCTACTTGACTTGAGCGGCCGTCTCCGTTTGAGAGAGTGATTTTTTATTTCTAAATTAGTGTGCATGGGAGGGAAAGGATGGCGGTTGTACGTTACGCTTAAAAATGTTTTTTTTTTTTTTTTTTAATGTGAATTTTCCCGTTTGCAATTTCAGGAGTTAACTATTGAAGTGGATTGACATGTTTCTCGGGTGGATGGGCGTGAGACTTTCACTTCGTCAAGTGAATATAAGGGGCCGGATTGACACCCACTACAGACGTTTCGCAAGGGTCTGTGGGATCTTTGTACAAGGGCTTCCGTCGTGGTACCATCTTTCATAGAATCCTGTGGAACCCGGCCTGTGATGACTTCATTTAACACTGTATGCTAACGTTTCGAGGGCCCGGGTAACACCGCGCCACAAGCCTGATATGACCCGCGGGTAGTAGCCTGAGCATCACTGCTTTCACTGTTTTAATATATATATATAAATATATATTATTTTTTACAAAGCTTATTAAGCTCAACTCTGTCAGGGTAGAATCTTGCGCACGTTATTTCTTCCATTCTCGGATCAAGTTGAAACTTTGCACAATTATAATTATTCGTTGTCAATGACAACACATGAATAAAAAAAATAACCATTAAGTGTAATTAATGTGTCGTAATTAATCTTGTTTTATATAGAGAAGTACTAAGCTATGGGTAGATGTCTTGTGTTGAAAATTAGGTCTTTCGCTAAAAATTTTAAACTATAGACTTTTTTTTAGACTGTAAAATCTTCTTTTTTTTAAATAAGTACTTCCTTAGCTCAGAGCTTAGCTCATCGTCTTCCACCATGAAGGCAAGAGACCCCGAGTTTTAATTCAGAATCGAGCAGCTTTTTATAAATAGCTTTAAACCAGCAGCTACTCCCAGATAGCCTCTAACCAATTGCACACATTTCTTATTGATAGTCTATTCTATTGAAAATGAATTACATGGTTGATTTAAATAATAGATGGAAGTTAACTCAAAATAAGCTTTGTTTTTAAAAATCTTTGTATGCATGCATGTATGTATGTATGTATGTATGTATGTATGTATGTATGTATGTATGTATGTATGTATGTATGTATGTATGTATGTATGTATGTATGTATGTATGTATGTATGTATGTATGTATGTATGTATGTATGTATGTATGTATGTATGTATGTATGTATGTATGTATGTATGTATGTATGTATGTATGTATGTATGTATGTATGTATGTATGTATGTATGTATGTATGTATGTATGTATGTATGTATGTATGTATGTATGTATGTATGTATGTATGTATGTATGTATGTATGTATGTATGTATGTATGTAAGTATGTAAGTAATTAAGTAAGTAGGCCTATGTATGTAGGTATGTATTTAAGTATGTATGTATGTGTGTATCTATGTGTGTGTATGTGTGTGTGTTTCTTTTCTTCTGTCTCGAAATAAAGACACCCAGATGAATTTCTGGTTTCGGTTTCTTACTGAATTGGGGCAGAATCTGCTTTGACTAGACAAGCTGATTCTGGAGCGGTAAACTGCCACGATGCCTGCGTGAGAATCTGTTTTATGGCAATCGGTTAGTGTTAGAGCAACTGTCTTCTTCTTTTTTTTTCTCTAAGGCCACCTCAGTCCTTTTGGTCGAGGGTCGTATCAAAAACACGCTAGCCTGTCTCCAGGTATGTAACAAGTGTCTTAGCAGACACAGAAAGTTACCAGAATAATTATATAAATGGAAACAGCTTTTCTGTGGTTGGATTCCCAACTGTAAATTTTGATAGCTTTGCTTTTATGGTTCAACTAAACATTTAAGAAAAGATTCAAATTCCCTAAATGTTCTGAAAACCAACTTGTGAAATAACACATTTTCTAAAAATTAGAATATTAGTAGAAGAGTGGGGGGAAATGACGATGTCCATCCTGCCACTTGCCACTTAACTGCCTTCTTCTGGTCAGGTTTTTTAAGTGCTGAAAACTAACATTGTTTAGCCACTTCAAACCAAAATAAGCACTTTGATGGCTAATACAATTACATTTTTAGGCTTTTCTTTTTTTAATGTGATTTTTGTGTGTGGGTCACCGAAACCTAAAAAAAGTATTCTGTCCAAATAGATATACATATTTACTGCCCTGTCCTTGCGAGCAGCGCACTTAAGAAATATTCTCAATAGTCCAGCTTTTTGTGTACTATTGGAATATTTTTTTTAAAGAAAATTATAGCAAAAGCGAGAAAAATATGGTATGAATCATGTCCTACTTTATCAAAGCAATATTAATCATCATTTGTAACTGGTCAATAACTCCTTACGTTGACCACATCTCCAACGAAGTAGGACTTAATTATAGCATTAAGAGATAGCCAAGGCTTGCAAAGACTTTCTAAGGGGCTGGTTCGGTTCTACAATGAATAGACGTAAAAAATGTCCTGAGGGCAGCGGGGTTTAAATAGCCGGTGTAAGGACGGCCGCCCCAATTTTCTGTCGTTTTACAAACGGATAAATATTGTGATCATTTTGATATAACGGTAGCGACACTATAAACAAAAGTAACAACTATGAGCGGTGGATCATACGACTCGTGCATCGTTGAAGAGCGCAGCCAGTTGTGTGAATGTAGAATCGTAATGGTTTGTCTACAGGGCCGGATTTAAAGGAGGGTAGGCGGGGCTATCTCCCACGGAACTCTTAAAAAAAACAACGCATCATAAACTAAAAAATATACATTTCTTTTGGACTAAAGTATGCCTATTAAATTATTCCTGTAAAAGAAGGGAAATGATATTAAATTTACAAGTACCATGTTTCCTTCTTCTAAACTATGGTTTGCTTTTAGATATAAGTATAATTATTAAAAAGTGGATTTTTATCAAAGTGTTCAAAAATGTGTAGGGGCTTCAAGACACAATTCAGTCACTTGTTTTAAGTATATCGCTGTAGAGATGCCAGCATTTATTTTTCCGTCTCCCAGTTGTGTTACTCAGGGACAAAATAACTGAGACCAGTCACATATAAGGAATATTGCCCAGTAATAGTATTTAATAATTCACACACATGAATAAAAGCTTGAAATCCTCTTTTATTCGTCCCCTTCCCCGAAAAAAGTCACAAAACAACAACAAAACTATAATTACTTTACCTCTATATGCCTGCCAAAAAATTAAATTATTAAGTTAATTCCACCAAACATAAAAATTCTTTTTCTTAGTGAAAGCTGAGATTATAGTATCAAAGCTTTACTTCGATTCCTAAGATTAGGGAGGAGTGCAGTATGTTTCCCCCAGCCTGCGCTCATTATTTAAAGTGATGACTGACTTGCGCAGGCCAATACCACCCTTTAACATAAAATGTCATTCTCAATGGCACACAAGTCTGAGACGTGAACAACAGATAATCGCAGTTTTTATTTCGGAGTTTCCATCTCCTAGACTGGCTGTTGAGTACCGAACAAGGCTATAGAACAGCGGTTCTCAACCTTTTATGCTCGGTGACCCCTTTTTACGATCCCCCCGCACACACACATACACCAATAGAAGAGTAGACAATAACAATCCATATTTTGGATCGTCTTAGGCGACCCTGGCAAATCGTCAATCGACTCCCAAGGGGGGTCGCGATCCACAGGTTGAGAACCCCTGCTATAGAGAGCCCAGACTGCCGAGTACCCAACAAGACTATAGAGAGCCCAGGCTGCCGAGAACCAAACAAGGCTATAGAGAGCCCAGGCTGCCAAGTACCCAACAAGGCTATAGCGAGCCCAGGCTGCCAAGTACCCAACAAGGCTATAGAGAGCCCAGGCTGCCAAGTACCCAACAAGGCTATAGAGAGCCCAAGGCTGCCAAGTACCCAACAAGTCTATAGAGAGCCCAGGCTGCCAAGTACCCAACAAGGCTATGGAGAGCCCAGGCTGCCAAGTACTCAACAAGGCTATAGAGAGCCCAGGCTGCCAAGTACCCAACAAGGCTATAGAGAGCCCAGGCTGCCAAGTACCCAACAAGGCTATAGAGAGCCCAGGCTGCCAAGTACCCAACAAGGCTATAGAGAGCCCAGGCTGCCAAGTACTCAACAAGGCTATGGAGAGCCCAGGCTGCCAAGTACCCAACAAGGCTATAGAGAGCCCAGACTGCCGAGTACCCAACAAGACTATAGAGAGCCCAGGCTGCCGAGAACCAAACAAGGCTATAGAGAGCCCATGCTGCCAAGTACCCAACAAGGCTATAGCGAGCCCAGGCTGCCAAGTACCCAACAAGGCTACTGAGAGCCCAGGCTGCCAAGTACTCAACAAAACTATAGAGAGCACAGGCTGCCAAGTACCCAACAAGGCTATATAGAGCCCAGGCTGCCAAGTACCCAACAAGACTATAGAGAGCCCAGGCTGCCAAGTACCCAACAAGGCTATAGAGAGCCCAGGCTGCCGAGTACCCAACAAGGCTATAGAGAGCCCAGGCTGCCAAGTACCCAACAAGGCTATAGAGAGCCCAGGCTGCCAAGTACTCAACAAGGCTATATAGAGCCCAGGCTGCCAAGTACCCAACAAGGCTATAGAGAGCCCAGGCTGCCAAGTACCCAACAAGGCTATGGAGAGCCCAGGCTGCCAAGTACCCAACAAGGCTATAGAGAGCCCAGGCTGCCAAGTACCCAACAAGGCTATAGAGAGCCCAGGCTGCCGAGTACCCAACAAGGCTATAGAGAGCCCAGGCTGCCAAGTACCCAACAAGGCTATAGAGAGCCCAGGCTGCCAAGTACTCAACAAGGCTATATAGAGCCCAGGCTGCCAAGTACCCAACAAGGCTATAGAGAGCCCAGGCTGCCAAGTACCCAACAAGTCTATAGAGAGCCCAGGCTGCCAAGTACCCAACAAGGCTATGGAGAGCTTAGGCTGCCAAGTACCCAACAAGGCTATAGAGAGCCCAGGCTGCCAAGTACCCAACAAGGCTATAGAGAGCCCAGGCTGCCGAGTACCCAACAAGGCTATAGAGAGCCCAGGCTGCCAAGTACCCAACAAGGCTATAGAGAGCCCAGGCTGCCAAGTACTCAACAAGGCTATATAGAGCCCAGGCTGCCAAGTACCCAACAAGGCTATAGAGAGCCCAGGCTGCCAAGTACCCAACAAGACTATAGAGAGCCCAGGCTGCCGAGTACCCAACAAGGCTATAGAGAGCCCAGGCTGCCAAGTACCCAACAAGGCTATAGAGAGCCCAGGCTGCCAAGTACCCAACAAGTCTATAGAGAGCCCAGGCTGCCAAGTACCCAACAAGGCTATAGAGAGCCCACTCTGCCCCCCCCCCCCCCAAAAAAATGTGGCATCATGCCGTCACCATAGAAATAATATTTAGGATTCCACGATGGCGTAACGCTGCGTTCTGCCTCACTGCACATAGTAAGTATTTCATTAAATCTGCAGCTTATTTTACGTTTGTTTTTCTGATTCTGTGTATTTTAGCGCACATTGACACAAGAAACTTGTGCATTTCTCTCAACATTTCGTTACAATTATATGTTCAACCATAGAACATAGAATCACTCAAATAATCTTATCTTACCTTACATAATACAGTGCCCTTTCGTGACGTGGCGCTTCCTTTACCGCGGATTCGATGTTTCGCGGGTTTCGTAGTATGAATATGAACTAGTTATCGGGATAGTCTCCTCCCTATTTCATTGCCTTCGTTTGTTTTCATTTCCACCGTCACCAGTAATTCAACGTCGTTATCATCATCATCAATGTCATTATCATTATCACTATGATTAGCATTATCATCATCACCATGGTCGTCTTCATCATCATTGTTATTGTAGGACATTTTTTTTAGTGGCGAGTACCCATAATTTTTTTTTATTTTTTGCAAAATCAAGCATCTAGGTTTAAGAGTAAACAAGCGCATGTAATAATTCCTTGATTTAAAAAAAAAGGGCTTATCTAAGGAGAATAACCCCACATTTACAGTTATATCTCTCAATATTGTATGATTTATTTCCTTTTCGATAAAAAAACATAATAATTAATTACCACTAATTAATTAATTAATTGATAAATTTTCCATCGATTCATGTTTTGTTCGGTAAAATTTATAAATGTGTAGAGTTTTCACTTGATCTGAGAATATGAAGTGGCAGAAATAGGTTGTACCAAAATTGCATCAGACACATAGCACAGAAAGGGTTAATATCAGCTTTGTACAAGTAAAATTAAAAAGTCACAAAGATAATGTACATTTCTTATTCCATATTCTAGGATACATTCGAAACCTCCCCTTCCCTTTGTTTACACTTTCAAAAAAACGGCCATCATTTTAACGCCCCATAACATAGACGGTGAATTCTATTATCTTTTGGGTTGAATTGGAAATGCTCACTTTATAACGCCCCCCCCTTTTCACACCCAGACACATAATTTTAACCAGTGAATTCTAATATCAATAATTATCTGTAATTAATATGCACAATTAGATTAACACATAATTTGGGGACCCCCCCCCCTCAAGTGGGGCCCAGGGGGGATTTTCATATCCCCCCCCCACACCCTAGCTACGCCACTGCGCGGACGGACCTTGAAGGAAGCAGTTTTAAAAAGTGGGGAAACACTGTAATACAGAAAGTTTCATAAAGTATACAGTTACTAAAATCGACACACACACAGACACACACGCATGCACTCAAATAAAAAACTTAAATTGAAACACCCCCCCCCCCTAAAAGAAGAAAAAAAAAACAAGGAAAATGGCATGGTGACCTAGTGAAAAAGCGCTCGTCTGGGGTTTCCAGGAGTTTCTTGTTCAAATCCTGGTGAAGAATGGAACGTTGGAAGGATTAAAAGGACCCATTGAGTTCCACCTTACTCTAACAGGTACTACGTTTGGGAAGTAAAAGTGATTGGATGGCCACACAACACCCTAGTTAACCGTTGACAAAGAAACAGATCGTTGACCATAGGAACTGATCGTTGACCATAGAAACAGATCGTTGACCATAGACGCAGATGTTGACCATAGAAACAGATCGTTGACCATAGACGCAGATGTTGACCATAGAAACAGATTTTTGACCATAGAAACAGATCGTTGAACATAGCAACAGATCGTTGACCGTAGATCGCATGGTCTTTACTTGTACTTTTACTATACTAGTATATATATATCTTTATAATATGTTTCACCATTAGTCACTCACTCACTGTTATATCAAACATACCACGTTTCAATGTAAGCCATATATGTAGCATGACACGAGCCAGGAAACTAGGTCAAAAACCTGGCTACCCAGAACCATTTCGTAGATGCGCTTTGTGTGTCGATTTCTGAGAAAAATCCACTCCTACTACCCCCAACCCCCAATTTTTTTTAATGGCAGCCATAATCGTCAATTACAAAAATGAAATTAGAAACAAAAAACAAAACAAAACAAAAAGACCTCATCTGTTCTATCCAGTCAGTGTAATCTTTAGGCTTGTAGATTCAACATGTGAACTTTTATTTTTTTTTTTTATCATTTTGTATGTACAGCGCCAAAATTTCTTTGTTCGTAGGTACTTGACAACAGAACGACAAAACACTTTAGAAATAATTGTTTAAAAAACAAGGTAGAAAATCACTATACAAAAACAAAAAACAAAACAAAAAATAATAAACCCAAAAATGCTGGAGTTATTGAAAGAGATTTTATCCTTGATCTTTACCATCCCCTTCCCTTGACATTCTCCACTCAAATACTTTTTTTAAAAGGTGTCCAGAAGTCTACATTTAAAGTCAACGGTATAATAATCATGACTTCACCTTTTTTTTTATAACAATTTGTTTCTCTCTGAAGCCGATGGTCTATGTCAATTCAGTCCAGGGCTGGAGAGCCTTGCGCTTTATTTCTACTATTTCTAAATGAATTCATGAAGTTGTTATGGAGTGTGTGCCTCCATGGTGACGGTAGTAAGAGGCCAGCTATGCAGTGTGAATGATGCAAGATGAGCGGCATTGTCGTCAGCTGTTTTGTGTAGGACAGACAACTCTACATTGCCAGAGTGAAAAGACCTGTTTTTGTAGTGAGATAGATATTGTTCAAAATTACCATTCAATATTATTACTAAAATCTACTAAATTTTTTATTTCATATCATCTCAAGGTGAATTTGTTTATATTGTAATGAAAATTATAAATAGTTCTGTTCACAAAAGAAGTTACTCCAAGTAATTCAAATTTTACAAGTAACAAATATAACATGCCTGTAGCGGTATATATGTCTACCAACAGTTTGGTGCTATAAGTCGCGGACCGTAAACAACATCCGCTTCTGGGGCCCACGACTTTACGAGGGTTGGACGGAGTCGACACCGAGATTCGAACCCGAGACCTTCTACCACTCAACCACCAAGCCCCCTATTGCGAATCTATATCTTGGAATTTCGGACTTAACTGCAGAATCGGACAGAAGGATCATAGCCATGGAATAGATATGCTAGAGAAAGATCATATGTATCACATACGAAGACCTCATTAGAAACATGGGAATTCTAACCTGGATCAGATTGATGATTGGAGCCCAATGATTCTTCTGAACACTGTTTAAAAAAAAGATAAGATTATAAGACTGTTCTGCAGGGAACAGTACCAGGGAAAAGAAGGAGAAGCAGACAAAATAAGTGATCAGAGACAACAGGCTTTTTACCGGCCTTTACTATGGAAGAGACTCTAATCCTGGCGAAAGACAAAAAGAAATGGTGGAGAGATACGGTGGACAAATTCTCAAGAATCCTACATACTAAGTGACAGCCGAAGAAAGACGAAGTCACATGTAATGTATGCCTAATAGTATAGTGGAAAGTGTGAACGAAATATTCAATGAGAAGGTAAAGAACAACTAAGATTTTAATGTTAAAGATATGGTAAACAGGTTATTGAATTAATCTTACAGATTTTCTTTTTCTTTTTTTTTTTTTTTTTTTTTTTTAAAGAAGAAAAAAAGATTAAGAGGTTTGTGTTATGTAGTGTTCACCAACTCACGGCTCGCAGGTCAATTCCAGTTGTCAAGCATTCAAACTTTCTACCCAAAGTGCACGAAGAAGCCACATTAGATATTGGCAGAACTAATGTGGCTGTAGAGGTATTGTGGTTGGGGACATCGACAAATTTAGAAATTTAGACTTGAAACGCCATAAGCTCCTCTCTCTATATCTCTTTCTCTCTCTATGAGTTTTTTTTTGTTTTTTGTTGGGGGGTGGCGGACAAGTAAATGTGATACTAGAATTCAATGGCCAAAAGCATATTTTTCGTTGGTTTTTTTTTGGGGGGGGGGGGGGGGGGAGCGTTTTTCCAAATGAAGTCAAAAGTCTATGTCGGAGAAATCACGATGTACAGGGTAAAAAAAAATAACGAAAATATGGGTTCTAGAAAAAGAAATAGAGAGAGAGAGAGAAGAAAAGAGAAAGACGGCCGGCCGTATAATTTCATTGTAACACATACACTAATTTATGGGCTACAGAGTATATTAAGGGGGGGGGGGTCGTTAAAATGTGGCCCTTATATTTACATTTAAAAAAAAAAAGGAGGTGATGTTCGGCCAGATTATTTATACAATAAAAAGCCTGGGTACAAATCAACAGGCGTAGCCGGTGTGTAGTGGTAGTCAAATATAAAGCAAACACACTGTGACTGTAAATGTAAAAATAAAAATATTATCTCGTCTGGCAGCTCACTCATAAAGGTTCTGCGCATGCTTGAGTGGGGCAGAGCCACAAGGGGAATACATGGGGAATTCCCTTGCTTAGAATCAGAGAAATTAGATATTATACGCATTCTTTCTATTGTATAATAATAATAAAATGGTTTAAAATGACTGAAATTAAGGGCATTTAATTTAAGAAATTGATTGATCATCTGGACATTTTTGGTGCCCCCCCTCCCACCAATTTGTCTGGCCCCAAGCTATAGCTTAGTTTGCCTATAGGAAAATCCATCACTGGTTGGAAGACTGGTGGTGGTTTAATGGCTTAAAATGGTTGAAGTGCTAACATGGTTGCAGGGCTTATGACTTGGGGGGGGGGGGGAGGGGTTTCATACAGTTAAATGGCTAATGTGACTGTCAAAAAATGTGGTTGCAGAGCTGTGGTTGGAGCCTTGGCGGTTGAAAGGCTAATGTAATCACATAGCTAATGTAGTAGCAGGGCTAAAGTGGCCGCAGAGCTAATGTGGTAGCAGAGCTTGTGGTGGCAGAGCTTGTGGTTGCAGATATTGTGGCTGCAGAGCTAATGTATTTACAGAGCAAACCTTGCAGCATGGCTAATGTGGTTTCGGGGCTTAATGTGATTGGAAGGCTATCGGAACAGCAGGTCTAATATGGTTGCAGAGCTAATGGGCTCGGAGGAACAACCTAGCCACACAGCTAATGTGGTTGCAGGTCCAATGGGGTTGCATTGCTAATGTGATGGGAGGGCTTAGGAAGTCCAATGGCTAATGTGGTTCGGGGTAGAGTGGTTTGAGGGCTGAATCCCCGCTGATTGGGGTCGTGCAATTTAAAGTCCAATGGGTAGAGTGATTGGAGGACTGATGGGGGTCGTGCAATTAAACAATCTCAAAAATATTTAGGGGCTAACTTCCATGAACACTAACCCTCCTGAATCCAATAGTGGTCATGTGGTCTTTCAGTGTGAGTCATAATAAGAGTTGTAGTGCAGAGGTAGGGGGGGGGGGGGGAACGCAATTTAAACAAAAAGAAAAAATTTAAAGCGTGGCGCGTGAAACAAACAAAAACAAATCTGCACTCCAACTACTTTATGTTGACCTGACCTCAAAAATGACCTTGTCCTTGAAACAATGACCCGATTAACTTTCCGTTTTTTTTTTTTTTTTTTGTTGAGTGGATGACGAAACCAGGAACACCTTCCGCAATCACAACCATCCCTCACCCGTCTCTCATTAACATAATATATTCCAACAATGGTTCACTAAGTCCAGGCGTCCACGCGTCTCCATGACAACAACAACCAAAAAAAAAAAAGACTGTCCTGTCAAAGTAAAATCGTTTATTACAAAAGAAGCTTCTTAAAAGGATGTCTCGTGATGAAACAGGCAAAAAGAGACCTTTTAACAAAAGGCTAGTGGGTGTGTGTGTGGGGGGGGGGGGGCTACATAAAAGTAACCAAATTTGTATCCATCGGCAACGCCCAAATTTTATGAAAAATGATTTACTGTTCTGGTTGTTCTGTTGTTTTTTTTTTCTTTTTGTTTGTACGCCCTTCCCCAGCAGCGTGTGTGCATGCAAGCCTCCACACTAGAAATACATTGATTGAACTCGTGTAGTTTCTTACCCTTAACAATTGTACTTGATTACCTTTCAAAAATTGTATTTGTTTACCTTTCAACAATTGTATTTGTTTACCTTTCAACAATTGTATTTGTTTACCTTTCAACAATTGTAAGTTGTTACCTTTCAACAAGTGTATTTTGTACCCAATTGCAACTTCAATTTTGATATTCTGGATTGAAGACGCCCCTGAGTGCACTCAAATTTAATAGGTACCTGACATACGTTTAGGAAAGTAAAGGAAGTTTGTCATTGTGTTGGTCATAGTGCTAGCCACACGATATGTTTAATAAGCGTCGGCCATAGCAACAGGTCAGATTCACATCATCTGCCCCAATATATCTGAAAGAGGAAGCTTTACTTTTTTTTACAATAACCCTTAGTCCCTCTGTCTGTGCCATTTTACATCTCGAGAGATTGTCTTTTCCGTTTGCAACTCATTGTGTGACTATATTGGCCTATCCTTGATACACAGCTGCGGTCGCAGGTTGGGCATATATAATCACCAGGCGCCGTTGCATTTTTACCTTTCTTTCTGCTTCTGTTTTGTATGGCATCTGCAATCGGAGACACTTCCTTTATGCTCTCTCTCCATGTGGATCTATCCAGTGCTACTTTTTCCCAGCTGCTAGTGTCGATTTCTAAGAGCTTCATGTCGCGTTTGTATACATCCGTATAACGTAAAAGTGGGCGATCAGCGGCTCTCCTGCCTTCTATTAGATCGCCATACAGAATGTCTTGTGGACGTCGACCTAGTGGCATTCTACGAACGTGGCCAAGCCATGGCGTCAGCTGCTGATAACAGAGCGAATGTCTTGGCACCCTGCTCTTCGTAGCACCTCATTGGTTATTTTATCTTGTCACCTTATTTTAAAGATCCGCCTTAGGCATCGGAGGTGGAAAACATTCAGCTTTTTTTCCTGCCATGAGTAGGTTGACCATGTTTCACTTCCGTACAGCAAGGTGCTCACCATACAGGTCCGGTAGACTAAGGCTTTAATAATGTTAGCAATATGTTGTCCCACACTCTTTTCTGCAACCATGACATGGTATGATAATTCCCTAACGCTTATAATTCAAACCATTCACATTGTTTTGCAATTCTAGTACATATGCTTAATAGTGGGAAATTTAACATGAAGGAATGGATCGCCTCTAACCACGACAAGAGGAGAAAAAGATAACTGTAGATGGATGGCGCGAGGTGGTTAAAACCTCAGCACGATTCCCCAATTGGAACACTAAGGATGTTAATTTATACTAGAATAAATCAGATTTAGCAAGTATAAAGTAAAAGTGGGTGTCCTCACTATTCCATGATAAATTAATGAGAAAGTATTAAGAGTGGTGCCCCACTGGGATGGATTAGAGCATTATATGAGCCACTAAAATAGTTTACTAAGAAAATAGAAATGTTGGTTATTATACAACAGTAATCTTGTAAACGTCATTTTCGTGAACAATCTTTTTATTGCGGAAATGTTATCTTTTTTTTTTTTTGAGCATTCGAATAAGAGATTGAGCCTTTTCAAAACAATTACATCTATTGTAAGACTTTAGTTAGGCCAGGAGAGGCGCAGTAGCTGAGCGGTACAGCGCTTGGCTTCCGAACCGAGGCCCCGGGTTCGAATCCTGGTGAAGACTGGGATTTTCAACTTCGCCTCTGAGTCCACCCAGCTCCAATGGGTACCTGATATTAGTTGGGGAAAAGTAAAGGCGGTTGGTCGTTGTGCTGGCTACATGACACCCTCGTTAACAGTAGGCCACAAAAACAGATGAACTTTACATCATCTGCCCTATAGACTACAAGGTCTGAAAGGGGAACTAGTTAGGCCAGGTTCACATCTAACTTTGCATTCACTTGCACCTATCCTTTGATCTGCTGTACCGTTGGGGCACTACACAAGATCTGTCAACCTTCTTTCTCCATTCTTATCTCTCATTTGTCTTTGATATAATTTCCTTTGGATGTTCTTTCTGAAAATATTGAAGCCTGCCTGGGTGGACCACTTCGGGGGCCGATTTTGAGTTTGTGTCTCCACACAAACTGTCTTTTGTAACCTTGTTTTAATTTTTTTTTATTGTTGTTTTTTTTATTTATTTCATTTTTTTTTCATCATAAGGAGACGTATCCTTCTGCTATTATGTTAACTATAAGCTGTTTTATAATGCTAAACTGATAGTTACATAGATAGATAGATAGATAGATAGATAGATAGATAGATAGATAGATAGATAGATAGATAGATAGATAGATGGATAGATAGATAGATAGATTTTAGTGCATACCTATCAACAGTAGAAGAAAACCTACCCAAGTAGAGATACACTGACCATCAGCCATTCTATAATCTATATTCTTACACTTCTCACCATGGTAATTGTCTGGCTCCCCCCTAGACCCCTAACGAAACTAGATCACTTTTACCTTTCCTGAAAGTCAATGACCTTCGTGACCTTCATCTGATCCCCCCCCCCCAGCCATCATATGAATGAACTGAGGTTGAGATCCATGTGACCTTACAAAAGTTCTCACAAAATTAAACTCCTCACTGGTGTCCAGGCAGGATAGCCTCCGAACAGAGTGCAAACGGCTTGAGCTAGACTTGTGTAAAAAAAATGCATCTTCCTTGGTCAGTAAATACTTTTTCCCTTTAAAATTATTGGACGAAACAAACAACTCATCTCTTGATGAAGCTCTCGTTTTGACAAAGTTTTCTTGCATCTGTACGACAGAGTTTGTTTTATTTTCTATGCTAGCAAATCTGATTTTATTTTGATTGTCAACAGCCGTCCAATGTGCTGATTCATTTTCATTTTGATGTTGCAAGATTTCAATTGTGTTGTCTAGACTGTTAAAAAGATTTTTTAGCCTTGAAATTTCTAGAGATACATCGTTTTTTCATCTGCCCTATAGACCACAAGGTCTGAAAGGGGAACTAGTCAGGCCAGGTTCACATCCGAATTGTATTTCATTGAGCTCTCTTCTTAAATTATTGATTTCACTGATAGTTGAACCAATGTTTGGTAAAGCTACTACCGATACAGTTACCATGCTGGACACTCTTAAAGGTTTCATTATTTTATCGATCTCATTGACGTCTTATTTATACACATACCTGCGGACTCTTCTTAGGGGTAACTCCATGTGAGGTTCAGGTAGGACAAGCCAGTGCTGTGAATTGCCCCTGTAACGTTCATACTGTTATCACTGATATAACTCCATGTTATGTTCAGGTAGGACAAGCCCCGGGTTCGCTGTTCTGCCTCATCGTGGCACCCAGGTGGAAACGGCTATTTGAGGAGATAGCTAGGCAAAATGAATGGCAAAACATAACTCCCGTGGGGATGCCCATGGGTAGACGAGAGTCCACCCCTTACACGGGCGGGGTTGTAAAGAAGTCCTCACAAAAACTGTCACACATCCATGCGCCGTTCCTCAAAGGACCGTTCCATAAATGGCGGTTCCCCCACGGTTAGCTTGGTACAAAGAAGGAAGATGACGGAGGCTCCCAGTGCTCCTAGGCCTTCGGCCATGTGTCGGAGGCTGAAGACATTGGATACAGCAATGCTTTATATAGGCATTGACTAGGGTCGCTCTCAAACAGAACTGTGTTCCCACAGGTTTGTTTTTCTTTTTTTACTGTTACGGCTGGACGACCTAACAGGTTTTTTTCTTTTCAAACTTTGAGCTCGAAGAGCCTTCGGCTCAGCTCAGACGACAATCAAACGGTAGGACAAGCCAGTGCTGTTAATTGCCCCGGTAACGTTCATACTGTTATCACTGATATAACTCCATGTTATGTTCAGGTAGGACAAATCAGTGCTGTGAATTGCCCCGGTAACGTTCATACTGTTATCACTGATATAACTCCATGTTATGTTCAGGTAGGACAAGCCAGTGCTGTGAATTGCCCCGGTAACGTTCATACTGTTATCACTGATTTGTTAACCCCTTGAAAACTGCTTACAGACGATATATATTGTTAGACACCTTATTTAGAGTATTAGTTATTTAGCGACGCACCATAGAAGACGTATATTGAACGGGACTAGTGACGTTTGGGATATGTTTGGTTAGAGACCGGAAAATCAGTTAGCGATAGAATTCTCTAGGGTAAAGACGTGCTTATTTTGACAGAGACTTTTAATGCGGCCTTTTCTTGGAATAAACATCTGTTACATTGTTCATCAGTGTTGACCACATCTCTTCACTAGTTAAATCGATGTCTTGTTTAGTTTGTTTGTTGAGCAACTACACTGAATACACCCAAACCTCGAAACCGAACCTTGAACCGGACCTCGAAGCTGAACTTTTGCTCAGGTGAGGGTCGTGCACTCGAAGATATAAAGTTTCATTGGAGTACGGCTGAACACAGCATCGTTGCAGAGTGACTTTGTCTAGGCTATGTCGTTAGTTCCACATGCAGTCGTCGCCTACTCGATCGTACGTTCAACGAGCCGTTAACTCAGGGTGACCTTCGTCAGGACAGTGACCATCTCAACGTCTGGTCTACTCAACGAGTGTATTAGCAACGCCTGATCTTGGTATGCTGAACCGACCTGAAGCCAGAGGAACCGTTCATTCATAACGGGTGAGAGTTTGTCAGTAAACCTGTTGGACATATGTTTTCTTCACTTGTGAAAACAGTCGCAGGAGCCACATAGTCATATCAAGTTTACCTAGGCAGTTGAAAAGGACAGTTTGCCCGCTGTAAGAAGTTTTGTGAGTACTACAAGTTTGTTAGCTAACTAAATCGCTCTGTCTTACCCTTTGAGAGATTCTTGTGGAGCAGTTGGCTCATTGAACCGGTTGCTTGCCACTTTTATAACGGTCACTGCGTTTAACCTTTGGAAGGTTAGTGAATTCATATTCATATTTATTATACGTTGGTCTAGACCATATCGAGACTTGTTAGTGTTGAAGTAGTGGAAACAGCTACATTCACTTGTTTTTTTTTGTGTGAAAACCGTTAATCGTATAACGGAACGTTGTCGGAGGTGACCTTGGTCTCACCTAGTCTACATTGGACACTACGGACATTTTGGTCTAGTGAAGCAGCATACAACAGCAAACTTCGTCGTACTACCAGATTAGCAGCAGCAGCAGTGAACTATTTTGGAGAATCGCTATTCGTCAGCCCAGATCAAGTCATCGTCAAGAAAGTCGTTATTCGCTCGCCCAGATCAAGTCATCGTCAAGAGACTGTTATTTGCCAGTAGTCGTCTACGCAAATCAAGTCGTCGCCAGGAAAACCGTTAACCTATTCGCCAGTAACTGTTTACACAAAGTCGTCGGAACTTTACATACGGTCATCAACAGTCGTCAAAGAAACTGAAACATTTTGCTGTGGCATATCAAGACATCTGGGGCATTACGTGGGATACTCAACACGGATTGTATCCAGTGGCAGTACCGGAGAACAGAGTCAGAACTGGAAGAGAGGCAGTGGAATTCGCTGTAGATCTATCATATTCGGGAATCCGAGCAGAGGGATCTTTCTAAGCTAAGTGCCATTTTTCTTCTTAGTATATGTTTAGATTGCCCTTAGAAATAGATTTTGTCTAAATTTGGTACGTTAGCCTGAGTAAAATCAGGTGGTGCGCCTGAAACTGTTGGGGAAAGACGTAATTTAGAGGAAAAGCTATATTATACGTTTAGGATAGTGATTGTTTTTGTTTGTGTAAACGTCATATCCGTTGTTGCTTGGTTACTTCGTGACGTTATCAATGCGTGCCATATTGTCATATCCCAACCCATAGTGATAGTCTCATTTAATTATTTCATTTGTGTATATTATATGATATTATTTATTTTTATTACTTTAATTAGATCTGTTATTTTTTCACTTAATGATAGAAAGTGCAGGTAAGATTCTTTTATTGTGAATCAGACTAAAATACATTTTAGTTTGAGCGGTTAAAATCAAATATGATTTTGCCATGAGAATAATACCGAAACTGGCATATTAGTCAAACACTGTCGTCTGACTAAATTTAGATCCACAAATTTTTGTACATTTCGTTTTTACATTTACTGATCTAGACTCTAATTTTGAATATTAATTTCAAAGATGAATGAAGATAGTACATTCTAGATTTATATCTTGTTAAAGATATATTTAATACATATTGTATGGACATATTTATTTCATATGGTTAAATAGAACCATAATTTCTGGATCAGATCTAGATCTATCTAATCTAGACTCTAGACACTTCAGACTTCAGTCATATCAAATTTTGAAATTGGTCAGTTATTCATACTCATAGTCATAGTGCTCTTGGTAACTCTGGATCTAAATGGTACCATTATATATACTATAATATACTAGATTTAAATTTGTGTGATAGTAATATACAGATTTGAATATAACTAAGACTAGATTTACACATGTACTGAATCTATAAAGACATAACATTTAAAACCTATATAAAATTGTGAAAAACTTAAATATAAAATAAGTTTAAAGTATAGCCATAATCAATATAGGCTAAGTAAAGATATATATAAATTTGGGGTGAAAATCTAATACAATGGCTACATCCTCATCCTCATGTGTGGACCTTAAGGAGGTTAAGGAAGCAGCTATGCAGGATGGAAAGGCCATGGAGTTAAAAGGAAAGGACTTGGCAGCTTATGTACAGCAAGTTGTGAGGGAAGAAAAAGAACGTCAAAAAGAAGAGATAGAGAGACAAGATAGGATCAGAAAGGAAGAATATGAGAAGCAAATAGAGGACCAAGAAAGGCAGAGAGAGCATGAGGCTAAAATGGAGAAGATGAGATTGGATGCAGCACAAGTCAGAGCTCAAACTGCACAGACAACTCAGGAAATAACACAAACAATTCAAATAATGCTACCACACAAAGAGATAACCCTAATTCACAAACATGGCTAAAAAGGAAGATGCAAAGTTTTGATGAACAGAAGGATGACATTGGTGATTTTCTGAAAGGCAAAAATGTCTACATTTAATATGCCAGAGGAAGAATGGTCTGAAATACTGATAGACTTCGTTCTTGGTCAAGCTTTAACAATATGCCAAAATCATGACCATCATATTGATGATAGCTATCAAGTTTTTAAAAGAGAGTTGTTGAATGCCTATGGTCATAATGCTAAAACTTTCAGAAAGAAATACTTTGACAATAGACCATCATTGGAAGTAGAACCCCAAACTACCATTAATATGGAGAAAGATTTTTTCAATAAATGAGTAAAGTTAGAAAAAGTGGGAAATTCTTATGAGGGATTAAAAATTTTTATTCTAGTGGATAACTTTGTGAATAAATGTGATTCCCAATTACAATCTTTTATTAGAGAACGAAACCCAAAAACTATAGATGAAATAACAGAGATAATGAGAGTATACAAAAATGCCTATCCAAATAAACCATTTTCTGATAGGGATAAGAGCAAAGTAGATTCAATAGGATACACCAAAGAAAATGTGGGATAGAAGTAGAAATAGAAACAGATCAAATAGTGGAAATAGAAAATATGGTGAAATAACCTGTTTTAAATGTCAAGGAAAAGGTCACATAGCAGCTAACTGTAGAAGAGGGAATAGTAGGTCTGGAAGTAGAAATAGATACACTGAACAAAATAACAGTAGATATAGGAGTAGAGATAGGAATGACAGGGGAAATTATAGAAATAGGAGTTACAGTAGGGAATACAAAAATAAAGGTACAGATAGGGTATATTTCATGGAAGGAAATAGGAACAATTTTGCAGTGTACACAGGGTTTGTAGATAGAATTCCGGTGGAATTAATTAGGGATTCAGGTTGTAACACTTTGGCAGTGAAAACGAAATTTGTCAAACCTCATTGGTATAAAGGGTTTACTAGGAAAGTAGAATTAGCAGATGGCACCATAAGGGAATTTAAAGCTATAAGGGTATACATTGAAACTCCATTTTTCACTGGTTATTGTGATGGCATTGCAATACCAGAAATGAGATATGATATGTTAGTAGGAAACATAAGAGGAGTAAAAGAATGTTCAAGAAAAGAATTAGAAGACTGGCAAAACAAATACAAAAACATAACACATAATCATGAAAACATAGACACACAAAATATAACAAGTATGGTAATAACAAGATCAATGGATAAACAAGATGAGAAACAGGAAAATACAGTAAATGTAATAAATAATGATGAAGAAAAAAAAAAACAGTAATTTAATACAAATAGAAAATACAGATGTTAAGGAAAGAGAGATAGAAAATGAAACACAAAATAGTCCTGAAACACAAATTTCTCAAAGTGAACAAGAAACAATACCCAAACTTGCATTAGACCAAATGAATGACAATATTATTGGGAAAATATATTCAAGAATATCAGATAAAAACAATAATAATCCAAATTACTTCATTATATGTACATTTTTGTAACTCTAGCAGACCCCAAAGAATCCTAGGGATATAGGATGAAGGTCCTTTGTCTTAGGTTCTTAAGGGAAAAATTGTTGCAAAAATAAAATAATATAAATAAACATGAATTTTAATAACTCATAAGTCTTTATAAAAAAAAATATTAAAAAAAAATAATAATAAAGAAATTATTTTTGGCAATACTCATTTTAAGGAACATTTTCAAAAATTTCTTGTGAATGTCTTCCAGACCCTTGGTGTAGTCAATTTCTGGACATTTACTGTCACCATTTTATGGACCTTTGCTGTCACCTTTTTCTGGACCATTGCTGAATCATTCTATTGGACTTCTGCTGTCATCATTTTCTGGACCCCTTGCTGTCACCATTTTATGGATCTTCGCTGCAGCCTACTCCGCGATCATACTGAAAATCCTGGAATATGACTTTGATATGATGTTTTCAATGAAATTTTCCTTGTATTATTTTTAATTTAGAACAATGTTTTGTGTCTTCTTTTTAATTAAAAAAAAAAAAAAAAAAAAAAAAGCTGAATAAAGAGGCCAAGAGCCCAAAAAAGAGGCAAAGAAAAGAAGCCAAGCCCAAGGATTCCTAGGATGTACTAAGCTCGACAACTGTAGTCAAAAGCTAAAAAGCTGAAATATCCTAAAAAAAAACCAATAATCCAATGGAAAAGTTTTGTATAGAGAATAAAATATTATTTAGACAAACAGATAATGATAACAAAAAAATAAAACAACTTGTCTTACCACAGAAATATTGGAAAGATGTTTTAATCATGACACATGACAATAATTTAGCAGCACATAGGGGGGTAAAGAAATGTTATAGGAATTTGTCAAAACAAGTATTTTGGCCGAAAATGAAAGCAACAACCAAGAAATACATAAACTCATGTGACAAATGTCAAAACAGATCTAACAAAAGCTTAGTGAATAAAGCACCCATTCAAGAAATGGATGAACCTACTGAACCATTTCAGAAAATAGCTATTGATTTAATAGGTCCTTTGATTCAAACTGAAAATAATAATAAATATATTTTAACAGTAATAGACATGTTTAGTAGATACCCAGAAGCAATTCCATTATCAAATACAAGTACAGAAAATATCATTAATGCCATAACTCAAAAAGAAATCACAAGACATGGTATACCTAAAATTATATTGAGTGACCAGGGATCTCAGTTTAAGTCAGAACAATTTGAGAAATGGACTAAACAATATAATATACAACACATGTACTCTTCAGTTTACCATCCAGAGAGTAACGGTTTATGTGAACGTTATGGTGGTTCACTGAAAAGATCACTGACAAAAATAATTCAGAATAATCAGAATAAATGGGATCATTACATTAACTATGTACTATTTGCTCATAGAAACAACATCCATGAGGCAACACAATTTTCACCATATGAAATAATACATGGAAGAAAACCCAGAGATGAATCAGATGTTTTCAAAGAAAATCTAATAGACAATGAGAATAGATTAAATAAGGACAATGAAATAACAATCACAACAGAATTGAAAGAAATATGGACTCAAGCATATAACACCAATAAGAAGTACAAACAAAGTGCTCATGAGAATATAAATAAGAAAAGACAATTGAAAACACTAGAAGTAGGAAACAATGTATTAATATTAATAAACGACCTGAAAAATAAGATTGGTAAACAATGGAAAGGTCCATTTAAGGTGATAAAACAAATTAGTGATGTGAATTATCAAATTGAAATAAATGGGAAAATTAAAACATATCACATAAATAATTTGAAACTGTATCATGATAGAGAAGATGAGTTGATACAAAACATTCAGGAGGAAATAGAAAATAAGTTTTCAGAGAGAGAAGAGTGCTTGATGATAATAACAAATGAAAATCACAATGAAAATGACATTAAGGAAATACCTGTAATAGAAACAAAAGAGAATCAAACTTGGCAAAAGATTAATCTTAATAATTTTACTAAGGAAAAGTCAAAAGATATAACTAAAATAATACAGGAATACAAAGAAATTTTTTCCAGCATACCAGGAAAAACAAATATTATTAAACATGACATTAAAGTAACAGATCCAAAACCAATCAAGCTTAAGCCATATAGAATACTTTTACATTTACAAGACAAAGTAAAAAAAGAAATAGACAATTTACTAGAATCAGGTATAATTGAACCATCAACATCACCTTATGCTTCACAAATTGTGATAGCCAAAAAGAAAAATGGAGATATACGGTTATGTATTGACTATAGGAAACTTAACAACATCACAGAATTTGACCCATATCCAATGCCAAATATAGAGGATATTTTACATAAATTAAATGGAGCAAAATTTTTTACTAAATTGGATTTAACTAAAGGTTATTGACAAATACCATTAACAGAAAATGCAAAACCTTGCACAGCATTTGTAACACCATATGGAAGTTTTCAATGGAATTATATGAGTTTTGGGTTAGTAAATGCACCAGCAACATTTAATAGAATGATGAACATGATAATTGGAAATAAAGAAAATGTTATTTGTTATTTGGATGACATATGTATTTTTAATAATAGTTGGGAAGAACATTTGGTAGATGTAAAAGAAGTGTTCAAAATAATAAAAGAAAGTGGACTTACAATTCAGGCAGAAAAAGTGGAAATAGGATTGGAGGAAATAATTTTTTTAGGACATAAAGTAAATAACAACATGATTAGCCCTATTGAAGATAACATAAAGAAAGTACTTAATATTGAAATACCTACAACAAAAAGACAAATTAAAAGCATATTAGGAATAGTAAATTATTACAGAAAGTTCATAAAGAACTTAGCAGAAATAGTGAATTCATTAAATGATTTACTTAAAAAAGGAAAACCTCAAAAAGTAGTCAGTAATGAGGAATGTGTGAAAGCTATTGATAGAATTAAAGATATTTTTAGTCATGAATTAATATTAAGACTACCAGATAAAGACAAAATATTTTATGTCACAACTGATGCATCTGGTAATGCTATTGGTGGTTGTCTAATGCAGAACTATGATAACTTACATCCTATATTATATGTAAGTAGAAAATTATCAGAGGCAGAGAAAAAATATAGTGTCATTGAACGGGAAGCATTAGCTGTAATATGGGTATTTGTAAGCTAGAGAGTATGAAAAACAGTCGTGTATATAGATGGTTCTTAGCACTACAGGAATATAAATTTGAAGTGAAAGCTATTAGTGGATCTGTGAATATTGTAGCTGATTTTTTATCTAGAATGACATTGAAATGAAATGAGATAATTTTGTAAATAAACTATTATTATATGTATTAATATATTGACACAATTTATATGTTATGGAAAAGGGAGATAAGTAAATTTGATGTTAAGCATTTGAAAGTAAGTATGGATATATTTTTGTGAATCATTTCTTATATCTTTGACAAAAATTAGGTCGATGGAAAAGGGTGAGTATAAAAGAAAAATGGACGAAAAGCGTATAAAAGGGTGGTAAGGAAAAAAGTTTATTGAATGTGGAAATAAAGTTTATAATTGTTTTTGAAATATTATATTTTGTCAGATTACTGCCAGTGGAGAACATCTGCGAGAGATGATATGATATGACGTGCCCATGAGATGCCACATGATAAACTGTTTATTGAACGAAGAGGATTTTGGAACTTAACCTAAGTGTAATGATACGAACATTGGCAGGAACATCATGCACTGTCAAGCCAAGATGAAGATGTCAAGATTTTATGTTTGTTGTCTTCCCCATAGATTGCAAATGCCCTTGTAAGACTTGACAGTAATAAAAAAATATTGACATTTTTTTTCAAGGGGGGGAGGAATCTGTTAGACACCTTATTTAGAGTATTAGTTATTTAGCGACGCACCATAGAAGACGTATACTGAACGGGACTAGTGACGTTTGGGATATGTTGGGTTAGAGACCGGAAAATCAGTTAGCGATAGAATTCTCTAGGGTAAAGACGTGTTTATTTTGACAGAGACTTTTACTGCGGCCTTTTCTTGGAATAAACATCTGTTACATTGTTCATCAGTGTTGACCACATCTCTTCACTAGTTAAATCGATGTCTTGTTTATTCTGTTTGATGAGCAACTACACTGAATACACCCGAACAATAAAACTCAAACGCTTGCAGAGTAATTGGTTGAAATTCAACAGTCATCGTTAGTTGACCTCAAGACAGTCTGAACAAGCACATCACAATATGTGAATGCTGGTTGTGAGACAACGATTGCTATCAGACTCTTGTTGGCGATTTTAATGGAACATTCCAAACGCATTGTTTTAGTCAGGCCTACTGTCATGTTGCTTTGAGACACATTCAAAGTTGGAATCATATCTGTTCAAACATGTTTTTTAATAGCCAGGTAAGCATTCACTATAGAAGAGAGAAAAAGAAGAAAACATGATATGCAGAAATAAGGTGAAGATCTGCATATATCAATTAAAGTTACAGAAAATATTGATGTGTAGGGTTAGGACAAGATTAGGAAATTTGGGCGGAAGGTTAGTAGTTTCATCTTATCTTATCTTATATAATACAGACGTTACTTCAAAAAAAAAAAAGATGATATGTCCTACGCGTCATGCATATTAACCAATGACTTAAATTCTGCCAAGTCATTGGTTTTCCTAGCTAGCTCAGGCAATCCATTCCATGCTCCAATCTAATAGCTCTAGGGAAGAAGGAGTATTTGTACAAATTTGTCCTAGCATATGGGATGGCAAATGTGTCTTTATCTTTGTGTCTTTCTGAGTATTTTATTAAATTATGTTTTTTTATTTGAAGATTATGATTCAGTGTTTTATGTATAATTGCTAATTTATTTTTGAGTCTTCTGTCCTGAAGGGTAAAGTTTTGACTTAGCGATTTAAAAAATATTGTTTTTAACAAAGCTTATATTAAGTTTGATTATAAGATAGTCCCGAAAGTCATGTATAATGTTGTAATTTCTTCTCAATCTTAAGTCACGACGAAACATGGCTTATTTATTCCTTATACTTTACTAATAAAGAGGGCTGAGTGGTTAAGCACTTGGCTTCCGAACCTGGGGTCCTGGGTTCGACACTCTGCTAGTTAACCATTGGCCGAAGAAACAGAAGACCATAACATCATTGCCCTATAGATCGCAAGGTCTTAACGCTGACATGACGAAACATGATTGATATATTACATTGTGTATCTACAGCTCTTAAGATTTGTATAATTGTCAAAAGTTATTCGTAGTTTCAGTTTAGAAGCGCCGGATGTCACGGTCCGGTATGTCCCGAGGACGTAGTTTTGACAACACTGGACTAGGCCAGCAATGAAGTGCCATTCAAGCAGGCCTTTACAAGCCGTGACTTTATAAATTTGCTTTGAACCATTTAGAGCGGGCACTCTAATGAAGTATAAGCATTTCCAGGTATGAAAGAGATATTTATAGTGTATCACCTAGTCGTATCAACACATCACATCTCTTTGTCCGAAGGCAGGACTCGATGACTGCTAAATCCTTTCGTGTCACAAAGGCTGTGTGCTCTATGTTCAACCCGCTTGGAAAACGGGAAGCCGTCTAATTCAAGTGTCCCCCGCCCTCACATCTCCTCCCCACCTCCGAATGCGGCGAATAAAGACTGTTTCCGATTAGAGTAGAAGCAAAACAACAGACCGGGCGTAGGAAGAACGGGCTAAGACTTCTGGTCAATACTGTACATCGGAACTGACCTTATTTACTTTCTTCGAGGTGGGGGGGGGGGTATTATCTCCTCCCCTCCCCTCGCCCCACACTCTCCGTTTGAGCCACAAGATTTATTTGCTCTTGTTTGAAATAATGAAAACACTGTAGAAACAAAAAGCGGGTTCGTGTTTAACTTAAAGCTAGAACTGTGTTCTCCCAGCCTGCCCCACTTCCAACCTATTTTGTTGTTGTTTCTTAACATTTTCTACAAGTCTATTTCGTAATACCCCCCCCCCCCTTTTTTTTTTAAAGCTTAACTCATGACATTTTACATTTTACCCGTGGTAAGTACAAATACCTCAACTAGGCAATGAATCGGAAAAACAGGGATGACTGAAAACTAAAGAAATCCAAAACATAAAGTGAAGACTCGACAATATTGAGAAAATTAGCTCGACCCTTGTCTCGTTCTCAGATCGAGGACAAGATACAAAAAAGAAATAAAAACTTTGCACACTTTATCCTCGTGAAAACTGCATACAGTAACAGTTTACAGATAAAGATTAGGCCTATGATTATATGGATACGCTCCCGATTATACAATGTGATGAAAGATTCCAAGGATTATGTTTCTATAAAGATAAAATTGAATATAAAATAATGATAACAAGGAATGCATGACTGTGTTTTGTAATTAAATCAGTTTATTTAAAATTCAAATAGCTATAATTTTAGTTCTAATGACTAACATAATAAAAATTTAAAACTTTGTGCTACACAAAAAAGAACTTGGTCGTTGATTCTGTCCCCCCCCCCCCCAAAAAAAAATTTTCTGGGCTCTCCTTTTGTTAAGCCTGGAAATTATTTTTTTTTGTGATGTCCATGTGTTATGTATGTTTGTGTGTGTCTATGTGTATAGGATGTCTGTGTGTACTGTATGTGGTGTCTGTGTGTACTGTATGTGGTGTCTGTTTGTACTGTATGTGGTGTCTGTGTGTAAATGATGTCTGTGCATTGTATGTGGTGTCTGTTTGTAAATGACGTCTGTGCATTGTATGTGGTGTCTGTGTGTAAATGATGTCTGTGCATTGTATGCGGTGTCTGTTTGAAGTGTATGTGGTGTCTGTGTGTAAATAATGTCTGTGCATTGTATGTGGTGTCTGTGTGTAAATGATGTCTGTGCATTGTATGTGGTGTCTGTTTGTAGTGTATGTGGTGTCTGTGTGTAGATGATGTCTGTGCATTGTATGTGGTGTCTGTGTGTAAATAATGTCTGTGCATTGTGTGTGGTTTCTGTGTGTACTGTATGTGGCGTCTGTTTGTAGTGTATGTGGTGTCTGTGTGCATTGTGTGCGGTGTCTGTGTGTATGTCGTGTCTGTGTGTATGTCGTGACTGTATATGTGTGATGTCTGTGTGTATGTGGTGACTGTGTGGGAAAAGGCGAAGCCATGTTTCGATGGCTGCATGGTCGTGGGGTACGCGTGTCTTTATGTCGTCTTAATGGTCCCGGGTTCATACCCTGTTCTGGTCCACCTGAGGAACTCTCACCTCTGAGAGAACACATGAAACACGTAAAGCATTGTTTTTACAGCCAATCAAAGAATTGTTAAAATGACTTCCGGTAGACTTGCTTCGTTCTCCATCTTCCTCCATACCAACAGTGGCTTACACCTTAGACCATGCAGCCTCATAAGCGACCTTCACATAAGTCTGAAGGTGTCTTAGACAGTGGTGGAAAAGTTCCTAAAAAACTCAGAACTACTAGCAATGTCTATGTGACTGAGAAGTGATAGAGAATCACTGGTACTGTTGGAGTTGAAGCAAATGTCAAAAAATGGAATTTTAAATTTACCAAAAGTTAATTCGGTCTTTCATTCTTCAGTTAATCGCTGAATAGAAGATGCAATGTATTTATTACACATCTTATATCAACTCTGTCTGTCTGTCTGGTAGAAAGTTTGTACACGTTATTTCTCCGACACCCAATCTCGGATGAACCTGAAATTTTGCACAATTATTTCTTTTACCTGACAACACAAGAATCAATTGAGAAGAAAACGAATAAGTGTATGAACTATTGATAATTAATTATATTGTTTGGTATTTCAAACAAGGGAAAGAAATAGTTCTTGACTGAGATGGTGGCATGAGCTTAATTAGTTCCCGTAAAGGGTCGCAGCTTTAAAGCAGGTTTAAAACAAACAATACATATCTATACAATCTTCTATTTTCATACGCACCTCACTAGCAGTTGGAATATCGACTTTGAGTTCGAATTCAGGTCGTTCTTTCCAACCTTTTTTTTATATATATATATAAATAGAAATGTAAAATATAAAGCGATTACTGTACAACTCACCCAGACATGTTTTTCTTTCTCCCCCCTCCATTTTCCAGATAGGTGATTGGACCATAACGTAGTGAGAACGCTAAAAGCTTGGAAAAAAACGCCAAACAAAACCAACTGGAACAAATAGTTCTAATGGCACAGAATTATTGTTGTTGGTCTAGAATAGATCTATTGTGAACACAATGACATGACTGATCCAATCTAATTGATATAACTACACTTCGTAATTCTTATAAAGCTTTTTGTTTCAGATTATGATGTGTGTGCCTGGTTGTTTCTTTCTTTTTTTTTTTTTTTTTAGTTAAAGTAGAATGGCGTTTTACTTTGACAGGGGTTTCACAAAGTTGTATTCAAATTGTTATTTAAAAGGACAAAATTTCGTCACATTTATTTGAAACCGAATACAGTGGGTTTAATTTATATTCAACAGACTGTTTTTTTATATGCCAAGAAGCATATCGATGACCTTGGATCTCATTATGTCCCATTCCTTTGAGAAATATGTACATGTGATGCGGCATGGGAGTGGCCGATCAATCATTAGTGTTGGTCATTTGCTAGTCTGTCACCAACCTTGTTGGTGACACTACGTGTGCTTATGACAACCACATTAGACAGAAAGTGGGCTGTGTACATACTAACTTATGAAGACACCACATTACACTGGAAGTGTGTTGTGTAAATAATAACTTATGAAGACACCACATTGCACAGGAAGTGTTTTGTCTGTTTAGAGATTGATAATTAATAAGTGTTTCCTGCAATTACAGAAAACAAATGGGGAGGAGGGTAGTTCTAAAAACAACTTGGTTTAGAGGTGGACTGGAGAGTTGTTTCTGGTTCAAGTTCAGCCACCTTTTCGAGCGTGTTGGAAATGTGTTCGAAACGTTGCAAAGCTTTGGGCTAGACCTAATTTGAATATAGAAGTGGGATTCTTAGAACTCTTCACAATCTGCTCAACAAAAAAAAAAAAAAAAATGAGTAGACTATCACTGAGATAGTACTGTCATAACTATAGTGAAAATAGTGAAAATACCCACTTAATTAATTTGCTAATTGTATCATGGAACAGCTCGATACCATTAAGCTCAAGGTCGGCACCGGTGACAGAAAGAAGCCAGAAATAACGGGAGGGGGGAGTACTCGCGGTTGGTTAGTAAATAAAATACAATTTAGGAACAAGTGAATCATGCCCCTGTAGAGTGTCTCCAGGGAATACTGGCCCCTTTCTTTAACGCCGCATACTTTTTAAGTAGGCTCCAATAGTATACTGCCCCACCCAAAAAAAAAAAAAAAAAACAGTTTAGAAGACAAAGTCAAGCTCTCATCCAAATTTCAAGAAAAACAATGCTTTTTACAAGCTATCCCGACATACCAACATTTCATTTATTTATTTTTTTAGCATCAGAACCTAACACAACAGAATGAAACAAGACATGTTCCGGAAACTGAAAATTGGGATTAGTGAAATTTACCTTCTTTGTGGAGTGTCCCCATAGAATGCCGACCATGACCTACATGGCTCCCTATAGAAGAAAAACTAAATAGAGAGTTGCTTGTTCTGGAAACTACTGCTCAGTTCATATCAGGTATAAGGCTACTCATCTGATCACACCCCCCAAGATAATAATGAGAAGGCAGAAGAACCGGAAGTACTGATACTACAGAAGTCGAAGAAGAACTGTTGGAAATACTGCTTGATCTGGAAACCCCTGCATCTCATGGCCATCTGAACCCTTTTACTTGACAATGAGAAAGTGGAAAATGAAGTTGAAATAACTGATCATTAAATATATTTGGTAGGCGAGGTGGCTGAGTGGTTTCCGAACCAGGGGTCCCGGGTACGAATCCTGGTGAAGACTGGGACTTTTTTTAATTTTCGGGATCCTTAGGACGCCTGTGAGTCCACCTCACTCTAATGGGTACCTGACATGAGTTGGGGAAAAGTAAAGGCGGTTGGACGTTACTTACTTCAACGTAGTAGTAGAGTAGATGTAGTCTTACAAATGTGCTACTTTGAGTACTTTGGTATCGAGACAGTCATTGAATGACAGGATGTTATTTACTGCTGGACTCCCTCTAATCTAGCTTCACAATCTTTAACTACTCACGTCTCTTTCCCACACTCAGACCTTCTGACGAGTCAGCGGTTCTCGCTCTAAGTGCTTTCCACCTCGGGTGGTGAGTCTTTTAAAAAATTTTGTTAGCGTATTAAAACAGCAACGAAAACTAAAAAAACTAAAGCTGAAACAATCTTAATAAACGAAACGAAAAAAAAATACAAATAAAAATTATTTTTTTAAGCATTCTGATTCTTTGCAATGTCCAAACTTCAAATTCGGTTCATGATAACAGTATTTTTAGAACCACGGCCCTATTAGTTATTAGCCAAATGGTGTTTGTTTAATGAAAGAAAAGGGGAAAATCCGGAAGGTGGATTAGGATTGTGTGAAAGTAAGATATTCAGCCTGGAGCTAGAAGGAGACTCTTAGGGGGCGAAGTGTAGAGAGATGTGTCAGAAACTTCTTCTGGTTCCCAGGCAACTATTCGGCAACAGATTTGTAATTAATTCAAGTGATTTTTTTTTATTGGAACAGATTTTGAGCCGGTTAAGTTATTTTTAGACATATTATTTTTAATTTCACTTTATTTATTTTTTTAAAAATCATGTTTCAGGTGTTAGTTTAGAAATGAAGATTAATACTCCTGGTCCAAGCCTCTTTCAAGACGGTGGGGATGGAGGGAGCCAGGGTTCAAACCCGGGACCACTGAGACGACATTCCAGATCGCTTAACGCAGGACGAGGCAGCCAGTTTGCATACCAAGCAAAGTCTTAAATATCTTTGCTATTTTGTACAGGATGTATTCAAATATCTAATGCCATAGACATATATATTTATGTCTATGTCTAATGCTTTATGCTCATTTTGTTTCAATTCAATTATAAAAAATCAAAATCACTGTCACGGTGTAATGAAAGAACTGGGGCATGATGGGTGGGCACTCAAGTGGTCAAACTTCAATGGACGGATGCTGTGTGTTGAAATTGGATCTTAAAATAAGAAAGTACACACAATATTATCAATATTATAGGAATTCAAGGATGACACCAAAGTATGTGCATGCTTGGGGGCAGTGGTGTAGCTAGGGTGAGGGGAGTAGGGGGGAGAATTTGAAAATTCCCCCTGGCCCCACTTGAGGGGGGCGGCAAATAAATGTTCAAAATTGTTGGTTTTTTTTTTTACATTAAATATTACACAAAAGGCATTGGGCCCCCAAAGAGGTCTAGCCCCCCAAATGATGGCGAATTCCTAGTTACGCCACTGTTTGGGGGACAAAAAAAAACATACACCACCTCCTCCATTACAATAAATCTGGACAATGCTTTAATAGTAAATTGTTATGCTTTGTTGGCTTATGGCTGAGCTATGGTCTATTAGTCACATTTCTGTTTTATTTTTTTAGTATTATCATTAGTTTGTTAATGCTTATTGATGTGAAGGATTTATCCATTCACTTTTTTTGCAGTGACTTCCCTTTCTTTCGAGCTCTATTTCTATCATTTTATTCTACATTGGGTAAAGATGACCACCTGAAGTCCAGGGCGTGGTCAACAGCCACCTGGACGGTCATCCTTATCTCCGGATGTTGCGTCACGGAAATTGTTTGTTTTACGGCTGGAGTGGACAAAAGGCGGTCGTAAAGGGAGCGTCCACTAACTGGACAAGAAGCGCTTAAGATGTCGTGCTATACGCCATGTAAACAGTGAGGTGTATAAGTTCTCCCCCCTCTTCTCCTTTTTTCTTCTCTTTCGATTGAGCATTTCAGACAACGCTATACATCACAGTACCTCCTTTTGTTGTTAGTTGGTAAACATACAAACATAAGAATGTAGGGTACCGTTTCTATCTATCTATCTATCTATCCTTATGTATCTATCTATCTATTTTGTTTTTACCTTTGAGATTTCAAGTAGATTTAAGTATTTCAATTATTACCTAATATAGATTGTGAACCTTAGGTCACAGAAACACATGGCCCTTAACATCATCTGTCCTATAGGTCTGAAAGGGAAACTTTACTTTGTACAACTTATCACCTCAAGGCAGCGCAGAAAATTTCTCCCAGATCCCCCCTCCCACCACAGGTCCACAAAAGAGATTGGACCATAGTGCACTCAGCATGCTGTAAGAATGAAAGATGCACTCTACGAAGGTACATATGTATTAGAACATAGAGATTTAAATGCTACAATAACAATTCATAGTGTTAACAACTTCATTTATATAGTAAGGCAATAAACAAATCTAATGTACAATGTATTCTCAATGCGCTTGAGTCGACTTGCATCTATATATAGCTATTGTCTTATCTCTAAACAAAAATGTTATCGACATTGTCATGGATTACAAAAAGGGCTGATATTATTATTTTTTTTTGGTCTCATCCTACACCACACGTATATTTACTCTACAGAGCTATCGATACTATTGACCCGACTGACAGAACCGCTAGTTGACGTCAACTGATAAGGCATAGGGAACGTTAGAGGGGGAGGGGGTGTCTCTTGTCTGTCGTGTGGTATGGTCAAATGTCAACACGGTCCCGTTAAACAGCTGGAAGAGTGGACACAGACTTGGTGGTCATAGCATGGTCAGCTCGATATCTCGTCTAGTACCCTAAAAGACAACAACTTCGGCGCCGATCAAGTTGTCTGCTCCATGGTAGACCCACTCACCAGTCAGGACCAAGCAGAACGGGACGAAGAAGATTTGACGTCTAAATGTTTTTGTTTACAAATTAGATTATTAGTTGTAAAATGGACGAAGATGTCGCAAATGTAAAGTATAAACCTTGTTTACGACATAGATTAAGACTCTGTGTTGACAGTGACACGAACGAACTCTAGGATTTCTGAAACACATGCAAACGACCTCATGTAAAAATTAGTTTACGACTTTCACAGCTCTACAAATAGATGCTCGTCTAAGTAGTAGGCTCTGCGCTCTGGGCTGTGTTTAAGGAGGTCCAACAATGGCCGCTGCTCTTTCCTGACGTCACCCAGAAGGTTTGAGTGAGGACATAATAGTTTTCCTTTGGAAGGAAATTCCGAAACAAGTAAACATATCTTTAAAATACAAACAAAACATGTCAAGAAATGTATCCTTGAACTTGCATCATTGACATAGACAATCTGTCTGACAAATTGAGGCAAAATCAACAAAAATAAATAAATGGCAATGTCTTCGATTCCAAAGATTAAAGATGAGTGCATTGCTACATATGTCTACTCAAACCCAGTTTCTAGCTTCCTATTTCCCCACACCTGATGCAGACAATGCCATCATCCGCCTGGGAGTTGAATTGAGGCATGATCAACACATCATCTGTTAAATTTCTAGGAAAGTCATTAGAGCCATTTTTAAGATCAGCGTCCGCCCACCCTCCATGAAGGAGGGACTTGAATAGAGATATTGTACAAAAATGTATCTTTAATGTTGAATTTTATATAAAAAAAATACTTTAAAACAACAACAACAATACCTAATTTATACATGTTATAGAACGATTTTCCTAGAAATTTGTCAGCTGATGTCTATCGTTTAGAAAAACATTCCTAGCTTCCTGGCCTCACTGGAAAGACTCTAGCTTGGCTGTTATTATTTTTCCAAGAAAAAGGAGATAGATTTAAATTTGACTACAGAACTCGAAAATATCGATCTTGAACGGAGTAAACGTCGTCGGGTATTTCCGCATTCCTTGAAAGGATGAATAATCTTTTCAGGAACATTTGCGCACCATCTTCCAAGTCTAGGTCTAAAGGCCTATCATTGAAATATAAAGTGTAGTAGATCTATACATTCGCTTAGCCAGAATTCTTTCTCAGAAGGGCGGGGGGAGGGGGGAGGCAGGCTATAACATGTTGTAATGTTTCTTTTATCTAATATTTATTAGTTATTAAAAGAAAAGCAATCGCTCTAAAAGATGTATAAAGGAGGGATTGTTTTTTTGAAAAAGTATTTTAAATATTTTTTTTTGCTAAAAAAAAAGGTTATGTGATCGAAGAGCTTATAGAATAATGACAAGGGGCTGAAGGGTTGTGCTGCGTCTATTTCCTCTACTGCACATTTCGAGGGGCAAAAGTGTATAATATTTAAAGGTACATTTAGACAATATTTCAGCTACGACTTACACTTGGTCAGTTAAAGTGAAGAATGATGAAATGTTATCAACTCCGTCCAAGTTTCAATCAAGGTTATCATTTTTAGACCAAGCTATGAACACATTGACGACATTGTGGACTGGGGGTGGGCATAAGGTGGTTACAGCTCTAAGGAGTGGTTGTGATTTCTTATCTACAAATAGTCTATCGACGTGTTTATCCAAGCGTGACGACGCAAGCAGACCATTCAAGTAACACATCTTACCTCCGGCCTCCCCCCACCCCACCCCACCCCCGTTTAACACTCTCTGCAAGGCTCTTCTGCCTCAATATGATTATTTGCTTTTCGCCACTCCTTTTTTGAGATCTACTGCCCAGTAGAGCAAGTGTCTGGTACGGACTCGCACCTGGAGGGAACCGATGACAGGTCTACCGCGACTGGAAGTCAGGTCAGTCCCCGCCTTCTGAGCCCTAGCTCCTCCCACGTCTTTACGCCAGGGCTGTTATCATTGGCTCCCCCTTTCTGAAACACCACAAAAGGGAGGTAAGTCATCGCTGTAACCAAACTTCTCTCCCCCTCACTTTGCCCTCAAAAATAAAATGTGTTCCTAAGGAATGAAAATAAAATATTTATATAAATTATTCACCCTCATGCTCTGCTAGCTCCACCCACTTAGGGACCTATCCAATAGTTACAAAAGCCCATCGTTTAGTGGTCAAACTAATCCGCATATAAATACCAAATTTGTAAGGTACAAAAAATTCTGAACCAAACTTTACTGTTGTCATTCTCGCAGTACTTCTATATAGAACAAATGCTTACTGCTTAAATACATTGGACTGTCATATGGTCTTTTGCTCAAGATAGTATATCAGAATATTATCATACAGCTTTTTCGCGTCCTTATAAATGTATATGTGTGTGTGATTCTCGAGAGGACCCCAAGTTTCACAGAACACGTGAAGTCACTTGAAATACTCGCTGCTAAAAAAAAAATCCAAGTCCATCAAAAGGGAAGTTATTCAGAAAACTATGAGAGATAGGACAATCTAGTCGTAGGCAGACGTCAACCTTCTCTACGTAGCCTGGACTGTCACCAGGAGCTCGCCGTGTACGGATTACTGATTTGTTGTTGTGTGTTTTGACTCGAAGGTAAGAGAAGGACATTTAAAATAAAATCTATTCATCATTTGATTACATTGGCTATCATTATGGTTTCAGATTATGAAGATAGTTCTTTTGGAAGATAGTTCTCTTTCTCTTCCTCTTCAATGTATAAGACAAAAAAAAAAAAGGCCTACAATTCATAAACAAAGATTAAAACCTTCCCGCATTCTCAATTTTTCCTATAAACACAATATGTCTAGTATGTATATAACATTTCGTATAATAGCACACGACGTATAATATAACATTACGTATAACATGAATTGTAATAAACCATTAGGTATAATATAACATGATGTATATATAATATAATAATAATATAACATTACGTATAATCACTATACAGCTAGAACATCCATCTCGTTCTATTTTTCTATCTAAGCCACACATGAATTTTGTTTTTAAATGTCTTGCATTAAACTCTTGTATTAAATTTAAGTCAAGTCTTTGATAAATTTTAATAAAAAATTTTAAGTCCAGTATTTTATAAAATACTAGGTCAAGTATGTATTAAATTTTAAGTCAAGTATGTATTAAATTTTAAGTCAAGTATGTATTAAATTTTAAGTCAAGTATTGTATTAAATTTTAAGTATTTTATAAAATTCTAAGTCTAGTATTTTATAAAATTCTAAGTCAAGTATTTTATAAAATTCTAAGTCAAGTCTTGTATTAGTCAGTACGTCTCAAGGTCACTTGTCGTCACCGAGAAGTACAGAACTTATAAAGCGCTCTGCTCGTGCCTGACCACGTGCCTTTCATGTCCAATTGTTGTTCGTGTTTACACCTCTCTAGTGGTTTAGTACATAATGCTGAGGTGGACAACTGTCGTCAAGCGGAATTTACATTGGTTAGGACCAAGAAAATTATTTTATCTAAAACTTCTTGTCAAGTCTTGCATTCAACTCCAAGTCTTGTATTAAACTCCTAGTCTTGTGTTAAACTCTTGTGTTGCATATAAGATAGCATGCGTTATACACAGAGTAGCGCCAAGCTACAACAGGATCACCTTATTAAGACTGAGTTCAGTCAGTGACTTCCGCATCCATTGTGTGTGTGTGTGTGTCTGTAGAACGAAGGCATGCAACATAGTTGTTTATTGTTGTTGTTAGCCCACATATAGATTTTGAGTTGAGGTGGAAAAAAAACATACAATTTAATAAACCATTCATTTTATAGCCTAAAAACTGAGGAAGAAAAAAAATCACTTTTAAAACAATTAACCCAATTGTATGTTCCCTCTAAATTGCACAATATCTAGGCGCTATAAGGTAAGGTGGGGAAAAGGCCCCCTCTAAGCTACTATTGACAGTTAAAGTTAGCATATTAATATAATTGCATCTTCATTTTTTTTCAAGTAGTGCAATGCATATAACTTTAACTCATTAGATTTATTATTGGTAGCACAAGTTATAGTTTAGGGCCCTCAAGATATATTTAGCATTTATATATAATCTCTGGATTTAGAAATGGCCCCATATATCAAATAGTTGATTTTCAATTGTAAATAAGGCACTACTTACAAGATATAATTTTTTGAAATCAGCAATCAATGAGATGTTAGAGTCCTCCATCCTGCTCAAATTATTGTTTGATTTTTATGTCTAATCCAGTGTTTCTCAAACTTTTTCTTTAACGGAACATTTTGCACGTTACGAGTATTTAGCGGAACATTTTGCACGTTCCGAGTATTTAGCGGAACATTTTGCACGTTCCGAGTATTTAGCGGAACATTTTACCTTTTTTTTTTAGAGAGATTAATTCACGTGTAGGCGTACTAGTTAATTATACCAGTAGTTCGTGGAACAGGCCTCGCGGAACACTATGGTTCCGCGGAACACAGTTTGGGAAACACTGGTTAAGTGTTCAAGTTTTTTTGTTTCTATTTTATTTTGAAATAATTATTTGTGTATAGCATGCTTATCGCATTATGATTCAATCACTTCCGTGGACATTGGGAGGGGCGGGGGTAGTAACTTGCTGGTTTCAGTGAGCTTAGCAAGCGAACACATCTCAGCTCGAGTCGGGATTCGAACTCGACACCTCTTGATAGATAGCCAAGCGGTTATGCCACAATGTATGCCTTGTTTCCTACAAGAGTGTGAAAGTACTATGCGTGATATATGCCGTGTGTTTATTATTGTTTGACTAGATTGGAATTAATTCGTTATAACAATGCTCTTTATGTGGACAGCCACATTACGGCATTGAAACAGACAGGGCGAGGGGCACTTTAACTGAGGACATCAACTCGCTCGTCGTTTACATCAAGTGTTTGTGAATTTGTGTTCTGTTGTGACACTTCAAATTGTCTGTACAGCTATTTGTGTGGGGGGGTTTTTTTCAACTGCTGTCAACTGCAATACCATAAGTGATGACCCTTTGCTTAGTGCTGATGTAATGAGTATATGACTTTTTAAAAAGTTGATTTTGTGTAAAGTCTGGATTAAAAAAAAAAAAGATACTTCATTGATCTATGATTGTGACAACAGAAGTTCTAGTCATGCAACGGGGACAAGGGTGGGTGAAAAGGTGAACAAATGTTCCTGAAAGTCGTTATCTTGTTTCTGTTTGTCTGTCGCTCAATTGGGAATCCAGTTTCACGCGTCGCTTTCATTATACTCTTAAGTGGAACGGCTGTCTCGTGGTCTTCATTTCTAAAAAAAACTTACAGAAAAAAAAAATACACACACAAACGTATGCACATACATATGAACCATTTTTAACTAAGAAAAACTATCTTTCAAGGGAGGCAATTAACTAAATCTATTTGGCATGCAGCAGTATATTATAAAAATCAACAAATTCGTAAATAATAGCCACACTATAGAGTTGGGAGTATTTTCTATTTTCGATTTGTTTCCTTATCAGCATTCTTGTGTGAACTGAAAATTTATGATGGTCACTATTTAAAATCTCTTCTTTCGCTCTCTCTCTCTCTCTCTCTCACACACACAAACATATTTATATTTTAGTCCTATCTCTTTATCACCTCATCTCCCTTCCCTTTTCTGGATTTCATTCTCTGTTCTATTTATCCATCTTTCTCCCTCTCCCCCCCCCCCCTTCCTACTCAATCTAGTCTATCTGTACGTCTAAAAAGGCAATGACCTCACGCGAACAGAGCGCGCATAGTTTCAGCATTGCTATGGCGATTTGTTGTGACATGACTTCTGTATTGCTAGTCCGCATGCTGCCATCCACGAGTCCAGTAGAGGTCAAGCGGTCAGCAGACAGTTTTCTAAAACAAACACACACACGCACACTCGCAAGACAGATACAACAAAAATAACAAAAACTAGACTAACGTTGCAGAAGAGCAAACTTGCATATTTATGTCAATCATGATTTTACATTGATGACGTAATGAGGCAGGACTCCACCCACCCTTCCCCTTCCCCGGAGAGTGAATAAGACCTCAGCCAGATTAATTAGGACCAGAGGTGTAGCGAGCAAAACGTGCGCCCGGGTCAAAGTACTTTATTGGCGCCCCCCATGAACATCACATTGAAATATAAATGAGGGTTACGCCAAGGGCATTATGCACCCCCCCCCCCCTCACTACGCCTTTTAAAACTAAAATTAAAAAAGACTCTGTGGCATTTTACGTCTCGAGAGACGATCTTTTCCCTTTGCAACTTCTTGTGTGACCAATCCTTGATACACAGCTGCGATCGCAGGTTGGGCATATATAATCACCAGGCGCCGTTGCATTTTCACCCTTCTTTCTGCTTCTGTTGTGTATGACATCTGCAATCTTTGACCCTTCCTTTATGCTTTCTCTCCATGAGGATCTGTCCAGTGCCACCTCTTCCCAGTTGCCAGTGTCGATTTTGAAGAGCTTCATGTCGCGTTTGCAAACATCCGTAAAACGTAAAAGTGGGCAACCAGCGGCTCTCCTGCCTTCTATTAGATCGCCATACAGGATGTCCTGTGGAAGTCGACCTACTGGCATTCAACAAACGTGGCCAAGCCAGCCAAGGCGTCTGCTGCTGATAACAGAGCGGATGTCCTGGCACCCTGCTCTTTATAGCTCTTCCTCATTGGTTATCTTATCTGGCCATCTTATTTTAAAGATCCGCCTTAGGCATCGAAGGTGGAAAACATTCAGCTTTTTTTCCTGCCATGAGTAGGTTGACCATGTTTCACTTCCGTATGGCAAGGTGCTCAACACACAGGTCCGGTAGACTAGGGCTTTAGTACTGTTAGTCAGCAATATGTTGTCCCAGACTCTTTTCTGCAGCCGTGACATGGTGGCCATTGCCTTGGCTATCCTGTTGTTTATGTCTTTATCCAGTAGAGTGTTGTTGGATATGATGGAGCCAAGGTAACAAAGGTGATCAACAATTTCTAGTGGTTTGCCATTAATGCTTACTTGAGGTGCAGTGTTTGTGTTTTGGACAAGTATCTTAGTCTTGCTTTTACTGATGTTTAAGCCGAACTTCTGGCATGCAGCAGATAGTTTGTCAACCAGGGACTGTTAGCTGAGTATCAGAATCAGCCACAATAGCTGCATCATCAGCATACAGGAGTTCCCTAACGAGTAGCTCGCTAACCTTGGTTTTTGCCCGCAGCCTTGATACATTAAATAGTTTTCCAGAGGATCTTGTATGGAGAAACACACCTTTGTTTATGTCGTTGTACGCATAATGCAGTAGACAGGAGAAGAATATGCCAAACAGAGTAGGTGCGAGCACACATCCCTGCTTGACACCACTGCAAACCTCAAAAGGTGCTGATTGGGCTCCATTGAATTTGACAGTACATTTAGTTTCCTCGTGAAAACACTCAATGAACTTCAGTAGTTTGGGAGGGCAACCTATTTTCCTCAGGAGTTTGAAAAGACCACTTCTGCTGACCATGTCAAAAGTTTTAGTCAGATCAACAAAAACGATGTAAAGGGGTCTGTCTCTCTCTCTCTCTGAATTTCTCCTGCAGTAGTCGTAGAGAAGATATGTCTATAGTGGATCTACCACTCCTAAATCCACACTGAGACTCTGGGTAGACTCTAGAAGCTATCACTTGCAGCCTGGATAGTGCCACTCTAGCAAAGATCTTGCCCACTATACTGAGGAGAGAGATACCCCTGTAATTGTTGCAGTCACTCCGATCCCCTTTGTTCTTGTATATTGTGACTATAGTTGCGTCACGCATGTCCTGTGGAACATGACCTGTTTCCCAACAGCGGCAGAGGAGTTCAGGGAGCAGGAGTGATTCGTTGACTTTCACTACTACCACTGGGATACCATCCCTTCCAGGAGATTTTCTATTTTTTATGCAGTTAATTGCTTCTTTGAGGTCACTAAAGCTCGGAAGCTCATCTAGGCATTCCAGTACTGGAAGATCTGATCGTCTACTGTATTCTGTGTGGCATAGACTTCAAGGTAGTGTTCTGTCCATCGTTCTAGCTGCTTGGTTTGATCTGTAATTTTTTTCTCCTGATTTGGATAGAAGGGGGGGGGCAGGCTTAGACACTGTTGGACCCAGGGCCGCTTATTGCCATCAAATAGAGATTTGCTATTTCCTGAGTGGAGACTGTCCAATGGAAAAGACTATCATATCAAAATAATAATAGTCATGACGTTACGCACCGGTACGGCATACCTGCACCTTTTTCAATGTGGGGAAAAGATTATTACTTTACTTGCATTTTAACGTTTATTATTAATTTATTAGTAGTTAAAAGTTAGGCAATCCATCACTGAGTACCGGCACCTATTTTATTTTTTTTACACAACCAAAAAAAAAGTCACTTCTAATAGTAATGTCTCCGTGGATCTAATCCATCAATTGTCAGAGACGTACGTCTTCGTTTCCTTCGTTTCTATACTTAATGGTTCAATTTTTCTTGTTCTAAATAACTAACCAGGTAAAATGTTTTTTAAAAAGTCAAATTGCATTAATTGTTTTGAATCAACCATGTAGTTAATTATGAATAGATCTACACTAACAATTTATAAAAGTGTTAGATTGGAAATATTTTTATTAACTAATTTTTGTCTAGCCGCAATGTTCATTCTGATAGCCTGCTCAGTGCGGGTCTGGTCCAATCAATTGTATGGATTAGGGAGGGGGAGGGGAGCTAACTGGGATAAAGATTCCGTGCTTTGCTTTTCAAAAGAAATTTTTTGTTGTTCATGCTTGAATTTGAGCCCCAGCCTCCATGGTAAAAGGCCGACGTGCTAGCCACTGAGCTATTTAAGTACTTTAAAAAAATTAGTCTTGTAGAATATTACCACTTTAAATTTTTTAGCGAACGACATAATTCTTTACACAAGATTTATCTCGTGTAAGTTTCTGATACTTTCTCTATAGCCTAAAACGAAATTAATTAATTACGACTAATTGATTAACTAACTAATGGTCATTGACAATAAATAATTGTGCAAAGTTTCAACTTGATCGAGAATAGGGCGGTGGGAGAAATAACTGTTAAAGATTCCCCCACCCCCCAGATAGAGTTGATAAAAGGTATCACTAATGAAGAAGAAAAAAGCCAGATGACTCTTCCTAAAAGAAGCCGAGCTATGTTGGGTAAGAAGTGACATCTAAACAAATCATCTTTACGGTTTTAATGTTTTTAAGTTAGTTTCGTTCCTCCCTAGTTGAGTTTTTTTTTCGTTAAATATACCCCATTGTTATCACAACCGAGGGGATAATAACAACTGACCTCACAGACACCTTTCAAGGCCCTTAACATTCCTAGGAACATCCTCGTTGCCTGTCAAAGGGCGGTACTGCTGCCACATCACCAGAAAATTCCTCAGTGGAAACTGTTAAAGGGACTACGATGAATTTTGTTTATCTTTAGCGAAACTCGACCCTGGCAGCGCCAGAGAATGACAACACGTTCGTTTCTAACATAATAATAATAATAATACAGTTTTTATTATATGTCCATTTTTGAGGAGTAATTTTTAACCGTCGAACTGTTAGTCCCTAATAACGTTATAACGTATGGTCAGGGGTCTCCATGCTAACTCAACGCTAGAACCACTGTTTCAAAAGTGTGTGTGGACAGAGTTGGGGGGGGGGGGGGTCATGGTGCAACGACCTGCCATTAGACGTGCTGTCAATCAAAGACAGCATAAACAAAACATACGACTGCTCACATTCTAACGTCTGGATATAACCCTCCCCTCGCCTCCCTCTCCCTCCTAGACCTTCACAGTTTAGTCCCACGGAAAGACTCTAAAATTTGCATTTTTTTTTTTTAGGCTTTATGTACAAGAATAATATTTTATAGTGGCGTAGCTAGGGATTTGGGGGCTCGGAAAGATTCACCTTTTTAGGAGCCCCTGTATTTTGACATTCGTAATCATGACAGGCGATAATGTACTTATATGTCTTAATTCCGATTGGTACACTGTATATAGGTAAAATTTAAAAAAAATCATTTTAATGAATAATACCGTTTGTTTATTGGCAAGATAATACACAAGTGACAGATCTCAATTCATTTCGCATCACGCCGTGCTTTCTGTACAGCAAAGGTCAAAGGTCATCTTTAACATCGATGCTGTCTAGTAGTTTTGACTCCACGTGAATAGCAAGATTACATGACAGTGGCGTAATATTTAATGTAAAAAAAAATTGAGGGCATTAATTTGAATTGCCCCCTTTCCCCACCCTAGCTACGCCACTGATGGCTGCCTGGTCGTGCGGTTTGCGCGCTGGACTGACGTTTAGATTTATCGATGGTCCATGGTTCAAACCCTGCCCGCTCCCATCCCCTGTCGTCCTGCGGGAGGTTTGGACTAGGAAGTAATTATCTTCAACTCTGCAGGAACATCCGAAACATGTAAAACATTTTACAAACAAAAACATTTTAATGATCTATATACTATAAGAATACACGTGTACGGGTTGTGTAGCATAAACCGCTTGGTTATCTCACAAGGAGGCTTGAGATCAAATCTATGTAGACTAGAAATTTCTAAGTGAGATTTGACACGAGCTGAGTTGTGTTAGTAAAACGCTCAAAGGCATCACAGAAACTTTCTCCCAGACACCCCATCCCCCTGCAGGCACTCAAGAGATGGAGTGTACTGATCATACACAAGCATGAAAGACGCGCTATACGAAACCAATACAATTATACTGAAATATACCAGAACTTAATGATGATAATTTTGTAATAAGCTTAAAAGGGAAAAAGTTAAAATGCTTTAAAACTTTTTTTTCAAATATTTAAAATATGAAGGTGTTTTTTTTTGACGGATCTATAAATATGCTGCTATATTTTCCGAACAGGCTCAGAGCTTCAATGATGCCAATCTACCCACGACCCCTCTCCCTGGTATTGTCACCAGCACCGTCGCCGCCCACACCTGTCGGCTTTCTGCCGAGTTACATTTTGGGTAAGTTTGTGCATATCAGGCAGGAATGTTGGTGTGGAAGGTTCCGTTTTTTTTTTTAACAACTTGTCCTCGACATTGGACATACAACGTTATTGCACCAGTGTGTGTGTGTGAGAGAGAGAGAAAGAGAGAGAGAGAATTTTTATCCACTTTGGGAGGTCATCATTTTTCACTAGCATGGACATGAACGCTTCATTTAAATAAGTATTTCTCTGTTTAAACAAAAAATAACAATTAAACAATAATGACGAAACAAACACTATAATAGAACTGAGATTGAAAGCCTGTATATATTTGTTAATAAAAAGTCAAGTTTGTCTTCGTTTAAATACAAGAATGTGTAATAAATAGGCTATACCAACTATGCATACAGACCAACATGGTCTGCATCGCAAAGCAGAAGATACACACCTCTACTCCTTCTCAAACTAAAAGATACTGTATATTAACAAATAATAATAATAATAATCTTTATCATGCATGAGGAAATTTGTATTACAATGTGTGTATTACTTATTACACTAGACAAAATATTATAAGTATAGAAAAATAACAATATCAAAATATACATTCACACCAGACTCATTCATAATTTACATCCAAAAAATTTATATCATAGTTAAATTTTATTGAATGATTTATTGCCATGGGAACAAAAGAGTTTTTGTGTCTGTTTGTCTTTGCTATCGGTATCTGGTATTAACCTAAACGAGATGATATATCAACCTTGAATAGACAGACGTCACTAAGTCACAATTAAGTCACTAAAGACTCAGATTCAGCTGGCTGATGGTGCATGTCAAGTCAATAATTTATGTAACTGACTCTTAACTGAGGGTTACGCTTCAGGTCACCAAAATATGTTGGTGCAAATAGAGCAGATTAGAAATGTAAGTAGCACGCTCGCTACCTCTAAGAGATTTACCTCTACTGTTCAGCTACCACGATCATGTACTTAATAGAATATCAATAAGTCTGTCAACAATACCATGTCCAGGCATGTTACGCGTGAGTGATCATCGCGAGTGCGAGCGCGTTCATTAATATTCATATTTTGTGTGTATGTTCACAGGAGAGAACTACCTGACTTCTGTCTCCAGCCCAAACAGCCTGCCATATTACCTCCCCTCGCTCTTGTCATATGGATCACTCTGCTCCACTCCCACGTGGGGGGCCCAGGCCCAGCTGCAAGACTCCCGCTCCGGGGATGAGCACGCCCTGACGCCCTCGCCGCTCAGGACCCACTGGCCTGTCACGTCCTCAGGGAGGCCCTTTCTCTGGGAGAGGAGCCCACTTGCTGGCGTGTCGACGGACCCACGTTTGGGATTGCCCAGCAGACGTATCACTTACGACACGCGCTACGTGCAACACATCGCTCCAAGCCCGAATGATACAAGTGACAGCAGTCCAGGTAAGAGTCCAATTGTTAATCTATTTAAAATAAAGGGGATTTTAAAAAGTTAATAACAGTAATCTTTTTGTTTCCATTTTGATTTTTAAAATACAGTTTACATTCTTTATGCAATGAGATACCCCAGTGTTTCCCAAGCTGTGTTCCGCGGAACCCTTGAATTCCACGAGGCCTGAATAATTAACTAGTAGTACATTAATCTCTCTAAAAAAAAATAAGCCAAGGGTTCCGCTAATACTCAAAATGTTCGAAGTGTTCCGTTAAGGAAAAAGTTTGTAAGATATGTTCTGTGTTAAAAGCGAACTAGCTTACATATTTTTTTCTTTGCAGTGCTAAAATGTGCACTAAAATCTTGATATGCTTTTTAAAATGCATAGCTTGTCAACTCTTTCGTTTTGTTTAGACACCGGATGCACCAAAAATTCCATTTATGAAAATCCCGCTTAGTTGATATTCAAATATTTTGCTTAAAGTAACAATTAATACAACAACAATTCTACCTAATTATGTTCTTAGCAAAATTCTTGGGGGGTGTGAGGGGTGATTATAAACCTTAATTGATTTTTGACAACACCATCATAGCTATGTTTGTATTTATTTGTTTTAGGTTTCGAGAGTACATTCTGGTCTCGTCGTATAAAATGACTTCATTAACAATCCGTTAATGCTGACCAATGGAGTCTCACGCTTTTACGACTTTCACACTTTATTAGCTGTCCGTCTCGTAACACGGATGGGAAGGGGGGGGGGGGGTCGTGATAGAGGCTGATACAGCTCCATCCATCCCCCCGACAGGGAGCCTAGTGTCAATCCGTTTCGCGTCTGGACTTGGCTCACTAGGGCCAGATAGATCATCATGAGTTTTTTTTATTTTCCCCTTCCCATCTTATCATTTGCTGTGGGGGGAAAAAATGAAGTCGTATGCCTCCAGACTATTGAAATCTCCTAGGGACAGAACAGTGTCTGACGCTTGCTTCACACCTAAGGGACACAACAGACGTAATATTTCTATCAGTTTCACGATTCTCTTTCCCTGCTAGCTAATGTTGCGTGATTTCTTCCCAGAAGTGTTTTAGTGTCTCTGGTTAGAGTAAAATTTGGGGGAGGGGGGAAGGCTATGACATCATTCTGGTAAAGATTGTATCGTGTCATCATCATTTAGTTATTTAGGACTAATTCAAAAGATCAAACAATAAAATACTACAGACCGCAAAATTACACAATTTACATGATGGCAAAACAGGAAAAATACATGAATTAAGATACTTTTCAGTGTAATAAAACATTTCGCCTAATCCCAACCCTTTTATTAGAAAGGAAGGAGTTCCACGCCATCTGTAAAACTAAATAAGAAGTTAAGCAATCTAGGATGAATTTTAAAAGGATATATGGGCTCCTAGCTTGCAGTAGATAGGTATAGGCCTAGCTTTAAGGTCTATATAAAGCTTATTTCAACTCTGTCTGTCTGCCTGGACCAATTTGTGTACACGTAATTTCTCCCACACCCAATCTCGGAGCAATTTGAAAGTTTGCACAATTATTTATTGTACCTAACTAAACAAAAAATCAATCAAGAAAGCTAGTTTATTCATTATTGGTTATTAATTATTTGTTTGGAATCGCACAAAGGAAAAGAAATTGTATTTGACAGATGTAGCGGTATAAGTTTAATTAGTCTCCTTTATAATTTGTGTAGAAAATTAGGTCGTCGCTTAAAAGTTTGAAACTTTTTTTTTTCATTAGTACTTCGCTGGCACAGTAGTTGGTGTGTAGGCATGAGGAGAGTTAAGTTATAACTTTTTAATAAAATAAAAAAGCGATCACGGTAACCTTCACCTCTTTCTCCCTTCCCCCTTTCCAACTGATCCATACAAATCATAATATCATAGCGCATAGCTAAAAGTATGAAATAGGGCTAAACAAAACGTTACAAATATTTATAATCGCATAAATTTGTTGTTAGTCTAGATCGATTACAAATTTAATTACAAGACTGATCCGAATTAATTGATACAATTACACTTATTTTTTTTACTTTTATATTTTAGTCTTACAGTTATATATTGTTTAACAACTCCCAATTTCCGTAATTAAAAACTATTTTTAGAAATGAGCTTTATAAAATAATGGTGTCACATGGGATACTTGTTATTTGTATAGCAGAGATAAGAAAGATAGATAGATAGATTACTGCGTCATACATAGATAGATAGGTAGAAAGATTGATAGTTTACTGGGTTGCATCCTTTTCCGAGTTCCTTTTAACACCAGCGAATTGGATATCTCTTGGGTGACAGTAACATAGCCTACAAAGCTGCTTTCAGTGATGATTCTCTTATTCATATCTTTTTTTTTATTGAAACGGTTTTCCCACAAATCTTCGTATGCTTTGTGTAATTGGAAATCTAAGGGACGAATGACTCGACTACGGTGCTCCGAGCAGCCATGTTATGTATTTTCTCCTCCCTGACAGCGATAGCCAAGTTACATAACTCTTGGTGCAGACGGTGCAGACGATTAAGTTTAAGACTGATGCCAACTCTCACTCATACTCAAGACTTAAAAAAATGAATCTTAAAAACGAATGTAGAGGAATAAAATGGATACATTGTATAGTATTAAATCTTGTGATATTAACAAAAATGGATACACTGTATAGTATTAAATCGTGTGACATAAAAAAAAAATGGAAATTAGTCTTATCGTTCAGATAGATTTTCATATGTTATGCACAAGGTTTTGTATCCAAATTTGCATTATAGATTTCTTCGGCATATTTCTTTATTGCATTTAATGCCAATCTCAGCTATTAAAATTGTCTTTTTCTTATCTTTTTTTCTTATTTGAGTACTTGAGTACTTTTATTTGAGTGACCTGATGTGTGTCTTATTCAAACAAGGACTGATTTTTATGACGTCCTCAGTTCGCACCTAACACGATCTTTTTTTATCATCTGGCGCCAGTGTCATCCAGTGTCATCGTGGTCAAGTCTAGTGACAAGATTGGGGGTGGGGGGGGGTGAGCGGTTGGAAAGGAAGGGGGAGCGGGAAAAATTGACATGTCTGGGAAGAGTTTATATGAGCTCTAATTCTTTCGTCTTTTGTTGCTGCTGTTGCCAATTAAACATGTAGCCTGCATGACAGCCAAAAAAGCTGCTTGCTTAGCTACTCAACAGCTAAAACTAAAACAAGACTTTAATTCAACACGACCGGGTTTCATTAGTTGACTTTAGGCCAATATTTCCTTCCAGATTTCCTTCACGGAAAACAAAACAACAATGGGACAACAAAAAAATGCTGAAAACTTTTTTCTTATGTCCCTAAGTGGGTTAACAAAAAAACCTGCTTGGACTCTCTCAGACTTTATTTCATTCTCATACTAGTTTATCTTTGACTTTCTCTCACAATTCTCATGTCAGAGTCGAAAGGGAAAAGCAATAAAAAAATGTTGCCTAACAATCATGTTTGGTGTACACACAAGGATTGGGCAATGAATTCTACATTTCCATATCATCAGACATCATTGGAGGTTTTTAGAGTTGGTTTCAGTCTCCCAGAATTTCTCAGGCCGATGGTTTCACACATTAATTTCTGCTGTTTGTTTCGTTTTCTTCTCATCACTTGCCATTTCTCTCTAATCTTTTTTTTTCAGGTCCATGTTTTTTATAAGATAAACGTGTATATTAACCCCATTTTTAACACAAAGACAGTATGATAAGGGGTACAAGGGGGGAAAAAAGGAGGTTACAGGGAAATTGCAAAAAAAATGGGCTGAGTGCATAAACAATTGTGAAGGCAGTTCTAATCTAAAGAACTAATCTTTAAAAAAAAGTTTTCCTAGGTTTCGTATGAATTCTTCAGTGCAATATTTTCTGTCTGTCCACAAAATACGACAACTTATCTGCTACATAATATCTACACGAAGATAATGGTCACATGTTTTTTTACTTTTCTTTTTTTTTTTATCATTGTAAAACTATGGGAACAAAAATCACATGGTGTGGGGTATTTCATAGAAGCTTGATAACCTTGAGAGAGAGAAAAAAACACAACTATTTAAAATGTCGTCTCATGCAGAAGTGGTTTGTTAGATGGATGTCTATACTCGAAAAAGTCATGATAGTGCCAACAAGACATGATATAAAAAAAAAAAAACCCAAAGACTGGTTGATTATCGTTGTTGGCATTTCCTCTTTCAATTTCAGAATAACCTTCACCTACAAGCAACCACTTAGGGAAAAAAACAAAACAACTATCACCAACATCTAACCTCCCAACATCATTAAAAAGACATGCAAAAAATACAAGCTGAAGACTATGTGAAAATGTAAAATATAATATTAAAATACCTTTAATCCGAAATAAAACAAAAAAAACTTTGTATTTAAAGACGCATAAATGAAACCTAAAACAAATTCACTGAAAATATTTTGCTGCCCTCAGCTTTTGTATTTCTCAATGTGTTATTAAACATTTATCAATTTCAATGATTTGAGCCAATTTTTTTTATTTACACCTATTAAAATGTCTAAGTATTTAATCATTTAAGTATTTAACTAAAATGTCTTAACATTTCCAAGTATTTAAGCATTTAAGTATTTAACTACAATGTCTTATTTCTAAGTATTTAAGCATTTAAGTATTAAAATAAAATGTCATGTATTCTTTATAATCAGTCCGTTAGATTTATTCAAATGCTTATTATCTTACTTTTAAACTTTATGTGATTTAATTTTTATAGACATTTCAACAAAAAAAAAAAAAAAAGGGGAGGACTTAAATTTTCGAGAATAAATGTAAAAGCCGCATCTAACAGCGCCACGAAAAAGAAGCGCAGTTGGCAGCACATTCTTACTTTACTTTTTAACCCAGATTTTTTTTTTTAGTAAGCTGACTTGGATAAAACAGAGAAATAGTTGAGCAACTGCTCTCTTTGTTCAACAAGTCAAATAATGTTTCATAATAGTTATTTTTGAACTCAGTTTTGTTTAAATTGTATATTTTATTTTGTTCTGGTCGTTGTTTTTCTTCTTCTAAGCCTTTTGTTCCCAAGAGGCTAAACTAGACTTAAAGATTGGATTCTAGCTAGTGGACAACTCAATAGCTATCTCGCAGTTTTCGTTTTTGCATGACACTTTAGGCGTAAACTACAGCTATGGTTTATGTATTTCATCTGAAATACAGTAAAAACCAAACGTTATGTGTGTATAAATATTTACATAGACTCTATATCATTTTAAAACTAGATTTGTTGATACAGCTTTTAACTTTTATATAGTATTGAGAATCAGACAATTGACCAGTACCATGACATTCGCGTTCTTGCCGTGACGTTCTATCAACTTCCGCTATCCAGCCTGGCTACTACGTACGAAATTCTTGCTTTACTTTCCGACCAACTTCCAATCTCACATTTCTATCCTTAAAGAAGAAGTATTCTCAGAGAATTTAAGGAGGAGTAACTGCCGACCTAAGACTTGAGACCAAGAAGTGACCTACCAGTACATATCTTTGTCTACTATAAGGTCTCCACCCTGGAATGCTGTAACAGCAGATCTTAATGAACTCTTTTAAAAACCTGTACATTTATAATATTTCTAATATATGTTTTGTTGGCTATAGAAAAGGAAGGATGTTGATGTGTTTTATAAAGGTTGCACCACTCGGTGTTTGGGAGTAACATCCCTTGTAACTCTTGTAACTGATCAAATGTTTCGTTTCGCTGTTCATAATTTTTACTTTTTAAAATTACAGATACAGTGGCCGAAACCAAGCCTAAAAAGAGGCGCTTCGATTTTTCGAGGTTGGCGGAGTCAGCCACCAGCGATCTAGAAGGATGCCAGTCCCCCGAGGTAGTGACGCCTCAAACCAATCAGATCCAAATCATAAGTCACGTGATGGGACTGGAAGAAAACATCCGGCTGCTGAGAGAGAACTACCGCCAGGTGCTGAGCGCGGGCGCCTTGGTGGATACACCCCTAAGACACCCCCTGTGCACTGGGGAAAAACTGAAAATCAGGAGGCCTAGAAGGTAAATCAAGATTTTGTATCGGTGGTTCCCGTTCTGTGGCCTGTGATTCTCTATCTTGATATAGATTTCTACGTCTGATACATTATAGAAACAATCTAACACAGGGCTGGTCCTTAGATATTTGGAGGCCCTAGGCGAAGTGAATAGTGTGGCCCCCAAATGAAATTGGAAAACAAATAGAATCAATAAATTAAAAACCAACCCTGTGTCTATATCTAAATTAATAAATAAGTTGAATTCATATAGCGCTGATTTCATATGTGTACCTCATGGAAGATTCATGATCATCAGACTAAAAATAACCTTTCGACATTTCACCAAAAGGAAGAAAAAATGGTCTTGTAACAAATTCATCTTCTTTTTAGAAGTAATGTCTGTATTATATAAGATATTTAGTCTACCAAGTAGATCTTAACATTCGTGAGTAAAGCTTTTGCCATAGTAGAGACTTGGAGCTAGGCTAGTAGACATAGAGCCATAGAGTTCTGCTATGTTTGTGATTTGATCCATACTTAATTTGCCTATGCCTTAGACCGGCCCTGATGTATACAGAATTTACAAATAAAAATCTAAGATTCTATTATTTCACTTTTTGAAAACATTTTACAGCATATAAATTTACATTATCATCTAATCATGCAAAATTGCCATATCAAGATTACACTGAATGTTGTGTGGAACAAAGCTAGGTATGCGGTCATATAACTATAGTCATACCATACCATCACCTCTCCTCTTCCATTACAAATAGTCCTATATTCATATTTAATGCTTTCAGAACCAAGAAAGAATTTATCTGCAAGTACTGTGGCCGCCAGTTCAGCAAGAGTTACAACCTGTTGATCCACGAGAGGACGCACACCGACGAGAGGCCGTACCCTTGTGAGATTTGCAACAAAGCTTTCAGGAGGCAAGATCATTTGCGTGACCATCGGTCAGTACCATTATATATCATATATCTTTTAAAAATTATGCTAATGTACTGTTTAATATACATCCTAAAATCAACTAGCTGTGAATAGGTTCATCTGTAGAGAGCTTAGTCTTCAGCGAACGTGGCAGCTTTTGTTTGTAAATGTAAACATCTTGCAGGAAAAAAAAAGAAAAGCATCCTCCCATTCACCCCCCCCCCCCCCACCCCCGAGGGATTTTTACGAAGTCTATGCGTGGCTTAAGGATCAATATAAACTCAATTAGGGTTTTAAAAAAGAAGCATGTTCATAGCCAGTGATATTCATAAAAGTATCTCTTACAGACCTTGCGATCTATTGGGCAGGTGATGGGAAGCTCATCTGTTTCTATTAGTAAGTTTTTTTTTTTACAAGGGTGTCGTGTGGCCAGCACAACGACAAACAGCCTTTTCTTACCCAATTTATGTCAGAGCTGGGTGGACTCAGGGGCATTCCGAAAACCCCGAAGCTCAAAATCATCTAGATTCGAACCTCATTTCGAAAACCAGGAGCTTTTTCCACTCAGCCCTTAGCCCCGATATTTCTATATATTTAATATTAATAATAGTCTTTCCTCCTGGTGTAGCTGGTAACAAAATGCATTCATGCCTCATCTGTATTCTTATTGGTTCACTTATGTGTTTCTGACAGATACATCCATTCAAAAGAAAAGCCTTTTAAGTGCGACATATGTGGCAAAGGTTTTTGTCAGTCCAGAACTTTGGCAGGGCACAAGGCCACTCACGGTTCAGGCCATGATTACGTCACAGAGAGGAAGGCATTCAGAACTCAGCGCCTGCACTCTGCGACATTCGCATCCAATGAGCAGCAGCCTGTTGAGGAAATGAAATCCATTGAGTTGGCGATCAAGACGGAGCCCGTGCAGTTGCCAACTCCAGATACTAAACTGTCTCAAACGAAAAGTTTCACGATGGATACAATCCTGAGCACCGTGGACAGTAAGGCCATATCCAATCATGGATAATCCAATCATAGATAACCCAATCATGGATAATCCAGCCATGGATAGTCCAAACATGGATAATCTAATCATGGATAATATGCGAAGCTACTTTAGATCTGATTGAATCATGCATATGACTAGCTCATACTTAACATTGATCGCTAACATTCATAAATGACACTGTCAGCACCAGAGAGTCACCAAGCTCCTAAGTAACTTGCCCAGACATCTCCGCATGTGTCTCCAGCGCTCGCCTTTAGGCCTAAATCTTTCTAGTTTCATTGAAGACACAGAGTTTCGCCCTGATTTCTATTAGACACAGAGACAGACATGTATCTTTCCATTCTATGTTGCCTTTGTTAGCAATTAATATGCAGAAGTAGCAATTCCTATAAAATATTCTTTGATGGCCAATCCTTAACATGAATGAGAATGACTCGCTGGTTTGTTTTCATGTGTTTCTCATCACGTGGGTGTGTTTTATTGATGTGATATTTTAAATGTAAAATATTTTGTGTCAATAATGTTTTTTATTCTTTTGTCTTTGATTTACATTGCATAGTTTTTAAACAATTTTCCTTCCTATAAAAATGTATTATACTAACTAAAAATTAACCCGCTTCTCAGTATTATATTAATCTTGTTTGACTTTAGAATAGTGTTCTATACAAAGTCAACTATGCTATGTCTTAATGTATAATGCCCCCCCCCCCCCTGCTTTTTTCTTATGACTATGTGTTTCTAAACCTAAGAAACTATTTATTAATGATGTAAATGTGAGACTAACTTGATTACTTATATGTGCCATTCGAGACATTAACATTTTTCGTTAACTGACAATTGACATGTATGCTTACTTAACATTGACAATATTTGTTTAGAACTTTTAAAAAATTGTATAAATGTAAATAAAGCATCAAAATGCATGGTAAATTTGTATAAAAATATATTCAAAATCGGCATCCCTCTGGCAAGGAGCAAAGAATGTCGATGACGCTGTCAGCTAAAACTGTATGCGCAGCCTGGATAACTATTAATACATACACACATTCCTCACTTTGTAACATAGCACTGACCTATTTGACTTGCATATAAACTTGATGCTAACAGGCTGTTTTTAAACGTTATGATGTTACTAATGAAGTCCTCCATATTGGATTGCCTTGATTCAGTGGATCAGAAGTCAATACGTTTCTCTGTTCATATTTTGTGCCTGCTTGTACAGAAATATATTGAAATAAATAAAAATAAATCATTAAAAATATAACAACTCTGGGTTGACATCTCTTTATTGCCATCTGGTGCACTTGCTGCATTGTATTTTTTACGATGTACCACAAAGTTCAAACAACGAAAATTAGTTATCATCATTTTAGCAATTATGCATAAAATACTAAACCATAGCTTACAAATAAAAAAAAAGATAAAATGTTCAGAAAAGTAGTCACATGACAGAATGAAGTACATAGCAATTCCATTCCATCCTTCTTTCCCTAGTGCCATTACAGTTTTGAAAGGGTAGCCTGAATCAGCCAGGGAAGCTAACGGGTCAGTACTAGGTAACATGCATGTCTAGATTAACACATGCATACGCTTAGGACGTAATTATCTTGTTTTGAAGGCACGTCAGTCATGTATAAGATAATATAAATAGTATGCTAGTGGTCATTTACTTTGGTCAGTTCGATAGAGAACAGTTGACCACATCAGCACACGGCGCTTGGTGAGCTACTTCAGGTGTAATCTGAATTCTGGAAGCTTCTGGTTTCTTATCTTCTTATCTTATATAATACAGACGTTACTTCAAAGGAAGAGTTGGAAGTGTCGACATAAATATAACCGGTAACAGGCTGTTTAGGGTTAAAGTTGTCTGTTACCCCAAAGCAAGCAAGTGATGTCAACAGAATAGTTTCTTAGTATTTTCATTTACTTAATCATTGTTCAGGCCTTGTCAAAGTGGTCCTTTCAAACTGTTAACATTTGTCCACGGACTCCTTAATGAAAAACCACATAAATGTATATTTAAAACAACCATTTTTTTTGCACTGTTTATTAGGAATATGCTTTGTATAAAGTTAATACTTAAAGCATGATCAGTGCGCTGTGGTTCAATCTCTGTTGTGGACCAGTCGGGGAGGATACCTGGAAGAAGGCTTCTCAGCAAACACAACTTTATTCTAGATCTAGATATAACTATAATACATAGACAGTAGACTTGTGACACTTGTTATGTAGATCTAGATGATTTCTAGATCTAGTCCACATGTTGATGATAGTTGTATTCATGAATGATACAATCTAGAATAATGTAGATCTACAGGCTACAGGCTTCAACAACATGAGGTAGATCTAGGTCTAGTCAAATGAAATAACTGTATTTTTCTTCTATCTCGAGTCGAGATTCACCTTGTTAGGTTGATAGGCGGTTTGAGCATCCCATCACACATCCCACATCTTTTAGGGTAAATCATTGTAATTCAAAAAGTTAGAACCAAAATATCATGATCAGTAATAAAATGACATTCATCAGCCAAATGTTGAAGTGACCACATAAGAATTTTTTGGTATCGAGAAGATAATCGAAGTCGGCAACTGTTAAAAACGAATGAATAGTCCCGTCTTTTTTTGTTCTAAAAAAAAAAGGAATTTAAAAACTTTGGGGCATCTTTGTAGCAGGCCCTAATGCCTATCAACACATGCATTCACATACCAAGGTCAAAAGGCAAGCAGAAAAGAAAACGAAATGAATACAATGCTACATTGAAAATCTATTTAGTGAAAGCAAAAGAACCAAGAAAAACCCAAACCAATACACAGACCGCCTGCCACAGTTCACCACAACACCTTCAACTAGCTTCCATTCCCCAGCATTAAATGGATGTCTGAGGAAACAGAAAATTTTGCTAATTTTTATAACACATTAATTATTATTTGGTCACTAAATCACGTTGAACATAAAAAAAAATCTACCCCAGTGATGACCAAACAACAGAAAAAAGTTGGGCTCCGAGGACCTAGCATACTGACCGCTAGTTTCAAAGTGACCAGTTTTTGTCTAATTCCCCCACAAAGAACTATTGTAAGGGTTGCTTTACGTTTGTTGTCTGAACATGTGTAACACAGCCTTGACTAAGACTCTAGTTCGTTTGTCTTTGCTCTTGTCTCCGGTTCGTTTGTCATTCAAAGCTGCAGTTCTGTTATCTATCACGGAGGGTTCGGGTGTCATGTAGACTGGCGCTGATATCTTCAAGAGAGGAGTGGATACCAGTGTCGTGCTTGGTACAGTAAGGTGTCTCTGGTCAGTTAGCTCTACTTCCACTTTGTTGTCTTACTGCTCCCACCACTTGATGGCTCTGTTATCTGTTGGTCACTAGACAGAATGGACAAAGTATGCAGTGGCGTGACGTGTGCCATGATTTAGAGGCGGAAACTAATTAAAGGGTTAAAAGTGCAAAGTATTTTAATATTTTAATATTAGTTTTAAAATGTACTTGTATATTAGCATCACCGCCTATCCCTTGGTGTGTTGGACCGTTGGGTCAGAACACAAGATTTGTCGACCGTCTTTCTCCATTTCTCTGTCTTTTGATTTCGATAGAACCTCTTTATATAGCATGTTCGTCCATTCTTCCCATCGTTTTCTCTGCCTCTTCTTTTTTTGTCCTGATACTAGTCCCTGAAGGAAGGTCTTTGTCTTACAATTTGTGCATCACACCAAACAAAACATTATAAGTAAACTACACCAGGCTCAATCATAATTTACATGTGACAAAGTTTATATCAGATTGTTGTATTTTATTTAAGGATTTGATTGCCAATGGCGCAAAAGAGTGTTTGTGTCTGTTTGTCTTTGCTGTCGGTGTCTTGTATCTCTTTTGTGATGGTGGACTGTCAGGTACCCACTAGAGCTGTGTGGACTCAGAGCACAAAGATGAATGGTTTCACTATAGCCTAAAGTATTTGTGTTCAGCTCAGTTTCAAACAAGTCTAACAATATCTAAGGTTAAATAGAGACACACTACAGAACATACATGTGTGTGTACCAGTGGGAGGAAATGGAATCCCCATAGTGATGAAACTATCAAAAAATCAAACAAAGCATTAGAGTTTATAAAAGGAAATTTCTATAAATCAACTAAGAACATAAAACTAAAATGTTATTTAACCTTGGTTAGGCCAATAATAGAATATGCATCCTCTGTTTGGGACCCCTCAACTCAAGAAAATATTAAGAAACTGAAAGTGACACCAAATAGAGCAGTGAAATTCATAACAAACGAATATTTACATTTGACTACAGTAACACCTTTAGTAGAATCACTAAATTTAGAAAGCCTTCAGGACAGAAGACTCAAAAGTAAAGTAGCAATTATACATAAAACACTGAACCATAATCTTCAAATACAAAAACAAAATCTAATAAAATACTCAGAAGACACAAAGATAAAGGCACATTCCTCGTCCCAAATGCTAGGACAAATTTGTACAAATGCTCCTTCTTCCCTAGTGCTATTAGAGCATGGAATGGATTGCCTGAGCTAGCCAGGAAAACCAGTGACTTAGCAGAATTTAGGTCATTGATTAATATGCATGACTTGATGCATGACTCGTAGGACGTAATCTTCTTTTTTTGAAGTAACGTCTGTATTATATAAGATAAGAGGAGGTAAGAAGTACCAAGGAGAGGGCTTCCGTCCTGCTTTACAAAAGCTATTTTTAAAACGTTGCTTGAGTCTGAATTCGAACTTGAGGTCACGAGCTTACACGAGGGAAAGCCAACGTGGTAACTACTGAGTTATAGAAGTGCTTATAAAAATAGAATACTTTTGTTAGTTTAACATTTTTAGAGAACGACCTAATTTGCCACACAAAGCTTATCTCCACTTACCTTAGTAAATTTTTTAATACATAAAATAAAATAAATTTAGTACGATTACTTGAATAACTGATTGGTTTATTTTTATTTTTTTTTACTAATTCGTGTGTTGCCTTCGACAACGAATAACTGTACAAAGTTTCAATTTGATCCGAGAAAGAGAAGTGGGAAAAATAACATATACAAGATTCCACTCGGACAGACGGACAGACAGACAGTGTGAGCTGATATAAGTCTTGTAATAACGCACAAGACAAGAGAAGCACACCTTAAAGAAATTAGCCAATAGCTCCATAAAAAAGGGAATGTAGGTCAGAACATTTAAAGCTGGCTTAAAGTGCCTTGTCGCTTGATCTTGATGCTCGACGGGCAAGTTACTATCACACACGCATATGGGCTTGATCCAACTCTTTATAACTAAAGTCTATAGTTGTAAATGTCCGTGGTGTTTACCAGAGCGCCATGTTGACTTTCCGTAGTCCTCCGAAAGCGCTACCGATACGGGAGATTCGACTTGAAAAGTATCTCCGTTCAATGTCTTGCGAAACAAAAATAGGGAGTCTTTTTGGCTCCCCCCCCCCCCCTTCTCTTTTTTTTTTTTTTTTTAATTTTTTTCTTTCTCAGACAGTACCATATATGCTCCCACTTTCTTGTTAGTGCCTTAGTTTCACTCCTTTGTTGGGATAAGAGCCGTAAACGTTCAGCTTTGATCGTTTGGCTTTGATGCCACTTTTGTTAAACTTTAATCGACTGAGTTCCTGTGAAGGGAGAGAATGCTACGGAAATTAAAAGTTTAATTTTAACCTCTTACAGGAGAGGACAAAGAAAAATTGGCGTTTAAAGAATTTTTAAAAAACTACATTTGATTTTATCTTCAAAGTGCAAGAATGCTTTACACATAAGAAGTTAGAACACAATTAGGACACATTTATAACATTTTTTAAAGAAATAAAAAAATCAAAATTTTGTAATTTTGTGAGTGACTTTTTAAAGCCAACACAGACATTTTTCCACTGGCAATAATTTTATAATATATAGGGCTGATGATGGGCATCTGCTTCTATGACAGACAGTGTACAAGGGTGCCACGTGGCCATCACAACGACCAACTGCTTTTACTATTCCCAACTAAATACTGGTACTCAAGGGCGTCCTAAAATCCCGAAAAAAAACAACAACAACAACCTGTCTTCACAGAGATTCGAACCCGAAACTCGTTTTGAAAGCCAAGTGCCTTACCAGTTAGCCAATCTCCTCAGATGGTGACATCAATAGGCATATTAAATAGAATCTGTGACGACTTCAGGAAAAGTAGTAAATAACTTCTCTATTTACTACTTTGCCTAACTTCTCTATTTACTACTTTGCCTAACTTCTCTATTTACTATTTTGCCTAACTTCTCTATTTACTACTTTGCCTAATTTCTCTATTTAATACTTTGCCTAACTTCTCTATTTACTACTTTGCCTAACTTCTCTATTTAATACTTTGCCTAACTTCTCTATTTACTACTTTGCCTAGGCTGTGTATGGAATAGAACAGTGGGGCCTGTAGAGTGTGGGCGTAGGTTCATTTCCCACTTCTGACACCATGTAGAATATTTATGTTAATAAAAATAACAAACTAGTGTTTAAGAGGGAGGACATATTAGGAACTCCATTTATTACGTAAACACAAGTGGTGTTACACTGACGCGCTAGTGTGCGAAGGTACATATAATACCAATATGTAACAAGGCCCAACCTTTTTCGGCCTTGGTGACACATAAAAATCCGAAACATGTGTCAAGGGCCACAACTCCGACAAAACTCGTGAGTGAAATCGAAAAAAGTTCACCGCACCAATGGCCGTATATGGTCCGCTGGCCGTAGTTTGGGCATATCTGTTATAAAATCACTTACACTCGTTCAGGTAAATTGTGAAACGCTGACAGATGTTATTGAGAACTATGGATTTAGTTTCTTGGAATGATATTTGTATGCACCAGCTTTGTTGCGTTCTTAGGAAAGCTGAATTCATTTTAATTACGAGCTCATGTTTATTCGTTTGCTGTGCCGCAGCTTTATTGTGCTGGTTAATTTGTAATAACAGAATCTGTTCCAATCCATGTTGTATTTTTGTGAGAATTCAAAGAATAGAATGCATTTTACGAACAAGAATGCGAGCAAGTATCAGGATATTCTGGCATGCGAGCAAGTATCAGGATATTCTGGCATGCGAACAAGTATCAGGATATTCTGGCATACGAACAAGTATCAGGATATTCTGGCATGCGAACAAGTATCAGGATATTCTGGCATGATAGCAAGTATTAGGATACTCTGGCATGCAAACAAGTATCAGGATATTCTGGCATGCGAGCAAGTATCAGGATATTCTGGCATGATAGCAAGTATTAGGATATTCTGGCATGCAAACAAGTATCAGGATATTCTGGCATGCGAGCAAGTATTAGGATATTCTGGCATGCGAACAAGTATCAGCATATTCTGGCATGCGAGCAAGTATCAGGATATTCTGGCATGCGAACAAGTATCAGGATATTCTGGCATGAGAGCAAGTATTAGGATATTCTGGCATGCGAACAAGTATCAGGATATTCTGGCATGCGAGCAAGTATCAGGATATTCTGGCATGCGAGCAAGTATCAGGATATTCTGGCATGCGAGCAAGTATCAGGATATTCTGGCATGATAACAAGTATTTAAATATTCTGGCATGCGAGCAAGTATCAGGATATTCTGGCATGCAAGCAAGTATTAAAATATTCTGGCTTGCGAACAAGTATCAGGATATTCTGGCATGAGAGCAAGTATTAAAATATTATGGCATGCGTACAATTATCAGGATATTCTGGCATGCAAGCAAGTATTAAAATATTCTGGCATGCGTACAAGTATCAGGATATTCTGGAATGCGAGCAAGTATTAAAATATTCTGGCATGCGAACAAGTATCAGGATATTCTAGCATGCGAACAAGTATCAGGATATTCTCACAGCCGAACAAGTATCAGGATATTTTGGCATGCGAGCAAGTATCAGGATATTCTGGCATGCGAGCAAGTATCAGGATATTCTGGCATGAGAGCAAGTATTAAAATATTCTGGCACGCGAGCAAGTATCAGGATATTCTGGCATGTGAGCAAGTATTAAAATATTCTGGCATGCGAACAAGTATCAGGGTATTCTGGCATGAGAGCAAGTATTAAAATATTCTGGCATGCGTACAAGCATCAGGATATTCTGGCATGCGAGCAAGTATTAAAATATTCTGGCAAACGAGCAAGTATCAGGATATTCTGGCATGAGAGCAAGTATTAAAATATTCTGGCATGCGTACAAGTATCAGGATATTCTGGAATGAGAGCAAGTATTAAAATATTCTGGCATGCGTACAAGTATCAGAATATTCTGGCATGCGAGCAAGTATTAGGATATTCTCGATTGCGAACAATTATCAGGATATTCTGGCATGCGAGCAAGTATCAGGATATTCTGGCATGTGAGCTAGTATTAAAATATTCTGGCATGCGAGCAAGTATCAGGATATTCTGGCATGCGAGCAAGTATTAAAATATTCTGGCATGCGAACAAGTATCAGGGTATTCTGGCATGAGAGCAAGTATCAGGATATTCTGGCATGCGTACAAGCATCAGGATATTCTGGCATGCGAGCAAGTATTAAAATATTCTGGCAAACGAGCAAGTATCAGGATATTCTGGCATGAGAGCAAGTATTAAAATATTCTGGCATGCGTACAAGTATCAGGATATTCTGGCATGAGAGCAAGTATTAAAATATTCTGGCATGCGTACAAGTATCAGAATATTCTGGCATGCGAGCAAGTATTAGGATATTCTCGATTGCGAACAATTATCAGGATATTCTGGCATGCGAGCAAGTATCAGGATATTCTGGCATGCGAACAAGTATCAGGATATTCTGGCATGCGAACAACTATCAGGATATTCTGGCATGAGAGCAAGTATTTAAATATTCTGGCATGCGAGCAAGTATCAGGATATTCTGGCATGCGAGCAAGTATCAGGATATTCTGGCATGTGAGCTAGTATTAAAATATTCTGGCATGCGAGCAAGTATCAGGATATTCTGGCATGCGAGCAAGTATTAAAATATTCTGGAATGCGAACAAGTATCAGGATATTCTAGCATGGGAACAAGTATCAAGATATTCTTGCATGCGAAGAACTATCAGGATATTCTGTCATGCGAGCAAGTATTAGGATATTCTCGATTGCGAACAATTATCAGGATATTCTGGCATGCGAGAGTAAGTATCAGGATATTCTGTCATGCGAGCAAGTATCAGGATATTCTGTCATGCGAGCAAGTATTAGGATATTCTCGATTGCGAACAATTATCAGGATATTCTGGCATACGAGCAAGTATCAGGATATTCTGGCATGCGAGCAAGTATCAGGATATTCTGGCATGAGAGCAAGTATTAAAATAATCTGGCATACGAGCAAGTATCAGGATATTCTGGCATGGGAACAAGTATCAAGATATTCTTGCATGCGAAGAACTATCAGGATATTCTGTCATGCGAGCAAGTATTAGGATATTCTCGATTGCGAACAACTATCAGGATATTCTGGCATGAGAGCAAGTATTTAAATATTCTGGCATGCGAGCAAGTATCAGGATATTCTGGCATGCGAGCAAGTATCAGGATATTCTGGCATGTGAGCTAGTATTAAAATATTCTGGCATGCGAGCAAGTATCAGGATATTCTGGCATGCGAGCAAGTATCAGGATATTCTGGCATGCGAGCAAGTATCAGGATATTCTTGCATGATAACAAGTATTTAAATATTCTGGCATGCGAGCAAGTATCAGGATATTCTGGCATGCAAGCAAGTATTAAAATATTCTGGCTTGCGAACAAGTATCAGGGTATTCTGGCATGAGAGCAAGTATTAAAATATTATGGCATGCGTACAATTATCAGGATATTCTGGCATGCGAGCAAGTATTAAAATATTCTGGCATGCGAGCAAGTATCAGGATATTCTGGCATGCGAGCAAGTATTAAAATATTCTGGAATGCGAACAAGTATCAGGATATTCTAGCATGGGAACAAGTATCAAGATATTCTTGCATGCGAACAAGTATCAGGATATTCTGTCATGCGAGCAAGTATTAGGATATTCTGGCATGCGAACAAGTATCAGGATATTCTGGCATGCGAGCAAGTATCAGGATATTCTGGCATGCGAGCAAGTTATTTAACGTTATTCAACAAAGCACTTTCTTTATGAGGGCCATAGCTGGTAAATATTGTGTTATTTGAACAGAAGCTACTCGTACTAACGAAATGTTACTTAATGTTGTGACCAAGTGTAAAGTAGTGTATATGTGTGTCGCTAAAGTAACGAGGAGGAAAGGAAGCATTTTATTTTATTTTATTTTTTTTGGCTGTCGGGTTTCTGATGAAACTAAGACATGGTCTGTCATAATTGATGTTTACAGAAGTCACGTGAGGGATATTTGAAGGGGAGACGAATAAGCGACGCGAGACAGTATAGATGTGTATTTGTCAGTTACATTTTTGTTCAAATGACCACCATTTTCGTTACTACTATATCTCATGTCAAGTTGAATCTATGAATATTGATAAATAAAAGTTACTTTCAAGTTGGTTTAAAAAGAAGTCATTTCAACTTTATTTCTATGTATTTAAAGCTCTACGTTTCAGATATAATACGCATACATCCGTTTAATTGTACTAGCTATTTAGATCTACAGTCCAACCGGCGCTCTCGACATAGTCACGGAGGTCACGGTCCATCGAACAAACAACATCAAGGTCTAGGGAGGGCACATTTTCACATCCGGGTCCACTGTTAGTACTTGAGCCTTGTTACGCCACTGTCCAAGGCTTAGATGACCTTTAAAGAAAATAAAAACACGAGACATTATACAGTTGAAAAGTTGCTATGTGATCATAGTGACAAACGCACGACAGTTTATTTATATCTCATGCTAAACAGGCAAAGTGTCTGGCTCCGAATCGAGACTCTTGTGTTTGAAGAGTGAAATTTTTAGTTTTGGGATTTTTAGGACGCCCCTAAGTCCACCCAACTCTAATGGGAACCTGACATTAGTTTGGGAAAGTAAAGGCGGTTGGTCGTTGTGCAGGCCGCATGATACTCTCGTTAATCGTCTGCCAAAGAAACATGTGATCTTTACATCATATGGCATATAGATCTTTGCTTAACAGGCATCAGTGTTATCCAGATGTATGTTTTAAAATATTGTCATAACTTACGACACTCATTGACCCGTGACCAATTAGGACAAACCAGGATGTGTAAGAACATACACCCCAATATGATTTATAACGTACACCCCAATATGACTAATAACATACATCCTAATATGATTTATAACGTACACCCTAATATGACTTATAACATACACACTAATTTGACTTATATCTTACACCTTAATATGACTTAAAACTAAGATCACCTTATTAAGTTAGTCTCTCATGCTCATTAAAGAAAACAAAAATAAGCATATAAACATAGCTTTCATACATCACCCCAACACACGCACACACACCTCTACTATACATTAGCATACATACATTACTTTAAATACACTCCTCCCCCCCCCCCCCCCCCCCACGCAGCCCAAACACACACTGATAATATAAAACCCCAGCAGACAAACATCTCACAACCCCCAGCACACACAAACACTTCTAATAAACACACACACACCTCTGGTACCCTACTGCACCGTTCTTTCATCCACACACACACACACACATTCCCATTTTTAATAGCTCGTAATCCTATTAGTTACCTACCTATCAGTTTCTATCTTTGTTTTGACTATTAGATAATACGTGTCCATGAATAGCTCTAGGAGAATGGATCACGACCTATATTTAAGAACAAAATCTAAACCTTTGAGGGGGGGGGGGGGGGAGAGGAGGGGGGGGGGGTCTAAGGAAAAAAAATAACGAAAATCTGCAGTTAAAAAAAGGGAACCTCACAGCGCATGCGTGCAAGATAGTAGGTAGGATAAGGAGAAAGGCGTCTGGGTGTCAAGTTTCATTGGAGCCCTAGGTTTTTATCGCTTAGGTTAACTATGTTATGAAGACTTGGCCGGCCAAGACAGACTCATAACGCATTCACTTGTCTTGGGAGCAAGTCTTTATCCGGGCGACGGGCCATCGGGACCAACAATAACCACCGCCCGCCTCCCCCCCCCCCCCCCCCAAAAAAAATTAACGTATTCGCCCGTGCTTTAGTTTCAGTAACACTAGCCCGGAGGCGAAGATAACTGCTCACGGTCGAAGGCTATCAAGGCCCCCAGCAAGACTGCCCGCAGGGTGTGATGAAATTGTCCGCGGATTGGTCCCGAGGGAGGCCCCTCGGCTAGGTAGTGTAAACCCTCCCCTCCGACTACACGCACTGTGTGAGGGCGAACCACTTTCGTGAGACTATTACCTAAAAGATGTGTTGCTTTTTTTTTTATTGGATGGCTTTTTCTGTTCGCACGGTGTCACTCGCAGAGTTATCTCCCCCAGTTAATTTGTCTGATGATTAGGGACGCTGCTCTTTCACTCTCTAGAATCCATTGGAGTTATCACCCTTTCTTCCATTAAAAATGTCAGTAATACCATTATTGTTAAACGCTGAAACGAAGACCGAACAAAAACAAAAATCTACCACGAGCGCGCTCTTATCTTCTAGTCGGGTTGGGGCGTACTATGGAAAAGACAATAATATTAGCGATGTTCTAATTAGTCTCTGGTCCTTCAGAATTGTCAATTCTTTTCTCCGTGGGTGTCTAAATGGAATCAAGCGTGGACAGTGGGAATGGAAAGTTGGAGGAGAATGCCGCGAAGGAAATAAATGTTGCTGTCGACGCCAAACAAAAAAATAATTTACCATCTTTATGTCTGCTTACTGGAACACTATATTGACATTGTCTCCGAGCTGACCGCAAAGTGCAACGCCATAAAATGATCTGTAATTACCACCCTTTAATTCGTTTAAATACTACGTACATTTCTCTTAACATCATAGCTTTCCAATAGTGTATCTTTAGAATATCTCATTTTTAAATAACATCTTTATAGCATCATATCTTTATAACATCACATTTTTTATTATATCTTTATAACTTCATATGCTTATGACATCATATCTTTATAACATCACATTTTTTATTATATCTTTATAACTTCATATGCTTATGACATCATATTTCTATAACACCACATTTTTTATTATATCTTTATAACTTCATATGCTTATAACATCACATCTTTTCAAAATGATTGTGAAACTTATTTCTATTTAAAAACGGTATTATCCATGTTAGTTCATTTCTATCTGCTTAACGTCCGAACCAATCATATATCTTATTACAGACTTCAGTGTAGAAGCACGTCTTGCCCATGTGATGATAAAAACATAACTTTTTTTGTTTTAAAGAGACAACGGATCCATTAGTCTTGGGCAGTCTATGATTTCTGGCTCATGGACGGTAGCGTGAATACATTTCGCTCATTCAAATTGTGCTTCACTTTTGGCGTCATTGAGACAATCGACTAGAGTTGTCTTCTCTCCCGTCCTTGACATCTCTTCCCGCCAAGTTGTCTCGAAACAAAGTAGAGATTTAGTGGCAAAATCTAAACAACCTATAAAAAATTTTTTATGACAACTTTAACAGAGAGGTTCTCATTACTTTTTATGACCAAAGCTATATTGGAATTAGACAGTTCACTAACTGGCTTTAGTTATTTAGTCTTTTTTTAAATAGGGGACAGAGTAGCTAAAAGAGATTACTAAAGGCAAAGGGCTGGGGTGGGATGGGGGGTCTGGAAAGTAGTTGAGGTCATTGTCTTTTTTAGAACGTGGGATTTGACAAGTAAGTAGAGCAGACTTGAATGAAGACCAGATGTTACATTGATTTCTGAAAATTGCCAAATCTTTAAAACTAGCATTGTATATTAGAATCAGGGGCGTAGCTAGGAATTTTCCATCGTTTGGTGGACCGGGGGGGGGGGAGCTTGACCAATCTGAGGCCCCTGCATTTTGAGTCATATTTAATTTTTCATTAAAAAAAACACTCATTAGGGGCCTCCCTCAAGTGGGGGCCCAATGTGATTTTCCAATTCTCCCCCTCACCCTAGCTACGCCACTGATTAGAATGGATCCAGACGATTGTAGACCAATCAGTAAATTCATGTACTTTTTTTTTCAAATAGCACCATATCTATCTATCTATCTATCTATCTATCTATCTATCTATCTATCTATCTATCTATCTATCTATCTATCTATCTATCTATCTATCTATCTATCTATCTATCTATCTATCTATGTATGTATGTATGTATGTATGTATGTATGTATGTATTTATCTATCTATCTATCTATCTTTCTATCTATCTATCTAGCTAGCTAGAGATACAGAGATATCTAGATAGATAGAGAGATGTATATATATATATATATATATATATATATATATATATATATATATATATATATATTACAGAGAGAGAGAGAGAGAGATAATGATAAATAGATAGATAGATAGATAGATAGATAGATAGATAGATAGATAGATAGTCTACTAAACCCTTATATATATAAACCCTTTCGTTCAGACCTTTTTAAAACGTACAAATCAGTTTTGTGATTCGCTTTGGTTCTCGTTCTTTATAACGCGGACGCTTAAAATGGCTCAGATATTTATTGGTCCCGAAAGTGAACAGTAAATATCCGGGCGAGGTAAAGGTCTATATAAGAAAAAAGGGAGGAAAAAATCGTCGCCCCCCCCCCCCCCCCCCCTCTCTTTCATTTCTTACGGGTGGACTAGCAAATTTATGATGAAGTTAAAGGTGTATGATTTACGACACCGCGATAGGATCGGGGCACGAACATCAAAGCATCTCTATGGCCTTAATGCAAACGAAATATCGATAGCCAGCACTGTCGTCTGCCCCACGCGCGGGAAAAGTGGGATCAAAAGAAAGCGCGTGTTACTGCAGAGGTCGTGGATTTAATTGTTTTTTGACAGCCACGGAACTTCTCCAACTAAGGCTACTGTCTTGGCCCGTTTACTAGCTCTTGAAGACAGTGGTTCTTGCGTTGTGGAGCCGGGTGGGAATGAAAGTTTTGATCGAAGTCGATCCACAGTCAATGGAGGAATTTCGTCAGCTTTGTTAGATCTTTCTTTGCAGAAGTCGGAAATGTTTTCCATTCCATGTGTGAAATCCAAACTGGGGATCTTGTCTTCAATTAATCTATCTACCAATGCTTAGGGCTTCCTTTGGGGTTCTCATTTAGTCAACGATGTCACTTCCTTTTGGGGTTTTCATTTAGTCAATGATGTCACTTCCTTTTGGGGTTTTCATTTAGTCAACGATGTCACTTTCTTTTCTTTAACTTTATTTGGTAGTTCACTGTCCCCACTCACAATTTATATCACGTGACACGTTTTTTCTGTCTTTCTTAGAGAATCTCTTTGTTTATAAAGTTTTCTATATTCTTTTGTTCAGAATATATCTATGGGACTTTCTTTTATATAATTTTGTTCAGAATATATTTATGAGGATTTGTTTTATATATTCTTTTGTCTAGAATATATTTGAGGAACTTTGTTTTATATATTCCTTTGTTCAGAACATATTTATGGGGCTTTCTTTTATGTTCTTTTGTTCAGAATATATTTATGGTTTCTTTTTATATATTCTTTTGTTCAGAATATATTTGAGGGGCTTTGTTTTATTTTCTTTCGTTAAGAATTTTGTAATTTAGCAGAAATAAGACATAGGCGGCCTAAGGGTCGAAGAGTAGCCAAAGTTTCTTTGCCTTAGGGAACCACGTGAAACGGAGTTTCTATTGTCACCATCAGTCCATCAATCAAGTAGGCCTATAGAATAAGGATTGGAAGCTTTTCCGGCACCTATACCAATTACCATGAAAGCTCTGACCATGATACCTTGAGTCAGAGTTTTGCCCCGCTTTAGACATTACGCCAGGCACCTTTAAAAAAGATCACTATTATTATTTCAAGACCAAAAAAAAAAAAGCTTATACAAAGTGTAATTGTATCACTGAGTTTGGAGTCAGTCATGTCATTGAATGTGTAATAGACCTAGACCAACAACAATACATATGAGCGATTAATAATATTTTTACAAATTGTTTTTGTTTAGCGCTATTTCAGGCTTTTAGCTTTCTCAATACGTTAGGATCCTATCACTTATCTGGACCAATTGGGAAAATAGGGGGGGGGGGGGAGAAATGGATCTCTGTCATTAACAAAAAAAAAAACACCATTTAACTTAAAAAAATGGAGAACGACCTGAATTCGAACTTGTGGCTCACGCCTCTTCAAGCCGACGTGCTAACTACTCTGCTAGTGAGGTTCTTATGGCTAAGGAAGATTGTATAGTTATCTGGACCAATTGGGAAAATGGAGGGGGGGGGGGGGTGAGAAATGGAAATCTGGGTGGATTTTACCGTAATTAATTTTTATACCGGTAATCATTTACAAATTAAACTTTCAAAAATGGGGAACGACCTGAATTCGAACTTGTGGCTCAGGCCTCTTCAAGCCGACGTGGTGAGGTTCTTATGGCTAAAGAAGATTGTATGTTGTTTTTTTAATTTGGAGCGGCGACCTATGAAGGAGACTAATTCAGCTTATTTCAAGTACCATTTGTTTCACTTGTTCGAGATACCAAACAAAATAATTAATTACCAATAGTTAATTAACTGATTGGTTAATTTTTTGTATTGATTCTTGTGTTGTCAGATAAAAGAAAAAAATGTGCAAAATTTCAGCTTGATCCAAGATTGGGGTGTGGGAGAAATAACGTGTACTAACTTTTTACCTTTATAAAGATAGACAGACAGACAGACAGAGTAAGCTTTGTAAAAAAACAAAAAAAAACAATAAAAAACCCAAACAAAACAACTAAATGAACTATTTGAGAATTGCTTGTGCATGAACTGACAAATTCAGCATCTGTCACGTATGTTAAAAGGGATTATTCTACATATTTCACATCTAATAGGAAAGTCTTTACTTTTACTAAAGTTGACTTCAGCACTTACCACGGCTGTAAGAAAAGACAACTTTAGCGTCTGTCACGTATATAACAAAGGACAACTTTAAGTTTATCACGCCAATAAGGAAAGACAACTTTAGCATCGGTCTCGTAGAAAGGAGAATATTAGTTTAAGTGGGTTGGGGAAAAGGTCAAAAGTTATGACCCCTGCCTAGGGGTTAAAAGAAAAATGAAGAGTGCTGGAAAAAGAGGAGGAATTAGTAGTAGAGCAAAATGAATCATAAAAAATGAGCAGGCCATTTTGATACCTGCACAACAAATGACTTTATCTTATCTTATATACTACAGACGTTACTTCAAAAAAGAAGTTAATTAGGTCTTACCCATTTCGCGTGTCATTCTAGTCATGCATGTTAATCAATGACTCAAACTCTACAAGGTCGTTGATTTTCCTGGCTAATTCGGATAACCCACTCCATTCTCTAAGGGTACTAGAGATGAAGGAGCACTTGTACAAATTTGTTCTAGAGTATAGAATAAGATACGTATCCCTATCTTTGTGTCTTACTGAGTATTTCATTAGGTTTTGTTTTTCTGTTTCCAAATTATGCCTTGCTGTTTTATGTATAATGGCTACTTTACTTTTTATTCTTTTGTCCTGACGTGTCTATAAGTTTAGTGATCTTGTTAATGGTGTTATTCAAATCAAATTGGAGTATTCGTTCGTTATACATCTCACTGCTCTGTGTTCTAATAGGAAATGTGAAACACGATCTTGAAATAATAATAATATTTGAAAACTTGATTTCTTAATTGGATTTAAAATTAGACCAGCATCTCATACTCCACTTTATTGTTCCCTTTCTCTTGTCGCAAATATTTAGCTAGATTAATTAAACATAAGTAGCCCTGTATAGAACAATAGAACATCTTTAAAATGTCTGCTATGTAACACTGTTGTGTTGATTATTATCTCAAACGGAAAAAAAATCATTTCGTTCTTAAGGTTCAGCAACATTCACATGAGAATAAAGTACTTATTAAGTTATTTTTTGTATCAAGGAAATAAAGTACTTATTATATATGTACAAGAAAGAGCTAAGCTGGAGAAATATGTAGAGTACAAGGGAAACAGCTCATGGTTTATTTATATCGAGGTGATTTCCCTTGTTAACATTAATAGTGTCGCCAATGAGAAGGATACTTTTCTGGGTTATAAGCTTAAAAACAGAGGCGCCAATCATTTTTAACCCTGGGAACATATTCAATCATAATCAGTGAAAAAAAACCCTCCAATGTTGCAATACATTTGAAATTTCATTATTCCCCTTGTGTTGATATTTCAAAAGGCCGGATTTAGCTTGCGGGCGTGTTTTGGCTGAACAGAGCTTTTTCCAAAGTAGTTAGGAACTAAAACTTAACTAACATTGTGCTATAAAGAAGCTAGGACTTAGCTACCATTGTGCTATAAAGAAGCTAGGACTTAGCAAACCTTGTGCTATAAAGAAGCTAGGACTTAGCTAGCATTAGACTATAAAGAAGCTAGGACTTGCTATAAAGAAGCTAGGACTTAACTAGCATTGTTCTATGCAAAAAATATTGACAACAAAAATGCTAAATTGTGATAAAAATAACACTGTAGCAATAAAGTAAGTTTAAGTCTTCCATTAAAATGCACGATTAAATTAATATGTGAATACGCACATTAAACATGAAAGGACGTGGATGTAATTATCTGAGTGTTTGAAAGAAACTCTGTGATTTATTTAGAAAAATAATGTGCAATTAAAAGAAGAACAAGATATTGAAATGATAACTTGCTTGAACTAATGACTTTTACGACAGAACTAAATGAAAAAAAATATCTGCAAGAGACAGGGTGTATTAGATCACTACACTATGGGTATCAGAGACCAGGGTGTTTTAGATCACTACACTATGGGTATCAGAGACCAGGGTGTTTTAGATCACTACACTATGGGTATCAGATACCAGGGTGTTTTAGATCACAACACTATGGGTATCAGAGACCAGGGTGTTTTAGATCACTACACTATGGGTATCAGAGACCAGGGTGTTTTAGATCCCTACACCATGGGTATAATATGCCAGGGTGTTTTAGATCACTTCACTATGGGTATCAGATGCCAGGGTGTTTTAGATCACTACACTATGGGTATCAGATGCCAGGGGGTTTTAGATCACTACACTATGGGTATCAGAGACCAGGGTGTTTTAGATCACTACACTATGGGTATCAGAGACCAGGGTGTTTTAGATCACTACACTATGGGTATCAGAGACCAGGGTGTTTTAGATCCCTACATTATGGGTATCAGATGCCAGGGTGTTTTAGATCACTACACTATGGGTATCAGATTCCAGGGTGTTTTAGCTCACTACACAATGGGTATCAGATTCCAGGGTGTTTTAGATCACTACACTATGGGTATCAGAGACCAGGGTGTTTTAGATCACTACACTATGGGTATCAGAGACCAGGGTGTTTTAGATCACTACACTATGGGTATCAGATTCCAGGGTGTTTTAGATCACTACACTATGGGTATCAGATTCCAGGGTGTTTTAGATCACTACACTATGGGTATCAGATACCAGGGTGTTTTAGATCACTACACTATGGGTATCAGATTCCAGGGTGTTTTAGATCACTACACTATGGGTATCAGATACCAGGGTGTTTTAGATCACTACACCATGGGTATCAGATACCAGGGTGTTTTAGATCACTACACTATGGGTATCAGATACCAGGGTGTTTTAGATCACTACACTATGGGTATCAGATACCAGGGTGTTTTAGATCACTACACTATGGGTATCAGATACCAGGGTGTTTTAGATCACTACACTATGGGTATCAGATGCCAGGAAAAGAAGACGAATGAGTTTGTGTTTGTAAACGTCAACGCCCTGGCTGGCAAAAGGAAGAAACTCCACAATACAGAGGAGAGGAGAGCTGACCAGTTTTGGCCATATTGAAAGATAGGACTCATAGAAAAGCTGACTAGTCAAGGTAAAAGAAGGAGATGCGATGGGTTCAGTGGTTCGAACCCTGGTTAAAATCATTTAACCCTTAAAGTGCTGGGCTGTTTTACAATGACTGCATGCAAAATGGAATTACAATTTTGATGTTTAGAGGCTAATCTACCACACGCGTTTTAAGAGTTAAAGATCAGCTTCGAACTCCTTAAACGTAAAGGTTTGAGAGGTTCAAATCCTCTGTTTACAGACATTTCTGTTAATAAACCCTAACGCTTTGTTTGATTTTTTTTTTATAGTTTCATCAATATGTGGATTCCATGACAGTTTTTCATTTATTATAACACCTACGTATTTTGCGTTTTGGTCTGCCATGAATAAGATAAGTGGAATTAATTTGTTTTAGTTTTTTTGTTACTCTTAGCAACTGACATTTTTCTGGGTGGAAAGACATGCTCCTATTTGATTCCCATTTCTGTAATTCATCTAATTCTCTTTGTAAAATATCTGTGTCTTGTGTTGTTTTTATTGTTCTATATATTATGCAATCGTCTGCAAATAATCTGACTTTTGTTCCTGAAGTAATGCAATTTGGTAGATCATTTATGTAAATTAAAAATAGTAGTGGACCTAAGACTGTTCATTGAGGTACACCTGACTTTACTGTTATCGGTGTTGATTTAGAGCCATTTATTATTACAGTTTGTTCTCTCCCTATCAGAAAATCTTTAATCCACTGATGCAGTGGACCATTAATGCCAAAAAATTATTTTAATTTTTTAAGCAAACTATGGTGGTGAACTTTGTCAAAAGCCTTGGAAAAATCTAGCAAGATAGCATCTATTTGTTCACTATTATCTAAACCTTTTGAAAAATCATCAATTAGTCCTATTAGTTGTGTTTCACAAGATCTATATTTCCTAAAGCTATGTTGGTATGGGGTGAGGACATTATGTTTGTCTAATGTGGTTTGTGATGTTGCTACATATTATGTGTTCTAGGATTTTACATGTGATGCTGGTAAGTGATACTGGTCTGTAGTTTCCTGGGTCAGATTTTTCTCCTTTTTAAATAGGTGGGGGGGGGGGGGGGGCTGACATTAGCTTCTTTCCAGTCCTTTGGTACTCTGCCCTGGTTAAGCGATGCCTCAACGAGTATTTTGAACACTGGGGCTAGCTCATTGCTTAGTTCTTTGAGTAATCTAGCTGGAATACCATCAGGTCCAGACGCTTTATTTGGTTTGGTGTTGGCTAATAGTTTTTGGATTCCATTTTCTTGTACTACTATATCTTCCATGTTGTCTACTTGGTTCAAATTTAATAATCGTACTAAGTATGTCCACAAAGAAGACACGGACACGACGAAAAAGAAACAGAAGGTATATGGGAAGAAAAACAAAAGGTAGGCGACAGACAAACCACGAAAAGGTCATAAAAGAAACGCCACCAAGATTGAAGCCTGAAATGGATAATGTAGGGGGAACAACACAATAATAACAGTATCTTTTATTGTTAAAACATGTTATCTTCCTTAAAATAAAAAACAACAAAACTTTAAAATGGACAAGGTGTGTAACGTAGGGGAAAAAACTCAATAATAACTATAGATCTTACTTTCTAATTATGTTGTTTCCCTTAAAAAACACACACAAAAAAAACGTTTAGAAATTACAGTTTTCTCCATTTGTCCACCACTGCCTGACTAAATAGCAAAATATTCGGTAAACCTATACAATTGATACCATGACATGAATAATTTGGCAAAATATTTGTTAAGCGTAATATAATTGATTTCTGTGGTGTTATAATGTTGCATGGATGCAGGAAATTCCAACAAACAGTTTACAAAATTAGCACCATACATTCAAAAGGCTCTAGATCCGCCCCTGATTGGGTGTGACTACAAAACACGGAGACCAGAACAGTGGACACCAGGTCGGAAGAGATTGATAGTACCCACATTCTCCCACCCTGCATTTCAAAACCGTTGTAGGAATCACAATTTCAGCTTAGGTCCCATCTGGACAATACGCCCTTATATCCCGATCTCTTATAGTAGATTCGAACGGAAAGCCAACCGCATTCCAAACAGAAAAAAAAAACGTTTGCTTTAATTGTGGAAAGTTACCGCTTATAACATATATCAGTAAACGATCCTCTTACAAATCTTATGTTAATCTGTTATCTATATCACTTCAGTATTTATGTTTAAAAAATTTTTTTTATATACTTTCTCTACCAATGATTCACTTAAGTTTTGTTTATAAAATTCCACACAAAAAATACTACCAGTAAAGCAATTATGATCAATGTATATACTATACTAAAAATTGTGAACAATTAGAGGTAATCGGCAAGATTTAAAATGCACTCATACACACACACACAACAAAAAGCCACATTCTTAATTAATTACATTAAGGTTATCATAAGAAAAACAGCTGACATAAAGTACGCTATAATGGCATAGCTAGCTAAAAAATTCAAAATCTTACGGAAAATAGTTTAAGCATAAAAAATATACATAAATAGAACATAGACATACAAAACTAAGGCATGCCATAATCTTTCGCGGGCCTTACTGATCTACTAGATTGGATTTAGACCTTAAACACGGAGAATGTTTTCCGAATATTAAATAGAAATTTGCCACGAAAATGGAAGTTTAGTGTGAAAACGGGTTTACCCGATTTGTTCAGAAGTTTCGTTCTGCAATACAGATAACATTAGGTCTCCGCCATGATTTAAGGAACGCACTTGCCAAGTTTTATCAAGATTGTTCAAACGGTCTTTTATTCCGAGCATAAATACATATTCCTTACCATTAGCTTTATACATAGAGAGATTATAGAGAAATAGTGTTTAGGTTCAGTTCAAACTATGAAGACTCACAGACTTACTGCACAAATTTATTATTCCAATAGAATTAGCGAGTTGAAGCACAGTGTTATGTCAAATCTAAGGCTAAGCGGTAGCAAAGTGCTTGATGTCCGAAGCGTAATGTTCAAATAGTCTGCCCATTATTTTAGAAGGGTCTAAGTAGGACATTTATATGTTCAGGCAGGCCTGAAAATGCTTATAACAGTCTGGGCTAACACCTTAAATGGTCCGGAGACATACACAACGGAGAGAACTACATGTATAATATTTACACAAGGGAGAGAACAATAAATAAATACACAAGGGACTGAACAATAATACTTGCACAAGGGAGAGTACAATAATACATACACAAGGGAGAGAACGATAGATAGACAAGGGAGAGAACAACTATTTATACGCATGGGATGCTTAAAAAAATGTGTAAAAAAAACTTTTTTTTCATTTTATTTTTTATTATTTTTTTCTGGGGTCCTATCATTAAAGTTTTGGATGCTATAAGTCTCCCTTTCAACCATGGTTGCTACGCCGCTGACTAACAATACATTAAGTATTGTATACGAATAATTAGATTCTAGCCGAATGTCCGACGGGTAGTTTTCACTACTTACAAGTAATATAATTATTTTTTAATCGATTACTCCTTAATGGAGATGACGTGAGTCAATAGTGTCATTAAATGTGTGTCTGTACATCAAACAAGGTGTCTTTCCATTGAGCTTGCACAATCAATGTCTTCTATTACAATCATAACACGGGTCACACAACGTGAATGTATTCAATCAGGTCCGTACTGAACACAAAGAAACATTTAAGACAAATACCCACCGAAAGCGTGTTCAAAATAGTGTACTTACAATAGTGAAAAATTATTACGTTTTCACTATGTTGTCAATAGCTACTAATTAGATAGATGCACGTCAGTATTGGAACAACTTGTCAGGTTCGAAAACTTCCTTAAAATGCAGGAATTATATTTAAAAAAAAAAAAGCCCGAGGGAACACACAGCCTCTACTGAATGCTAGATGTACTGGGTTTTGGAATTGCAGAACTCTCTACTGGCGGGGGATTGCATAACGCTCTTCTGGCGGAGGAATATCAGAAATCTCTACTACAGGAGGAATATTGAAGATTTTTACTCCGCTGACAGACGTCTGCTGCTCGGAAGATTGATCGTGCTTTGATTTTTGAATGTACCTGAAACCAATATATAAAGGTATTTTATTCATGACTTCATAAACCAAAAGCAAACAAGAAAAAAAAAAGTGTATAAGGGGAAGAACAGCACAATGTATAGCGCTGCACACTGAACTCTGTAAGGTATATCTCCCTTTATTATACATTAAACACAATTAGTAATTACTACTAATTTATTTCCTTTTCTTTTAAATTTTTTTTGTTTTGATTCCTGTATTGTCTTTGGCTATGAAAGATAGTGCAAGATCATGATCCGAGAATGGGAATCGGGAGAAAACAACGAATACAAAAATCCTCCCAGCCGGAATGAGTTCATGCATGGTTTGTAACAAATCGTCACTTTTGTTATGTTCCATTCGAATCTACTATATATACCCAAATCTACTTCTCATTGATCACGAGATCTCTTAAACTGTCGTACGTATTCGCATCCAGTTTCGTACATAGATTCCTTATACTTCCTAGCTGCTCACTATGAACGCTTTTGACAGATTAGCAATTTGACGACAGCAATTCGCGAAAAACAGCAAGCTCTATCAAACCTTTGTATTTTATTTTCGGAATCTCCCCAAAAGGCCAGAGTCTAATTGGAAATCATTTTAAAAATATCACGACAATAAGAGAATTTTCGTATCTTATTCCCTTTCTTCTAAGTGAACATTTTAAACTTGCTTACGTCATTTCCACTGCCGTTAAATAAAAAACAAAAACACTAGTAATGGCATTCATAAGATAGATCTAGTCTTTTTCTTTTTTTTCGAGAGAGAGACAGAGAGAGAAAGGAATAGATCTATTGTCATTTTGCTACATTCAAAAGGGTTGAGATACACTATTACAATAAATAAAACCAAATTGATATTTCTTTTTTACTTTGGGAACAAAATACCAAGATACAGTAAAAAAATACCAAGATACAGTAAAAAATACCAAGATACAGTAAAAAAAATACCACGATACAGTAAAAAATACCACGATACAGTAAAAAATACCAAGATACAGTAAAAAATACCAAGATACAGTAAAAAATACCAAGATACGGATAAAAAGGTGAACAGGGAACGTTTAGGACGACCCTTTTGTAGTTGACGTGGGAGGAGGAGAGAATAGGTCAAAGTGTTACAAAATTAACAGCCCCACAATATGAGAGCGTGTATGTGTCGGGGGCGCATTATGAAGCGGGTCTTTCCAAAATCAAGTCTATGTTGGTGAAATTCTGATCCGCAGATAAAAAGAAAGAAAACAAGGTTATAAAGACAGTTTGTGTGGAAACACAAATTCAAAATCGGCCCCCGAAGTGGCCCACCCAGGCAGGAAAAAAATCAGGTTCAATATTTTCAGAAGAATATCTGTATTATATTCTATCAGAAGTGGTCCACCCAGGCAGGTAAAAGGCAGGTTTCAATATTTTCAGAAAGAATATCATAATGAAATTCTATCAAAGGAAAAGGACAGAAGAATGGAGAAAGAAGGTTGACCGATTTTATGTGGTGCCCCAAAGGTCCAGCAGACCAAGGAATAGGTGTGAATGTGAAGTTAGGTGTGAAGCTGGCCTAACTGATGTCTTATAATGAATATATAATTGATCTAATTGTTTTTGAAAGGGTCAATCTCTTATCAAAGCCTCTAGAAAAAAAACATTTCCTTAAAAAAAAAATCCTTTAGTTTTGTGTTTAATGGTATTTTGCATTGTGTAGTGCACTTGATAATATGAAAAACTACCTATTTATTGTTGTTTTAAATTATGTCCAACTTAGTTGCACAGTAAATAGATTTTTTTCTCTTTAAACAAATTGTTAACTTTTTTTGTAAATGTAATATTTAGTATGACAGAACTTACATAACTTAGCAATACAATTGTAAAAAAATAAATATTTTTTGACAAAAAATTTCAAACCATTTGCATACGTGTGTTTAAAAAGTGGTAAGGCCTTCTTCCTCTTACTAAAAAGCCTCAGGTGTTTGTTACTATTAATAATGAATAGTTGTAAAAATGGTGTATTTTTATGACAAAAAAACTGCTTGCATAATTGATTTAAAAAAATTAGATTTTTCGCTTTCAGAAAAGAAAAAAGTAGCCATTGCACCAGAACTTTAAATGACCTAAAATATCATGAAGTCCGATTTTCATTTCCTCTTCTAGTTTCTGAGATCTAGACGGGACGGACGGATAGACAGGCCACACAAAACTAATAGCGTCTTTTCCCCTTTCGGGGGCGCTAACAAAATTAGGGTTCTAGAGAGCGAAGAGAGAAAGAGAGAGAGAGAGAAGGGGGGGGGGCTTGAAATTTCATTGTAACAGATACACTAATTAACGGGTTAAAAATGAATGAGGTGACCCGATTATTAAAAAAAAGAGAGAAGGGGTGTTCCATACATAATAAACAATAAAAAGCCTTGGAACATATCAGCGGGTGTAGCCGGTGCGTATTGCTGGTCATTTATATTTGCCCAATTCTGTGGCATAGCCAGGAATTGTTTCGGGTGGTGGTGAAGAGCTGGGATTTAAAAATATGGGACGGGCGTGTAGCCAAAGTGCACATAAAGCTAATGGGCTCGGCTCTTGGACCTTAAACTTTTTAGATTTCCACTTAAATTATGACTGCTAGTTCTGAAGGCGCCACCTATTTTCCATGTGAAGGATGATACATGAATTAAAATTTTATTGGACGTATCATTTAATCTTGGTTTTAATCCCGCTTTGGTGAATATGTGATACATATACTATTACTTACGGCTTTAGACAATATAAGATGACCGGAATAACAATAAGCGGAAGTAACAATAGGATCCAATAGAAGGCGTTGCCAGATGCTAACAGAAATACAAACAAATACAATTTGTTGATACATATAAGAGTTAACTTTGACAAAATGAAACTAGATGATACAATTTACAGTTAACTTTGACAAAATGAAACTAGTTGATACAATTTAGATTTAACTTTGACAAAATGCAATTAGTTGATACAATTTACAGTTAACTTTGACAAAATGCAATTAGTTGATACAATATAGATTTAACTTTGACAAAGTGAGTTTGGCGTTGTGTGGGAGGGAGGTGTTTACTTCGGATGGTTTCAAGAACACTACGACACTCGGTGCCGCCACTGCATCGAGGACGATGAAACAGTTGACCACATTCTTTAGGAATGTCGCGTTCTGCATGAAGGGCGACCGGAACCAGGAGATGAGTCGTCCATGTGCGGCAATGGCTCTGTCCTTGTGCGGCAATGGCTCTGTCCTTGTGCGGCAATGGCTCTGTCCTTGTGCGGCAATGGCTCTGTCCTCGTGCGGCGACAAGTGGATCACCGTTTCACGTGCTCTAAGGGAAGTAATCTCAGCCCGTTACGTTTTCCTTCTGGGGTTTCTGATACGGGAGGGTGATGGGCCTACTTAGAAGAACAGTTAATACCCCAATTCAAAATGATTTATTTTGGTGTGTGTAGGTGAGGGGGAAGGATTCTCAATGATTGTCCACGTATTGCTGATAGGTGGGATGACCAAGCGTGCCACGTTCGAGTCTCCTGGCCGGTAGCCTGGTCAGAACTTAACCTTTTTAAGCCATATTTAATTGACCGATTTCTCTCTTCAATATTGTAATCATTTCAGCCATTATACATCATTACAAAGCTATGCCTGGCATTGGTATATAGGCAAAGAATGGAGTAAGAGAGAGTAGGAAAAACTTCAAACCATAGAAGGTCATTAAAAGTACATTCAGAACTTCTAAGATTTAAAAAGTAGAATAGAACATGAGCAAGCAGCACACACACACACACACAATTAAATATACATTTACTTTCCTTAATTAAAATTAATTTTTTTCTGGCAATAGGCTTTTTTTTCTTCAATCAAGTAGGCTTATACATTAGCAGAGTTGGATAATCAAGCTCAGCGTGTGTGTGTGTGTCTGAGTGAGTGTGTGTATTTGCAGAGTATACCAAAGTTATTTCTTGTTTCGAGAGTACATGAATCTAAGCGTTGCGTAAAAGGAATGGCTCCAGCCAATGGACCTCATTCACCAAAACGAACGGTCACGTGATAATATTGATAAAACAACAAAATTTACAAAACTGTCACGTGATAACCATTGTTGATTAAAATTACATCGTAATTTGCTTAGAAGAGAGAGAATCGCGAGGTTCAATGTTGTTTGTTTACGATTGGTGAATGAGGTCCATTTATTTGTTGTTTGCGAAGTCCTCTGTAGGACAAGACCATCATACAACTTACACAAAGGACACTCTCCGGTCACTCTGTCCGCACAGTCACTACCACACTTGGACAGGCAGCTGCCTTTGCAGTCTTTTCCGTAAAAGTTTTTCATACAAACTGTTGAATTGACCAGAATAAATATTTATCGCACTCTTTAGGAATGGTCAGAATGAATTTGTATCAAACTGTAGATTAGTAGCGACTCTTCAACGAGGCTATGAAGGCGCGGTGGCTGAATGGTAAAGCGCTAGGCTTCCGAACCGAGGGTCCTAGGTTCGAATTTTGGTGAAGTATCGGATTTTTAATTTCGAGATCTTTAGGTTGCCTCTATGTCCACCCTGCTCTAATAGGTACCTGACATTAGCTGGGGAAAAGTACAAGCGGTGTGTTGTTGTGCTCGCCACATGACATCCTCGTTAACTGTGGGCCACAAAAACAAATGACCTTTACATCATCTGCCCCATAGATCAAACACAAGGCCTAAGTATTTCAATATTCCCAATGACGATCTTCTCTCATGTTTTAGAGATGCATAACAATCTAGTTTGACAAGCATCGCACTTCTGACACCTATTGTCAGGCATGTGATGTCCAGTTCTAACAAGTCCAATACCTGACTGACACCCAGTATCAGGATCTCTGTATCCAGGAAGACATCGTTGACACGTGCCATTGAACTTGTTGCACTGGTCTTTGCAATGCAAGCAGCTCACGCATTCAATGCCGAAGTAATAATCTGGACAATCTGAAGGAAAGAAAAGAATCACAACGCACAGCAAAGTAAAACTATAGGACCAATCGAAATAATAATTTAAAAGGAAGCATCGAAGCAGGACTTTAAGGGGCAGGACGTTTTGGCGCCGAATGTTCCAGCCCCATTATATATATATATATATATATATAAAGATGTCCGTTTTATAATGTCTTTTGAAGAATTATACATGTCTATACTTTGTGTGTGTTTGCGTTCAAACGTATTTTTTAAATGTTAAGAACAAGAGTTATTTTTTGTCCATTAGATTAGGGACTCAAGTTTTTTCGTGTAATTATTGTTATATCATCATCATTACATTGTGTGTGTGTGTGTGTGAGAGAGAGAGAGAGAGAGGAAGGCTAATATTGCCCAAAAAAATAAAAAAAAATCATTGGAAAAAATCTATGTATTTTTTAGGTAACATTAAATTGATTTATTTAAATTATGGTACCTCCAACCTAAAAAAACAGAAAAAAACCGACGTGACAATCGAGACATATCCCAAGAAAAGATTACACGGCCAGGCAGCCATCCATTAATCACAATAGGAGTTCATGAAATAGTCAAAAGTATTTTTTCGTGAAGAAGGGGAGGGGGAGGCCGTTATGCTTTATAAATTATACTAAGGAAAAAAATACAAAGTTTATTATAAAAAAAGTTTTTCTTCAGAGCCTCTCGCGACAAAACGACTCGCGCTGAAAAAGCTGCGCCAAAAAAAAAACGTGATATATGAAGAAACCAATGGAAGTGAAGATGGTACTGTGAAGTGCTCGTGTGTGTGTACGTTTTTCTGATGTAACCAAGTGAAAAATTTAGGAAGATGTTGTTTTTTTTTGGTATCAACCTTCGCCTTCAAGGACGTTCAGATGTCGAAACAAAAAATTACTTGTACCAAACGATCATTGAAGGAGCGGTGGTTGACTGGTAAAGCGCTTGGCTTCCGAACCAGGGGTTCTGGGTTCGAGTCCTGGTAGAGACGTTTGGACGGAGCCCCAGTGCAAAGCATTATTTCCTGCCTTTGAAACTGTCACCGTTGTCATTATATTCGCCATATTTCTATAGAGGATTAATACTGGTCATTTCTGAATTGAATTGTGTATTCAATATGTGGTGTTATTACTTAAATTAAACTTATTTGTGTCTGCTACATCAAGTGTCATTTCCTTATTCTGTGAATTATAATATAAACCTAATGTCACCACCACGCCTACATAGATAAACCGACAATAATATCACAGCATCAAAAGATAACCACAGTGACATTTATGGTGTCAAAAATACAGCGGTGACAGAAACTTAAAAAATAAAAGGGCATATACTGAGGTGAAGACTGGGGTTTTTTAGTTTTGGGATCTTTATGGCGCTAGACATTAGTTGAGGTAAAGTAATGTTGGCTACATGACACCTCGTTAGCCGTGGGCCACAGAAACAGTTGACCTGCACATCACCTGGCCCATTGATTATAAAGTTTGGGACTAATTTTTTAGAATTGATAAGAATTTATTACATTCTGTAGCATTGACCAGTTTAAGAAGTTATTACAATTTGCTGAACTGACCCACTAACTTTACTTGAAATGATCATTGCCAGACGTCCCAAATGTGAATTGAATCAAAGTTTACTTCAGGCATTAACACAACCAAAGCACATGAATCTAATCTCGTGTATGCGTAAGAATACAGAGTTTAAAAAATAGTTCACACTTTCACACAAACACAATTTTTTCTGCCTTTCAAACGAAATCCTACCCTCAGGGCAAGTGGTATTAATGTAACAGTCTGAAGGCGCCATTTCAAAGTTGTTGTCAGGACATTCCACTTCAGTACCGTCGGTAGACTTCAGGCACGACCTTTCAGACACCATTTATCAATTTAAAAATGCATTAAATGTGTGTGTGTGTGTAATCAAAGCTAGAAAAATTTTAAAGAAAATAAATTTATACTTCATATTCAAAAAATAAAGTAAACTAAACATTCAGATTTTATCCCCCCCTCCCCCCATGATTTCGTAACAATTTTAATTCATAGAAATAGCTATATGATAAATAACACAAGATATTCAACAAATTTATGTGAGAAATACCACAACATACATTATATAGCTACATGAGAAATACCACAACTTACATTATATAGCTACATGAGAAATACCACAACTTACATTATATAGCTACATGAGAAATACCAGACTCACATCTTTATCCTGCACTCTTGTAAACTCTCCCTGTGATGTGTCCGCTTGTATTACACAACTCTGTTAACTCTTTGATATTGTCACTAAGCTTTTTTTTTTGGTTCTAATTAATGAAGCTGATGGTGGCCTATAATTTCTCACTGCCTTCATTTCTTGTTAATAGATACTTTAATTTAGGATCAACATCATATTGTCGTTGCATAAGAGTGTAAGGGTGCATAATTTTGCTGTCTTACACTAGATATTTGGATATTAGTTAAGCCTATTTTTTTTAAATTTAATTTTTAATTACTTCACTAATTGATGGAATGAAATTTCTGACATTTCGATAAAACGTGGTGTCACACACCAAGAGTTAGTGTGTGGAATTTCAGCACGATAGGATACAGAAAAAGTTGTTGAAATAAATGATTCGAATTTCTAACCCTGACAAAGATGTGATGTTTCAAGCAGGCATTGAAACGTATGTGTCACAAAAGAAAAAAAACATACCTGTATCTTATAACTCTAGTGTCGTTACAGAAATGCGTACACTTCCATTCTTCCCATGCACCCCAGGTTTCAACAGCTGCAGAGATAGAGCATATCTAAATATCAGATTAAGACAGGGGTGTCAAATTACGAACCGTGGGTCATATACGGCGGCTTTATGCGGCCCGCGGACAGAAATCAGATGTCCCCACAGATTATACATATAAACAAGGTTACAAAGACAGTTTGTGTGGAGACACAAACTCAAAATCGGCCCCCGAAGTGGTCCAACCAGGCAGGTAGGTAAAAAGGCAGGTTTCAATATTTTCAGAAAGAACATCAGAATGAGATTCTATCAAAGACAAGTCACAGAGAAGAATGGAGAAAGAAGGTTGACGGATCTTGTGTGGTGCCCCAGCGGTCCAAAGACCAAAGGATAGCTGAAAGTGAATGTGAAGTTAGATGTGAACCTGGCCTAACTAATGTCTTATAATGAATATATAATTGCTCTAATTGTTTCGTAAAGGGACAATCTCTTATTCCTCAAGAAAAAGCATTTCCGTAAAAAAAAAATTCCTTTAGTTCAGTGTTTTATTGCTGTTTGAGTATGTTGCAGGTCACGCGATAATATGAAAAACTACTTATAAATTGTTGTTTTAAATTATGCCCAGCTTATATGTATACTAAATTGATTTTTTCTCTAACAAAAAAAAAAGTAAACTTTTATTTGTGTGTGTAGATGTAGTAGTTAATAGAACAGAACTGACTGAACTTGGCAATACAAATGTAACAAAAAAAATTTGACGAAAAATCTAAAACCGTTTGCATAAATGTGTAAAATATGTTAATATATGTAAAATACTATTAATTGTGAATAGTAGTGTATTTTTTTTGAAAAAACTGCTTGCATAAGCGATTTAAAAAATTAGATTTTTCGCTTTCAGAAAAGAAAAAAAGTAGCCCTTGCATCAGAACTTTGAACGATCTAAAATATTATGATGTCGGATTTTCATTATCTTTTCTAGTTTACGAGATCTAAACGGGACGGACGGACAGAAGGACAGACAGACATTCCACACATAACTAATAGTGTATTTTACCTTTTCGGGGACCACTAAAAAAGTAGACGAAATAAAAATAGATAATTTGAAATATCTATATAAATTATTGAAACTTCTAATTCGTATTTATGGTGAAGAGGCTAAAGAAACTTTGTCTCTACATGTCATTAGTAATCGTTTAAAGTTAAAGTAAGCGGATATTATTTTTATTGGCAATATTTCAAACCATTCTGTCAAAGATACAAACTAGGGCCAAAGCGCAGGTACTACAAAGGTAGTCAAAGTTACAAGTAACAATAATAAACTAAACAAACTCAAGAAAATAACAGATTATAGAATATATAAAAAATACTTTTAAAAAAAAAGCTTATATTAAGTGTGGTCGTATCAATTAGTTTGGATCAGTCATGTAATTTGTAATAGATCTAGAATGACAATAATAAATCTGTGCGATAATAATAATAATAATAATTTTTATATCAGTGAGGAAATTGGTTTAACCAATTGTTTTGTTTAGCAAAATTTAACGCTTTTAGCTTTCGTAATACACTATGATCCTATTAATTGTCTGCACCAGATATTAAAAAAGGAGGGGGGAAAAAGAAGGTGGTATATGTGTGAATGTTACCGTAATCGCTTTTTAAATGCATTTATAATAATAATAATAATAATTTTATTTATAAAGCGCTGTTAACAAACAAAATGTAGGCTCAAGGCGCTGTAACAACATTACAAACAAAAAACACGGGAGCTAAAATGACAGTTAATCTAAAAGAGTTTTAAACAGGTAGGTCTTAATGTTCTTCTTAAAAGTGGTGTAGCATGTTGTCTGTCTGAGATCAATGGGGAGTGAGTTCCAAACCTTTGGTCCGTGAACTGAAAAAGCCCGCAGACCGTAGCTTTTGAGGGAGAAACGTGGCACTACTAAAAGCGTTGAGTCCATTGAGCGCAGGGCTCTCTGGGGGACATATGGAGTAAACAGTTCGCTAAGGTACAAGGACATCTCGTTGTTATATATACACGACATAGTGTGGCGACCTTGTAATCGATTCTCGCTTTTACGGGAAGCCAATGGAGCTTGCAAAGAGCGTAGTAGCAGAATCTTGTCTATTTTTTTTAAGGACTATTCGAGCGGCGTTGTTCTGTATACGTTGCAGCTTGGCTATTTTGTCATCAGGTATACCTGCTAGCACGGCGTTGCAGTAGTCAAGGCGGGAGAGTATGAATGCCACAGCTAGCGTTTTTGTTGACTCCGTCGTTAAATATGGTCGGATCTGGCCTAATTTGCGCAGCTGCAGATAAAGACCTTTGCAGAGCTGACTTATATGTGGGTCGAAAGATAGTGTTGAGTCGAAGAAAACTCCAAGATTCCGCACTACATGGACAAAAGGAGCATGGCAGTTCGTGATAAAGAGAGAATCTGTGCTTTCAACTTTTGAGACATTGTTCCTAGTGCCAATCTTAATTATTTCTGTCTTGTCTTTGTTCATCTTGAGTTTATTTTCAACCATCCAATCGCTCACCCTTGCAACGGTACTACTGATTTTCTCTGCCAGATGCGACACCTCTGAGGGTACTGATGAATCGTATAACTGTGAGTCATCGGCAAAGAAATGGTATAAGATACCGGTTGGCCGTATGACACCGCTGAGTGGATATGTGTATATAGTGAACAGTACTGGGCCTAGAACTGACCCTTGGGGTACTCCGTACTTCAAAAGTAAACTTGTTGATTCCGTCCCGCTAACAACGACACTTTGGGTGCGTTCCGTCAGGTAGGATCCAAGCCACTTTAGGACGACTCCTGCTAAACCAAAAGTTGCAGAGAATCTGGCCATCATAATTTCATGGTCTAGCGTATCAAAGGCTGCGGACAAGTCCAGCATGGAAAGAATTGATATGTGGCCTTTGTCGGAATTGTGAAGTAAGTCGTTTAGTACCCTGACTACTGCTGTCTCTGTGCTACGGCACTTCCTATATGCAGATTGAAATTCTTCCAAGTGACAGTACTGTTCAAGATGAGAAAGAATTTGCGCTAACACGATGCGCTCCAGAAGCTTTGACAGGAAGGGAAGATTTGATACCGGGCGATAGTTTTTTAGACATTCCGGGTCAAGACTGGATTTCTTTAATAAGGGCCTGACAAGTGCATGCTTAAATTGCTTTGGTACAATGCCTGAAGTCAGTGAAGACTTCACAATGTTAGTAGTTGTAGGTACAAGCTCATCTAAACATTCAAGGAGCAAGGAAGTTGGAATGGGATCAAGGTCACATGACTTATTTGGCATCTTGAGAATAGTACTTTTGACATAATCTTCAGATACACGCAGAAACTCGCAAAAAGGAGTATTTTGAAAAATTGGAGAGTGGTCAAGCTGTGATGAGAGGGATGGCATGTCATTTCTAATCTGCTCAATCTTCCCAATGAAGAATCTATTGAAGGAATCAGGAAGTTCAGATACTTGGATAGATGACGGCAAACGTTCGTTATTTGCTCCCCCTAACATTTCAGAGGTGATCCTAAATAGCTCCTTTGAAGAATCAGAAGTTTCGATTTTTTGTCGAATATGACTAGCTTTTGCGTCTCTAATCATACGGTTAACCTTGTTTTTTTCTAGTATCGTATGTATCGTCAGACCTGTCTTTTGAAATGTACGTTCGGCACGTCGGCGAATAAGTTTATGTCTTCCGTCAACCAGGGTGCAGATGGCTTAACTGAGACTGTACGAGTGACAAGAGGTGCTTGGCTGTCCAGCAACTTTTTCAAGCAAGAATTGTAATTGCTGAGAACGTCTGTGTTGCTCTGTTGCAACAGCAAAGAGGTCACGTCCATTTTGAAGGAGGCAATATCTATGGCTTTAAGTTTACGGGAAGTCACGTTTTTCTTTGGCTTTTTTGCTTTTGATAGGCGCATTTCAAAGTGTACAAGAAAATGATCTGACAAGCCGCGGTCTGAGACATTGAGTTTGGCTATAAGCTCACTTGCATTTGTAACAATCCAGTCAAGAGTATGGCCTTTGACGTGTGTCGGAACATTTATCAGTTGGTCTAAGTTGCGATCCTTTAGCGCATTTTTCAGCGACATCGCGTATGTCTCATTTTCATTGTCAAAATGCAAGTTCACATCGACTATGACAAATAGATCTTTTGTTGATATGTGACTGTCAAGGAGGTCTTGAAATTCGTCGATGAAAACTTTTGTTGTCAATTTATTTCTCTTGCTTGGTGGTGGGCGGTACAGTAAAAAAAAATCAGTGTTCTACTGTGGTGGGAAAGGCGAAACTCGCACATCTCAAAGGTGGTGTACGTTGAGCTGTCAGGTCTTATTGTTACATACTTGGCTAGACTATCTCTGTACAGTATTGCTAGACCCTCTCCGCTGCCTGTTTTACGAGGGAGACTCTTTAAAATAAAGCCTGGTGGCGTTAGCTCAGTCGTTCTTGGCTCATCACCAGCTTCTTGACCATGTCTCACTAAGGAAAACGATGTCGTAGCTATCATCAGTGATGGTGTCTGCAAGCTCAAGAGCTTTGTTACTGCATGACCGGGCGTTCAGGTGCATTATTTTAAGCAGACTGGAGGATGTAGTCACCAGAGGCGTAGCACATTTTGAAAACACCGGAGGAGTAATATCACGAATTATAGGTTTTTGATGGGGACATCTGACCTCTGTCGTGTGAGGAGCAATAGGGGTGGGGTGGTTAATAAAACAGTTTAGTAGGGAACTGCTGAACTTTGTCGTATAAGAAATGACAGGGGTAGGGGTGAGGTTAACAACACAGTTAAGAGTCCTGGAAACTGTGTGACATGTATCTGTTGAGTTGAATTGCGATGGGTTATACCATAGGCGAATAAGACGCCCAGCCCTAGACCCATGAACTGTCGGCAGTTGACGCCCGATGCCAAGTCGAATTTATAAGAAAAAAAAACAAAATGAAATTTCTGAATTCGAAAAGAGGGCTCAAGCCTACACGCTAACCGTTGTGCCACCGAATCGCTTATGAAAATCGAAGGTTTTATATTTATCTATTGCTAGCTTCAAACTTTAAAGCGGCGACCTACAAAGAATAAAGTGGGGCTAATTCAATTTGTACCACTACATCATTCAAGTACAATTTCTTTCCCTTATTCGATACCAAACAACATAGTTACAACCAGTGGACAGTTAAGACCAATAGTTCGTTGCCACGTCGTACACGCCTTTGACGTGGCCACAAGTTATTGATCTAAAATGCTCATATCTTGTGACGTTGCAGTTCAGTGTTCAGGCCTTCTCTAACTAATAGTCCCGGGCCTCACACCCCTTCAAATGTAATGGACTCACCAGGACAGATCCCATGGACCCTATCCACACAGTCATCGTTACATTTAGCGTGACAGCTTCCGACACAGTCCGCACCGTACTCGCCATCCTCACAAGCTGTGGTCAATATTAAACAAGAACTAGAATTAGAGTCTTTTTAAAGCACGCAATGATCGCCAAGGTCTCAGTGTAAAACAATAACTAGAATTAGAGTCTTTTTAAAGCACGCAATGAACACGAAGGTCTGAGAACGTAGTACATAGTTTCGATGGGGATTGGAAAGAGAGGGTATCTGATATATCGCACTATCAACAGTTAAATGTCAGAGAGGGTATCCGATATATCGCACTATAAACAGTGACATGTCTGAGAGTTTATCCGATATATCGGGTTATAAACAGTTACATGTCAGAGAGGGTATCCGCTATATCGCACTATAAACAGTGACATGTCAGAGAGGGTATCCGATATATCGCACTATAAACAGTGACATGTCTGAGAGGGTATCCGATATATCGAGCTTTTAACAGTTACATGTCAGAGAGGGTATCCGATATATCGGGCTATAAACAGTTACATGTCAGAGAGGGTATCCGATATATCGCACTATAAACAGTTACATGTCAGAGAGGGTATCCGATATATCGGACTATAAACAGTGACATGTCAGAGAGGGTATCCGATATATCGCACTATAAACAGTGACATGTCAGAGAGGGTATCCGCTATATCGCACTATAAACAGTGACATGTCAGAGAGGGTATCCGATATATCGCACTATAAACAGTAACATGTCAGAGAGGGTATCCGATATATCGCACTATAAACAGTAACATATCAGATGATAGATCTAGATAGAGAGATAATAGCATAACAATCTAGAAACAAGGAACAATGGAAGAAACACAACAGCAAATAACGTTTACGAACTTTTTACCAGACAGACAATACAGAGTGAGTTGATAGAAGCTTTGTATTTAAAAACATAGCATCACACACACACATGAAGGTAATCTCTAAGTTAAGGTATTTTAAAGCATTTTAAACACACACACATGAAGATCATCTCTAAGTTAAGGTACAACAAAGGCTCCTACGTGTGGTACAGCTTAAGTTGGAGTTCTTGAAGCCTGGCTTACAACTTTCACAGACACCCGTGCGCTTGTTACAGTCATCCTGGCAATTGGGGCATCTTTTAGTGCAGTTGAGTGCCCAGGATTTTGGAGGGCAGTCTACCAAGAAAAAAAAAAGGCAATCGCTCTAGTTGATTTCCCAGAACAGAGGGGGGGGGGGGGGGGGGGGTTGAGTAGCTAAACACACACACACATAAAACAACTAATAATTAAACAATGGAGGCCACTTCAGTTGTAGTTGTAGTCTTGTAAGGAACAAATACAATTAGAAAAGTAGGAAACTTAGTTAATATCAAGCCTTTTATAAAAGTAAAAATACATTAGTTTAAAAACTATTTGCTACGAATAGTAAAAACAAGGGGAGGCAACATTAGGAGAGGAAAATTAATATTTTGTTTAAAAAGGAGAGATACAATTTGTATGTACTGGAGATATCTACAGGTAATATTCTTCAAACTAAGGTTTTATAAGTTGTGTTTATTCTCATTTATTACTAGTGTAGCACTTCTCATTTTACCAAAGCCCATATACACCAGTGGCAACAACCTGGGGGGAGGGTGCGAGCAGTAGGGGGTCAAATGACGTTTCGCCAGGGTGTTACGGAGTGTACTTGTGTGTTTATGCTGTAGCCTCGAGGAAAAGGGAGCGGAGGATTTTGGTTGTGTAGACTGATGAAACCACGAGATGGTCTGACGTAATGCAAGTGGAACAAAGGACTGGCGAAAATGTTGAACGGAAGAGACACAGAAAAGACGCGTGTTTGTTGTGTGTTATTGTTTTAATCATCCTTTCACTTGCCATCCTTCTAGATACAACGGAGGGAGCACGAAGAAAGGGTCTTCCAAAGAAAAGCTGGATGGACAGGCCTCTCTCTTGATGTCCTTCTAAGAACAGCTGCTGACCAGAAAGAGTGGTGGGTTTGGTTGCGCGAACTGTCACAGCGCCCCCTACGACGAACTTCAAGGGACAGATGTGATGATGACGAGATGTTGTGTCTACATTATACACCTTCTTCAAGTTAAAGTGAAAATTGATCATAAAAGTTAAATTGAGTTGTTTTCGAAAGAAGTGTCTTTAAATTTAAAATACGACTAAAATCGGTTTAGTAGTACTAGCTGTTTGGGGCTACAAACCAACCACCGGCCAACAACACAAGGGTCGATCAAGACCATGGATTTTGGACTATTCTAGCGTGTAAAACGTAACATTATACAAAAATTAGTAGCTACTTGTTCTTTTTTTCTTTCCTATGATTGTCATTCGCTCATAGAATCTAGATGCTGCTGACAACTGAATCACAAGGATTTCAAACATCTGACTTGTCGAAGCGTATATATTTTTAATAGTTTAAATTAATGTCCATCAAATGACTTGAAGTAAATCTACGTTTCCCCACTGCGGAATCATAGATAATAATTCTTTATATTCTAAAGCGAAGATGTATCATGTAGCCACAGTTTGAGAACCCATGACGTAGCCCAGTCACGTCGAGGCTTAATTGAAAAGCACATCCGTTTCTAATTAGTAACACGCCAGTTTTGATGTCCATAATATTGAAGGTAATATTTTAGGCCTTTTGCTAATCTCCGTAGATCAACTATAGATTAGATTGTCATTTAATTACATCCTTAATTAGGCCAAATTTAAACTGAACCATTTTTTTTTCCAAACAATCAGTTCATAGATATTCCAGCTAACAAAGGGAGAGGGAAGGGAGGGGAACCAGAACATATTATTCGTTTGGTCGAAGTGTGTGTGGGGGGGGGGCATAAGGAAAGTTTGAGAAACACCGACTTAAGGTAAAGAATTCTAGCACTGACCATCATAACAATACATCAAATCAGCAAAGCAGGCAGCACTCTTGGAGTCCATTGGATTGCCCTCACATTGCCTGCCTCCTTTTTGGGGCTCTGGATTATCACATTTTCTGAATGAAAGAAGGCAACAACAAAAATAAATGACGTAACGATAAATTTATTAAAAACTAATGCACAAAAGTTTAAAACGAAGTGATACGAAGTAAAAACATTTCCCAACGAGACTTGAAAGTGAAAGGAAAAGAGGATCACACACTGATATTAACAGGTGGCCAGTGCAAGTACTCGCAACAGCCAGGTGCTTCACCAGTTAGGCCACAAAACCCCGTGCTGATGCAAAGGAATCCGAAGTATATTGAGAGAAATATCTATTTGATATTGCAGAATGACTGACTTAGTTAAAAATGAAAGAGATTTAGATTTTGTTTCATATTTACAATTAAATGAGATAAAACTTTTCATTAAAAAATATAGTAGTCTCATTTTTTTTTACTGTATAGTTTGAACACAAAACAAACACATTTTACTGTGTACCCTTTATTTCACTCGAGAAAAATCCAGACAATATTTGTTCATTTTAATAAAGCGATAAGAAAAAAAAAATATTTTGAAATATAGTGTCGTAGCTCTGACTTTCACACTGTCACGATATTGCGATCTATTCAACATAGGACAAAATAGTAGCGTTTAGAGAGAGAGAGAGAGAGAAAGACAGACAGACAGGCAGACAGACAGAAGTTTTTTTCTTCCTAATCAAGAAGCGTGGTCGAGAGGCTAAGTACGCTTGAACTTGGCTTGGCTTGGCTACCTTTGAAAGGGGCTCAAGGTTCGACACCCGACCCTGTGGCAGTAGCGATAGTAGTGACAATGAATTGTATGGGAGAGAGAAGAGCTAAAGACCAAGACTGCTATTTATGTTTGTTGTGACTTTATCACATGTAAATAAATATCTTCATCGTTTATTTCCTTCCCTTTTTTTGAGTTGCCTCCCTTACGTTTACAATAATATATATATTTTCCCTTCCTTAAGTTACAATTATATATATCTTTTTAGCGAACCTGAAAGGGGAAAAGACGCTATTAGTTTTGTGTGGAATGTCTGTCCGTCCGTCCCGTTTAGATCTCGTAAACTAGAAACGATAGTGAAAATCCGACATCATAATATTTTAGACCATTGAAAGTTCTGATGCAACGGCTACTTTTTTCTTTTCTGAAAGCGAAAAATCTAATTTTTTAAATCGCTTATGCAAGCAGTTTTTTTTTTCATAAAAATACAAATTTTAAAACTATTCACTATTAGTTGTATATAACACGAGAAATGATTTAGTTGGGAACATATATTTCACAATATTTGTAACACATTTATGCTGACGGTTTTATATTTTTGTCAAAAATTTTTTTTTGCATTTGTATCACTAAGATAAGTAAGTTCTGTTATACTAACTACTACATTTACACACAAAAAATTATTTAGTTTGTAGGGAACATAATTTAAAACAGCAATTAATAAGTAATTTTTCATATTATCGCGTGAACTGTAGTGTTTCACTACGGCCATAGAACACTTAACTAAAGGATTTTTTTTAAGGCAATGTTTTTTTCTTGACGAATAACAGATTGACACTTCACAAAACGATTAGCTCAATTATATATTCATTATAAGACATCAGTTAGGCCAGGTTCACAACTGACATAACATTCACTTTCACCTATCCTTTAGTCTGCTGGACCGCTGGGGCACCAGACAAGATCTGTCAACTTTCTTTCTCCCTTTCTTCTCTGTTATTTGTCTTTGATAGAATTTCATTCTGATGTTCTTTCTGGAAATATTGAAACCTGCCTTTTTACCTGCCTGGGTGGACCACTTCGGGGGCCGATTTTGAGTTTGTTTTTTCTACACAAACCGTCTTTGTAGCCTTCTTTATGATTTAATTCTTCGTCTTATAAACGCTACGCGGACATCATATTAAGAGGCATAAGAGACTTAATCAAAGAAAGCCAAGCTTAAACCATGTAACCAAAGCAGACTATATGACCTCTGACCTGGATCGAAGCAAGCTCCTCTCTGGACACTCTCCGCAAGCCCATTCGGACCAACCGCCCCAATAACCATGCACTGAAAAAGTCCAAATTTCAAAAGAAAATGTCACTGTTACGTGCGCATCTTAGTGTAAATGTGAAATGGTGCGACTGCGTGTTGAAAGGGAAGAAAACTAAAATGGAGGAATATGAACAAGAAAGTGTTTTCAGTGTTAATAAAGATTAAAGTATTTATAAACTGTGATTTGTCGTTTTCATGTCTAAATATGAAGAAGTAACAGTCACACGCCAAAAAAATTTATCTATTCTAAGCCATTGTTGAAAATTACCACCGTATTTTCGCCCACATAAACCGCGGTTTATTCAAGGTTTTACAGAGGATTGGCAGCTGCGCGTGGTATACAACAAAGGCGCGAGGTATGCAAAATTTATTTTACCCACAAACAAGTATGCGCGACAAAGTCAAACAAAATTGATAACACAACATTCTAAGTTGACATCAAGTTTTAAAAAACAAGATTACAAAGACAGTTTGTGTGGAAACACAAACTTATAATCGGCCCCCGAAGTGGTCCATCCAGGCAGGCTTCAATATTTTCAGAAAGAACATCCAAATGAAATTATATCAAATCAAATGAGAGATAAGAATGGAGAAAGAAGGTTGACATATCTTGTGTAGTGCCCCAATGGTGCAGCAGATCAAAGGATAGGTGCAAGTGAATTCAAAGTTATATGTGAACCTGGCCTAACTAGTTCCCCTTTCAGACCTTGTGGTCTACAGGGCAGAGGATGTAAAGTTCATCTGTTTTTTTGGCCTACGGTTAACGAGGGTGTCATGTAGCCAGCACAACGACCAACCGCCTTTACTTTTCCCCTACTAATGTCAGGTACCCATTAGAGCTGGGTAGACTCAGAGGTGCCCTAGGATTCCAAAGTTGAAAATCCCAGTCTTCACCACGATTCGAACCCGGGACCCTCGGTTCGGTAGCTAGGGGCTTTACCGAGCCTCTCCTGGTCTAACTAAAGTCTTATAAGTAATGTCATTGTTTTGAAAAGGCTATTTTTGGAACAGCCCTATGCATCACATGAAATGTTTAAGAAAATGAAGCTTATAAGATTACTATTCGTTTTACATTAGGTCTAACTTATAATGCATACTAATTAGCTTTTTCTCTTTAAAAAACTGCTTGCATAACTGCATAGGAAAAGAAATAGCCGTTGCATCAGAACTTTGAATGATCTAAAATATTGTGATGTCGGATTTTCAATATCTTTTCTAGTTTACGAGATCTAAACAGGACGGACGGACAGACGGACAGACATTTCGCACAAAACTAATAGCATCTTTTTCCCTTTCGGGGGCCGCTAAAAACGTACCTGGACATTCGCCGTTTACCCTCTCATAGCAATCTTCCCCACATTTCGTTTGACAGTTTCCCGTACAGTTCTCACCGTACTCTAGCTCCTCACATTCTGTTGAGAGACAAAGTCAGAGCTAGCAGATGTAAACACTGGCCTCACACACACACAGGCCATGCAAAGTCAGAGCTAGCAGATGTAAACACTGGGCTCACACACACAGGCCATGCAAAGTCAGAGCTAGCAGATGTAAACACTGGCCTCACACACACAGGCCATGCTGTGAATGAGGTTTCTGCCTGAATTTGTGTTGCATTGTATAAATGTCTCCCCTAACCTTTCATGAATACAGTCCAATCCTGTTGATTAGACCACCTATGGACAGAGGCGTAGCTAGGGTGGGGGAAGGAGGGGAAGAATTTGAAAATTCCCCTGGGCCCCATTCGAATGGGTCCCTCCAATGGGTGTTTTATTTTTAAATTAAATATTAAATACTAGTCGACCAGCGGCGTAGTATACGCCGCTATTTTGGAGGGCGGTCTTAGGCCATTGCAACCTATGCGACCGCAGTGGGCCCCGCACTTTCATAGGAACCCCGCTAATTCTAGGTGTATAAATTATTCAATTAAATCATTCTATAACTTAAAACAGATTTCCTCCGCCCTCCTGTCGATTTACCAGGAGCTCCTGGAAATCTCCCGAAAATGCAAAATTTACGAAAAAGTCCTTAAAATATAAGGAACTATGTAGACAAAAATTGTCAATCTGGGGTGTCATTCAATATGGAAAACGCCAATCCTACGCGCGATAAATAAAAATGCATTATGCATTAGCCGTATATGTGTAATCTGGTGTAAGAAGTTTCTCGCGCCTCAAACTAATGAAGAATTTCTTAAGATCAACAATTTTCGTAGATAGATTGAAACATTTGGTAATTCTTGCTATTGAGCGTGATCTATGTAGTAAAATTTTTATGATATACTCTATGACTTCGCTACACGCAAGGCTCGTAAAGTAATTCTGTACGTAGTAAAGAATGAAAAAAACGCAAGGACGAATTTTTTTTTCTAATACAAACTCTTAAGTTTCACTTATTATCTGCTTCCTACCCAAACTTGACACCGCGAAATCCGTTTCGAATATGGCCCCAAAACGGTTAAGTTCGACCCTGCTTTTTAGAGACGGGTGAATACAGAGTAGATTATTTGTTTCTGTTTTTTGTCGGATTTGATCCGAATAAGCGACTGGCCCTATTAACCGGATTTGACTGTATGTTTCTGGTTGAATGATGCAGCGTGAAACGAATTCTTTCATAGACATAATGACGTAAACGAGGGATGACGTCAGAGCGATGTCAGACAGCGTAAAGAGAAAGATCGTAAATTTAAAAAAAAAATTAGTTGGATACTGACAGTAAGACAGAAAGGTACTGAAAGTAAGACAGAAAAAGAATTTGACAGTAAGATAGCAAGAGATACTGACGGTAAGACATAAAGAGAGACTGACAGTAAGACAGCAAGAGAATTAGACAGTAAGACAGAAAGAGAATTGGACAGTAAGATAGAAAGAGATACTGACAGTAAGACAGAATTTGACAATAAGATAGCAAGAGATACTGACAATAACACAGAGAGAGATACTGACAGTAAGAGATACTGACAGAAAGAGAATTTGACATTAAGACAGAGAGTGATACTGACAGTAAGACAGCAAGAGATACTGACAGTAAGATAGAGATACTGACAGTAAGACAGAGAGTGATACCGACAGTAAGACAGAGAGTGACACTGACGGTACGACAGAAAGAGAGACTGACAATAACACAGAAATAGAATTTGACAGTAAGACAGAAAAAGAGGCAATAAGACGGAAGGAGTGACGAGACGAGAGATAATAGAGGTACAATGCAGCATACAGTAGCTAACAGTTGGCTAATGCACTAGAGATCAACTTTCTGAAATGAGATATGATTGAAATTTTTGACACCACTAAAACCAGTCTAGATTAGATGTTCCCTTTAATTTTGACTGACTGACTGACTGACCTTTACTGCATCCTGCCTCAGGATACTTGAAGCCTTTCCTACAGGAAGTGCACGAACCATTGATCTTGTTGCAATCATCAACACAGTTCTCGCAAGTCTGGACACAGTTCAGATCCCATGTAAACGGTCCACAATCTAGAGGAGTAAAGTAGGTGTGAGTTTGAGTGTTTTGGAACATCGGCACACTTTAGGCTATGTCGTGCCCGTAATCCCTAAGTAGGTGTGAATGTAGTGAAACCACAATCTAGAGGAGTGAAGAAGATGTGAATTTAGTGACATCACAATCATGGGCGCCCGCAAAGGGGTGCAAGGGGGCGCACTTGCACTTCACCTGGATTCTGAGTAGCCAAATTCCAATTCTTTTGTTTGTACCATCAGATCAACTAAAATCTAAGTAGCGACTGAACAAGTAGTGTTTCCACTGGGGACTGAAATACAGTTGCATGAGACTAGCCTAGGCTTATCAGGCATTGATGGCTGACCATTCTCGTGCACCCCTCTGAATTCTGGGTAGCCACATTTTAGCCAGTTTTTTACACCTTCAAATCAATTAACTTTTGATAGCAAGCTACTTAACACGTAGTGATTCCATTAAAATAAAGTTAATAAAGATAAGCTATTGCTGTAATAAACTGTAACAAGCTAATCTGTAGTTCATGTCCGACCATGTACGCTTGCAATTAGTCGTAACGATCATTTGCATATAATTAATAGTTAATAATTATATTTAGTAAAGACCTAGAATATGATAAATATACAAAAGTTCTTCCAATACCATCCTAGTCAAAATGTTGATTTGTATCGACGGAGCATCGGGAGCAGCAAGAAAACAAAATAAATATACGAGCAGCAGCAGCGTCATGAATTATCTGCGTTGTCTTGGTATTTAGTTCATTAAATGCAGATATCTCAGGCACTGAACAGATGTGTTTAAGCGTTGGATTTGTTAAAGGCGATTGTTTTTGCCATTGTTATTTAGAGAGACGCACTGCCTGTGTCCAACTTCATTGTCAGCGAATACATTTAGTACATTTTTTCACATGGACAAACTACTCGGCCAAGGCTACGATGGCTGGCCCGTGATGGGTAGCATTTAAAAACTGTGTTCAGGCAAGGATTCGTGAAAAATATTCTAAAGCAGACATTGTCTTTAATTTGTTATTATTGACCTGAATGCCATTTTAGATATTCGTAATGCTGTTGGTGTCATTCAGAAGATTATCTATTTCTTCCATAACAGTCCCAAAAGAGAGCGCTGATGCTAAATTTACCTCTTTTGTGTGAGACAATGGACATTGAAATACGAATTCCTTCGCGCTTTAAGTCAAAGCCTTGAGATCTTTGACTGTTTGGCGATAAAGGCTGTAAGTGAAACCTGACAAACTGCATAGGGCCTATGTGTAATCTGCGACTGCTTCTCGTGTGTTTCTGATTTGTCTTTGTCCTTTATTCATTTTTTCATGAATCAGTTTCCGAGATATTGCAGTCTGTCCATCTTAGCATAAGTGACCGCCTTATAGCACATCAGCAGTCGCATCACATAATGACATAAATACCAACTTGGCCATATTGAGGAACACGTCAAGGATGGCATCTTGAGGAAGGCGAGACTGCTGGAAGGGAAACGGGGAATAGAGTAGGTGCTACCGAGAATTTGTAGAGTTTGAGTTTTTGGCAAAATGTTACAATTTAGGCAATGTCGTGCCCGTAGTCCTTGTAGTACTCTCCCTTTATATCACCAGAGCTAAATTCTGTACAGTTAAATTATTAAAAGCAAGGTCTATTCACAGTTAAAATAGTAAGTTAGTAAAAATTTAATAATTTAGTATAAATCTTTTGTAAGTATTATATGTTCACAATCTCACAAATCAAATCTTCGTAGACAACCCCACCTCCCAGACAAAGCCCAGTACCTTCCCAGGGTCGACACTATCGAACAGTGTTTTTAAGTTGTGCACTCTAAAATATTTTCCCCTATTATCCTGGTATCTGAGGCAATCAATGAGGATATGTTCCACGGTTAGAGCAGAGTCACAGTACTCACCAAGTGGGGTCTCCTCTCTCTTCCTCACTTCAGCACAAAGGAGTGCATGATGTAGGTGTGGCCAATCCTAAGTCTGGACATGGTCGTGCTACCACGCCGCCACCTGACATCCGCCACAACCTGTCTGAGTTTGTTGTGGATCTCAGCCCCCCACCTCACGAAAAGTGGCAGAGGCAATACTCTGTCTCAGGCCCTAGCAGGGAATTCGGGTTCCTGACACCCTTTGCTTCAGGGCTTTCTTTGCTTCTCTGTCTGCGGTTTCGTTTCCCTCTATGCCCACATTGGAGGGGATCCAGATGAAGGTGACATCCCTATGGTCGGCTGCTATTAGGTCCAAAAGCTTTAGGCTTTTATGTACCAATGGAATGCCAGTCTTCATCCGCCCCAAAGCTTGCAATGCAGATTTGGAGTCGTAGCATATGATAAATTTTCTCCTTTCTGATGCTTTGACGGCCATTAGTACAAGCGATATTGCATGTAATTCGGCCGTAAAGATGGAGCATCCATCGGGGAGTCTAAGGGACATTGTTTTGTTCCGAAAGAAGTAGGCACACGTGACCTTTCCACCCATTTTGGATCTGTCAGTGTAAATGGTGCCACAATCTCTCTGCAGTTACCTAAAGTGGACTTTGTAGATGAGAAAAGGGCTCATCTTTGTCAGGCTTTTCCCCTCCTCTGTGCACCTGACCACCAAAAATGACAGCTTTTTGTTGCCTCCTCCTTTGTATCGTCAATGCGGCGTCTCTTGCCCAGACACAACTTGGGGCAAGTAGTTTGTTTTTATCCACGTACATAAGTAGTTATTCGGCACCTGTGCTCCCCACCCGCCATCGAGTCCAACAAGGGGACGGGCCATTCGGATGTCCAGAATGAGCCCGCCAGGGCTACACAGGTGCTATACTCAGTCAGCTGCTGTATCGGACATGCGACCGATACAGCAGCTCCCTGATCGACCCTCTAGCTACTGCCCTCCAGCATAGGTCGATGACCTATGCTGGTAGCTCAGCGTGGCCAGCCGGTTGACCCAGAGCGGCCATCTGGGCCTCAGGTCTAGGGGAGAGAGCCAAAGTATTGTATTGTGGTAGTTTATCCTCAGATAGCCACCACTCAAACACCAGGATCTCTTTATCCCCCCTTATCCGTCGCAGTCCACGGCAAACGGACTGGTCTAGGACGTAGTGAGATATTTAGAGATAAGGAGACAGTGTGATGATCAATAAAGGCAGACTGAGGAAAAGAGGAGGCAGACACAATGATAGAAAAGAAGTAGGGCACTTTTGAGCTCTAAAAGTGCTACGGAAAGAGGAGCGCAGTTTAACGTCATGTCTCGGGACGCCTAGAAGAGAAAGTAGATGGGAATACAGTCACATCACAATCTAGAGGAGTGAAGTAGATGTGAAAATAGTCACATCACAATCTAGAGGAGTGAAGTAGATGTGAATATAGTCACATCACAATCTAGAGGAGTGAAGTAGATGTGAATATAGTGACACCACAATCTAGAGGAGTGAAATAAATGTAAATATAGTGACATAGTCAAAGTACAAGACAAACATTTATTATGTCAAACGTATTGGCGTTTGTTAAACCATTGGCGTAGCTTGAGAAGAATCTAAATTTGAAAATCCCCCCGGGCCCCCGATTGAGTGAGGGGCCAAATGAGTAACCGAAATTTTTTTACATTAATTATTAAGCCAATGCCATGCTATCTTGCTATTCATGTTGTTATGTAAATTAGCGACCATGTTGCATGTATTCACACACATTAGACTTATATATTTATTAAGTACATTATCTCATGTCATGATAAGGAATGTCAAAATGCAGAGGACCTTAGAGAGGCCAAAGTCAAAGGTCTATACGACGAGGCAACGAGCTATTGGTCTAAACTGCCCACAGGTTGTGACGTTGCAGGTCAGTGTTGTGCGCATTGCTTTAATAAGAACTTAACTTTGTGATGAATTCACCGCAATTGACCACAATGGTCTCCTTGTTGTGTTGAACACATTGCATTAATAAGAACCTAACTGTGTGCATTGTATAACCAAAAGGTATGGCTCATTTGATTACAATCAAATGCCTAAATTGTGGTATCTCACATGCTATGTTAACGTCCGGTGCTGTCACTGCATTAAAAGAATGTGGTATCTCACATGCTATGTTAACGTCCGGTGCTGTCACTGCATTAAAAGAATGTGGTATCTCACATGCTATGTTAACGTCCGGTGCTGTCACTGCATTAAAAGAATGTGGTATCTCGCATTTTAAATTTGACAAGTTTTTTGGACTAATGAGTATGCCCTGCATGCACAGAAATACTTATAACAATCTAGCTAACAAATTCAATGCTGCTATAATTGAAGCTGGTGAAGAATAAATAAATAGGGCATTGGCTGTTGTGCATGGAAGAAAACATTCACAACGTCTAACTACAGATGATAGAATAAGTTCAACAGGCTGTCCTGTTATTACAGTTTCGTTTGATGGGACTTGGCATAAAAGAAATGGGCCACTCATCTCTGCTTTGATGCCTCGAAGCAGATGTGCAAAAAAAAAATAATTCAGTAGCTCAGCAAATGCAATGGAGGCCGCAGCAGCATCCAAACTTTTTTCTCGCTCTGTGGTATCCAAAAATCTTGTTTATGGCACAATGATGTGTGGTGGCGATAGCAAAACGATTCATCTGACATAACCAACTCAAGATATGATTTAGAAATCTCGAAAGAGGAATGCATCAACCACATCTCAAAAAGAATGTTAAATGCTTTGAACAATTTAAAAATGTCTAATAAAAAAACAACAACTAAATTATAGGCTTACAAAGCCAAAAAATTGAAAAAATTACTAACTACTATTCTAAAGCTCCTGACTTTCAAAAAAATGAAGCTGGCTGTTATGGGCTCATTTTTTCCTATGAGTTCAGACATAGATCACAACCACAGTTTGTGTCCTGATGGCAATAACTCTTGGTGTCTCTTTTAGACAGGGGTTCTCAACCTGTGGGTTGCGACCCCCTTGGGGGTCGATTGACGATTTGCCAGGGTTGCCTAAGACCATCGAAAATATGGATAGTTTTTGTCTATTCTTCTTTTGCTGCGGGTGTGGGGAGGGGGGTTGCGGCCGAGTGGGGGGTTCTAAAAAGGGGTCGCCGAGCATAAGAGGCTTTAAGAGATAGGAAACACTAAAGCAGCCATACAAAAAAGAACACAGTCAGACCATCATATCAGAAAAAGAAAACTTGTTATTTCCTATAATGAAAAGACTTAACAGACACAGAGTTGTCATCTCAGGTGAAAAATAAGGGGCTGTCACAGTCTCAGTTTACATTGCCTGATTTAATGTTCACACCATGTTAAGAGGTTAAAAGACACATGTGGAATGTAGAAAATAGGAAGTAGAATGAATAAAGTTGACTTTGAATTCAGTCAAGTCAGTCAAGTGGTATCCTTAAGACCGGGAGGTCAAGTATATTTTTGGTCCGGGACGGACAGTAACGACTTAGAAAGTCCAGTAGTAATTTCAGTTAGATAGAAACTTTTGGGCAGTTGATGCCAGTGGTCTTTTTGAGACATGTATTTCAAGTAGTTATTCTGTATTATTCTGTACAGTGTTACCCGCTGAGATGCGGACGTGATTTGTAATCTGCTCTGGAGAGTTTAACGTATTGGACATATTTGATACCGCTGTTATGTGGATAGGATTTTCTTGACGTGTAACTAACAAGGATTGCAGTATTATTATTATTGTTGTCAAATAAACTTTATGTTTTGCCTGCTGAAACTGACTTAAGTCAATTTGTGGTATCTATGTTTGTCACGTGTCAAGAGTACTCCAGGAAACACAAGCCCAGCATTCCACGACATTCGCATTCTTCAACATTACACCATTTAACTTTTTACAGGGGCGAACATTTTTTTTTGAGAATTCATAAAAATTAAACCAGTAGTAATTTAAAAAAAAAAAAACAATAGCCAGTTACCTATGACATTCAAATATCTATCAGGTAGAATCAAGAAATTAAAAAAAAACTATGAGTACTTAGGAATATTTTAAAGATTTTTGTAAACATTGTTTATTTTCAAGATGGCCGCCATCTTCATAGCAAACCAAAAAAATAGACTCATAAAATGTGTTTGATTATTTCTGTTCCTTTAACTCCTATCAAGTCATGCATAAAAGCTTTTCCTTTTAAATATAAATATTAAAAAAATGGAAATTTCATTGAGAATCCCCCTTTAAGACTACTTCTCATAGGAGAATCAAAAAAAAAAAAGCAATCAATCTATAGGTATCTGCCAGCGAAGCTTATGAAAAGAGGTGTACAACACTGAGGAAAATTAAACTATTTTTTTCAAATAATAAAAATTCTAAAAATGATAATTATCCCAATGGGCTTAGCATTCATCTATTTTCTATTTTAAAAAACAACAAACGATTCTCTAAAAAAAAACAACACTTTTTCTTCTGGAAATAGGTTGAAACATTGTTTATAATTTCAACCGGCATACTAAATTATTTGTAACCTTCTGAGCAGGTAACTCCCTGGTAACATCTGGCCTTTCTATCCTCATAGAAGTCTCCATGACATCTGTTGCCACCAAATTCGGGCTTGGGTTTCGTACACCTTCTGTTGACAAAATACATGCCTCAATTTTAAAAATGAAAACCCGAGTGCGGAAAGACCGTCCTAATTCAGGGTAGTGTTAATGAGCTTCATCCTAGGGGGACAAGATTCCAGTACAAATTTTAAGACGCTTGCCCGCAAAGAACATCTTTTAAGCGCTTAGAGCGGCGATCAGTCTCGGAACTTGACGCCATAATAATCACGTCACTTTAATAGGGGCTGACTATTCGATATGATCACAACTGATGGAAACTTCGCCAAACATTTTGAAGCTTTCTATGGAATAGTTTTTTCAACATCCGTTTTAGAAATGTTTGCATTGCGCTAACCACTAATAATGTATTTTGGTGTTTAATAAGATTTCTAAGATGGGAAAAGCGAGCCCAATTTGTTTAAGAAAACTAACCCTCAGGGACACCCTTCAAGCTTCCTCGAGAACCGTTCACATAGACCCCGCCACCCGGTAGACGGAAGTGAATGATAGAGCATCATGGCTCCGCGCTGTCAAAACTGCAAGTAAAATGGACCGCATTCAAAAATCGTAAACAATCAACATTTAAATACGTGATAATATTGATACAACAATGGAAAAAAGTGTCACGTGACAGCCTGTGTGTATTACGTGATTTGTATAGCAGAGCTAGAGAACCACGAGGCTAAATGTTGTTTGTTTACGATTGGTGAATTGCAGTTTTCACAACGCGGAGCCATGATGCTCTATCATTCAACTCCGTCTAGCAGGTGGCGGGGTCTATGTCTATGTCCATGTCTATGTCCATGTCTATGTCTATGTCCATGTCCATGTCTATGTCTATGTCCATGTCTATATCTATGTCTATGTCCATGTCTATGTCTATGTCCATGTCTATGTTTATGTCCATGTCTATGTCTATGTTTATTGCTAAGAGATACGTAAACGAGCACCAGAGAAGAAAGTCTTGGGTAACTAGCACAAGCTCCATCTGGAATGCTTGCCTAGTGTGCAGCAAACCATTCGGGCTCAGATAGGTCTCACGGGAAAATGCTCACAAATATTCCCCCCCCCCCCAATCTCCCTGGATCAAATACTGTCATCATCGTATTACGAGTGACGAGCTGTATAGTAAATTAATAAAAAGTTATGGAAAGTAAAGGTGGTTGGTCGTTGTACTGGCCACACGAGACCCTCGCCGGCCTTAATATTTTTTGCTCCACAGATCTCATAGTATCAATTAGAGAGACTACTTCAAAAAGGTTAATGATGTCCTTCGCGTATCCGTGTTTATGTAGTAGGAGCTAGAGACTTAAACTCTACTAAGTCATTGGTTTTCTGGCTGATTCGGGCAATCCGTTCTGTGCTGAAATGGTAGTATAGAAAAAAGAGCTCTTCTAAGACTTTGTCTTAGCTTATGAAATTAGACATTTATATTTATCTTGGTGTCTTTCAGAGTATTCTATTAGGTTGAATTTTTGTCTAAGAATGGTGGACTAGACTTACCTCAGTCTTATTTCATAGGAATTTTTACAGCGGGGTGTACAATGCCATTCTTCCCATTCAGCCCAGCCACCATGAACTGAAGTACACAAAATGTTATATACTGAGGAGTTATTACCCAGCGACATGTGAATGTTGAATTAACCAACGATATGTTATATGCCACATATATTAACCAGCGACATTTGTAATCTAAATTAACCAACAATGTGTTGTATGTCTATATATTATCAGCTAATGATATGTTCAGGTTTCTAAATGATGGTTTGAATAAAGCATTCATGCATTTGCAATACGCGCCAGAGAAGTATTTTGCACTGAACAACATGACTTCAGTAGGTTGGCCAGTGGCGACACAAGAGATGGCGGCGTAGAGCAGGCCGCTCTGGATGACATCCCATCAAGGGGGTGACACACTAGTAGGAAAATAAATCCAATTTTTTTCTAAAGCAGACAACTTAATAATGTAACTCTTTATCAATAATAGGCTATTAGTTTGTTATTAAGTTATTAAGTTAACAGCAATGCCTGGTCATGCAGTTAGCGCGCTGGACTGATTATCTCGACGGTTCTGGGTTAATACCCTGCTCGCTGCCATCCATATATATATATGGGTCCTTCAGTCTCGGAAGACAATGGATGCGCTCAAGTGAGTCACTGGCTTTGGTTTCGTCTTGAGACAGGGCAGAATCTGGAGTGACTGATCAAGCCAATTCTGGAGCGGCAGAGTTTGCCACAGTTCGTGCATGTATATGCATCTGTCCTAGGGCTAGCTGACAGTGCAGCTTTCTTTTTCTTTTTTGGACTGATGAAGCTTTGCTTCTTTCGTACCAGCACGTCGGGCCTGTCTCCATGCTGTCAGGTCTTGGGCTATCTCCTCCCAAATAGTTTGTTCGATGCTCGTGGTTCTCATGTCTTGTTTGCAGACATGACATTTCTGTAGTTTAGTCTTGGGCGGCCCTTTGGTCTGACTTTTTCTGCAAGCTCAGCGTAAAGGATCTCTTAAGGGATTCTTATATCTGATATGCCAGTGACCTGTTCGAGCCAGCGTAGTCTTCTCTGTGTAAGAAATTTTCCACACGCGCTTGAAGAGTTTTGTCATTGCTGCAGAAGCCTTTCATATTCCTTAATGTCAGCTCAGTGTCTAAATCTAGGCTGCTGTCTATTGTTGATCCCAAGTATGTGAATTCCTGCACCACTCTTAGTGTGTGATTTTCAATATGTATCGCAGGTACTTCTGCGACATCTTGTGCCGGATTTCGGTCTAGGAGAGGCATATGTAAGGCTAAACTCTTGACAAGCAGCTGGCAGAGCATTCACAAGTCTTTGCAATTCTTCTTGTGAATAGATATGATTGTCATATCACCGGCGAACAGCAGTTTTCTCTTCGTTTTGCCTTAAGGGTGCCAGGTTAAATAGCTTTCCATTGGATCTACTGTGGATATATACTCTATCTTCCAGGGATTTAAAAGCTCTGGTGAGTACAACTGAAAAGAAATGCCGAATAGTGTTGGAGGCAGAACACATCCTTGTTTTACTCCGCTCTTGGTGGAGAATGGCTTAGAGGTGGAACTAGCAAACTGTACAGTGCCCTGCATATTTTCATGAAAAGCTGACACTAGTGTCTGTAGCTTGTTTCTCTAAATGTAAACAGGGCGGTTATGCTGACAATGTCAAACGCCTTGGTCAAGTCAATAATGTACATGTCCATGTCTATGTCTATGTTTATGTCTATGTCTATGTCCATGTCTATGTTCATGTCTATGTTCATGTCTATGTCTATGTCCATGTCTATGTCTATGTTTATGTCCATGTCTATGTCTATGTTTATTAAGCTATAAAGAGGGACAGCTTTTGTTCTCTGCTTTTCTCCTGTAGTTGCCGTAGGGAGAAAATCAAATCTGTTGTGGATCTGCCGTCCATAAAGCCACACTGCGATTCTGGGTAAATTCGTTCTGCCAAGATCTGCAGCCGCTTCAGTATTACTCTAGCACAAGCCATTTCAACTATGCAAAGAAGTGAAATGACTCTATAACTGTTACAATCGTAGCGGTCGCGCTAATTTATGTAAATTGTTACTATGTTGGCATCCTTCAATTCCCGTGTGCAAGCATGTCAATAGCTATGCTCAGTTCCTTTACCGAGAGTGTTTCGTCTAATTCGTTCAAAACTGGAAGTGATGGGAAGTTAGTTAAAGCAGTTGGCGAGATGACATTTTCAATCTGGTAAAGTTCTGCTCCATTTGCAGGGCCCGATCACTCTTTTGACTTGACGGGGCCCACTTATTGGTTTTGAGGTCCAAAGGCCTTTTCATGCCCTCGTATAGTCCTCTGATGTTACCACAGTCGGCACAAGATTGGTTGTTTTCACATAGGTCCTGTTAGTCTTAGCGCACTGTCTCACCATTCTTTGGGCATTGATTCATGTAGATCTGAGCGTTTGTAAGTTGCTTGGGGTGGGCTCCTTCTTGTAGTTTAGCATGGCTACTCTCTAGTTTCTAGTGGCAGCTTCCATATCTGGCAGACTTACCACGCCCCTAAGTAGTAAGAATATATCATCGATTTTCGTAAAGAAAAGAAGGCACATGATATTGTTTCTGTAGCTGGAGAAACTATTGAAATAGTGCAAACTTTTAAATACCTTGGTACTATCCTAGACAAGAAACTAAATTTTACTGCAAATACTGATTATATCAGCAAAAAGGGCAGCTAAGATTACGATTACTTAGAAAACTGTCCTCGTTTAATGTTAGAGAAAAGGCCTTGACTATGTTTTATCACGCTCACATCTACAATATTCTAAGTTTCAATATCACTGCCTGGTATGGCAATCTGAGCATTAAAAATAAAAATAAACTCCATAGAATCCTAAACGCTGCTAGTAAAGTCATTAGCAAAAAACAACAACATTTGGGCAGCTGTTTGAGACAAACATCCATAAAAAGGAAAAAAGATTATAGAAATATAGAATAACCCTTTCGGACAGAATTTCGTGATTTTACCCTCACACAAGAGATACAAGACACCGACAGCAAAGACAAACAGACACAAACACTCTTTTGTTCCCCTGGCAATCAAATCATTAAATAGAAACAAGCTGATATAAACTTTTCATATGTCTTGTGTGAATGTACATGTGGTTTTGAATAGTTACAATGTTTGGTTTGGTGTAATGCACACATTGTACGAAAAATTTCCTTACGGACAATAAAGACTATTATTATTATTATTATTACTATTATTATTAAATATACGACTGAATGCATCTACCTGCGCATATTCCTTTGATTGGATCATGACACCCCTCCTCCCCACACCTCTTGTAGCAGTTGATTTCACAGTTAATTCCAGTCTCATTAGGCCCACAAACTGAAACAAGCCCAAAATATTTTTAAAAACTACTTTAAAAACACAAAAAAATAAAGCTTACATTAAGCGTACTTGCATCAATAAGCTTGGATCAGTCGTGTAATTATATTTGTAATAAATCTAGACTATCCTTGACTAACAATAAAAAAGCATTTATTGGTATAAAAAAAAAAGTGGGGGAATTCAAAGTCAAAGCTCAAATCTTCTCAGCTTCTCAAGTCAACACGGTAACTACTCTACTAGTGGAGAGATAATGAACATTTAAGATTGTAGAGTTATCTTTTGTTTCTTTAGTCTTGTCCTATTGTCCAGGTTTATGTTTACTAAGACTCACGATGACCTATAATGGGAAATAATTCAGCGTATACCACAACTGCAATCAATTACAATTTCTACAATTTAGTGTTGCATTCAGTCTTTTAATAAAAAGGATTATGTATTTAAAAATTGCAAAAAAATAATTATGAGACGAGAGTACTCTTATTTTTGATGCTCATTTACTAGATCTAGATCTAAAAATTAAAATATATGTTACATAGGTTAGGGTTGAGAAAAAAAAACACTTCTACTTCTTTGAACTACTTTACAAAACAACGCCTTGATCCAACTTTGTAAATATTTTTCACGACATTTATTATTGTAGTGTTAAAAAGTCTCCATGTCCAGTCTAGATATAGTATATATAAATCTATGGCCCTAACTTACTTATAATACCATTCACAAATCGGATAAACCCGTTTTAATAGTACTTGATATTATATTCATCTATCGCTTTTGACATTTCTAATAGATATGAATGTATCTGCTTCGGGTAAACCCATGTTCGCAAAACTAATTTTAATTTCGTAGCGAAAGAGAAAAACTAGATTAGTATACACAAACTAAGACCCGCAGGTCGCGGGTAATATTAGGCTAGTATATATATATATTAGGGTGGTCCATAAAAGCATGGAGAAAAAAATAATTCTCAGATTGAATAGCAACCGTCTGAAAACTTTTGTTTTGGTCCCAAGAACAAACATAGCAAAAATTGTCCAAATATATCAACATTTTGAGGTTGCTTACTTAAGCATTTACTCATAGCTGGTCTAAGTGCACTGAATAATTTTTTATTATATTCTATGGTAATAAATATTCTATTGTTTATTGTTTATGTTCACAGAGGCCATTTTGTGTTTTGAACAATTTGCTGACACTGACTACAAATTCAGAGACTCATGGAAAAACTAAAAGTTGAAGCTAGTTTAACTCGCAGTAAAACAGAAGTATGGCTTATTGGACAATTACAAGATGTACTACCAGCAAATGTCTTGCCCACAACTATTGATGTGCTGAAAGTGTTTTGCTATCATCATCATACAGAAAAGAAAACAGTTTCTGAAAGTGCCAAACTTACTTCATATCAGATATTGGAACTATGGGACAAGGCCAGAATTCCTACAACATATGATACACAATAATACACATGTTATTGAAAAACTAAAATCTGTTTTTGAAGAATACCAGCTTATTAAGAAAAATAAGGGAAGAGCAAGTGACGCACAACGACTCAGAGAAAAGAACGTTGAAGAAAAATCACGTAAACTATTTGATATTGCTCACCAAGAAGCTGCACAGCTAATTAAAATTCATGAAGACAGAGTATTTTTGAAGGACCAGAGAAGCACTAGGCAAATGAAAATGAGTGACATTGATAAACAGCTGTCAAAGAAGGAAGATCGGGCTGGAGAACGCAAACACAAAGACGAAGACAGACAAATGCGAGAAGAGCATCGAAAGAATGCAAGTGCACAGTCATCAATAACACAAATACCTGACAGCAGCAACAGTGAAAGTGAAGAAAACATAGAGGAACAACAGCAGCATAAAGACAAAGACTATGAAATAGAAATTCCACTGTATTATAAAAAGCAATTGTGTTATGCTGTCGATGTAGAAGAGTCTTCAGAATTAGACATTGCAACCAAAAAGCCTACAATTCTTCAGGATATGTTGTCATCTTCAGATGTTGCATCAGCACTTGATAGAATAAACCTATCAGACAGGAAGTTTACCATTTTAGCAGCTGCTATAGCGCAAGCTAGTGGCCAGAGCCTCGATGATGCAGCACTGTCTCGTTTAACAGTACATCGAAAACGATTGACACATCGATCAGTCATTGAAAGTCACGTACGGGAACAGTTTTTAGCTCGTGATAAGACACCATTACTGGTTCATTGGGACAGCAAGATCATGAAGGATACAACAAATAATACTGATCCTCACTCAAATACTGATAGAGTTGCTGTTGTTGTCACAGGTTGTAACACCGAAAAAATATTGGGTATCACTAAAGTTGCAGCAGGAACAGGTCAAGCACAGGCCAATGCAACATACCAGCTGCTCAATCTATGGGAACTATCTGAAAACATTATAGGCATGTGTTTTGATACCACTGCTTCAAACACAGGTACAAAAAGTGGAGCATGTGTCTTGCTCGAGAAAATGCTTCACAGAAATCTACGTTACTTTGTGTTCATGGTTCTCTTTGGCCCGATCCGTAGTCCTATATTGCAATGTTTGAACGATTCAGAGCATGTTGGCCAAAAATAAATCATGCAAATTACAAACCACTTGATGATACCAGCATGAGTCATCCTGTGCTACAGATGCTTCGATCTGATGTTGTGCCATTTTTAAAAAGCTTTCTGTCAGCCGAAAGATCATACATCCCGCGAGAAGACTACAAAGAAATGATACAACTCTGTCTTACAGTTTTGGGCTGTCCAGTGAATGACCATGACCAAGCTAATAGTCACTACTGCTTTCGTGTTCCTGGGGCCTACCATATGGCCAGATGGATGGCCAAAGTTATTTATTGTTTGAAAATTTTTCTGTTCAGAGACGAATTTAAACTGACTGTATCAGAAACTAAGAATTTGACAGAATTTTGTGTATTTGCCACTCATATTCATGTGTCTGCATGGATTTCATGTCCTATGCAAAGTGATGCACCAATTAATGATCTACAACTGTTAGCAAGGATTGATCAGTACTCTGAAATCAACAAGAAAATTGCAACTGCAGCCACAAAAAAATTACAATATCATTTGTGGTATCTCGGCCCAGAATTGGTCTGGCTGGCATTATTCTCAAATAAGGTAGCAAACACTGAAAAGAAAATGATGGTGGAGGCAATGATTGCAGCCGGTTCGGATGCCAGTGTCAGAGGAATTAAATTTCCTCCTGCCAATGTTGAGCAACTGAAACGAAAACAACTACATGAACTAATATCATCCACCACAACAGCTGCACTGCTTTCAATTGGACTTGACGTTGCACTCTTAAATGGCATTGATCCTGAGAACTGGAGTGATTGTCCACATTTTAAACAAGCAGCCAATGTTGTGAAATGTCTAAAAGTCGTTAACGACACCGCAGAACGTTCTATTGAATTGATGACATCCTTCAACCAGTCAATAACCAAATCTGAGGCTGAAATGCAAAAACTGATTTAAGTGGTCAAAGACAATCGGGAGTGCATTCCTGACTCTTCAAAGGCCAGTCTAGCTTCTGCCAAAATGGCTACGAAGTGACTAACAAAATTGTATTTGCAATAATGCCAACATCTGTGAATCAGACTTAACAATATGTTTTATTGCAGTTTATTATGATTAGTTCTTGACTTTTTATTGTTTGGTGTATTGTTGTGGCTGCCTAAATGATTAAATAAACAAAAAATTAGCACATTGACCTGTGTAAGTAATTGATTACTGTGACGAAACAGAATGTAAAAATGCAACACAGCATGCCAAAAATAAATGGTTAATGAGCAACCTGTAATTATAGTCTGAATTCATTGAAATTTTGGATGGAAGTTCACTTTTATATAAGGAAACAAATGACAGGGTGTGCAATTTCAAAAACAAACAAAAAATTTTTTGGACCACCCTAATATAGATATATATATATATATATATGGGTCACAGCTGGGACTGCGCAGCCACGGGAAATACTGCATTCCTCACTAAACTTCGGGCTCGAAGACTAGCCTTATTATTATTATTATTATATTTGTGAGCTATAAGTAAGACACAGGACTTACTGGAATTACCATACGTCCGTCATTAAGAACTCAAAATAAGTTTCTAAGATCAATTTTTTTTTAAACATTCAAATATGTGATGGCTAAAGACTTAGACACGTAGACATTGGGATTAATCGGGGATTTCCTTAGTGACGCAACAGTACATTAAAAACTTAATCGGAAATAGCTTAGTGACAGAATAATGGACATAGAGACATCTTGTAGTAGCGCTGGGTGAGGACATAATTTTTCAATAGCTGACAACGACGTGGACTGTGTCCGTATTGTGTAAATAAATTGTTTATATTCATAAAAGGCCGGACCAACGTATTTTCTTAATTCTGTTGTTAACAAAGGCCCAAGGATGTAAACAACTAGGTATCAGCCTCGTACACTAAAACAGATGTATCCTAAAAAAAAACTCTCAACACAATGTATTTTGGTACCGTCCATACATGCACGTTCCGGGTTCTTGTAATGTGAATGACATATGGTACAGGAACCATTAAATTTGTTGCAATCATCGACGCAACCTCCACAGTTTCCAGTGCAGTTGAAATGCCACCTAAAAGGAGGGCAGTCTATTGTGCGTTTGTGTGTGATGGTATGTGTGCAGTGAGTGCGTAGAGTGTTGTATTTGTGCCGTGTGAGTGATGAGGTTATTGTGTGGTTGTGTGTGCATGTTTTTAGTGATTATGGTGTGTGATGTTTGTATGTAGTGTGTGTGTGTGGAGAGGTTTATATGTGTGTGGTGTTTGATATTTGTATAGGTATCATGTGGTTTGTGGTGTGTAATGTTTATATGTGGTATATATTATGTGGTATATATTGTGCGGTATATGTTGTGTGATGTGTGTATTGTGTTTTACGTGCGTGGGGTTTGTGCGATGTGAGTGGTGGTGTGAGCGGTGAGGTTTATATGTGTGTGGAGCATAATGTTTGTATTGGTGCGTGGTGACATGTATTAGATGTGGTGTGTGATAGTAAGTGATGATAAGTGATGGTAGTTAATGTGGTGTGTGATCGTAAGTGGTGGTAAGTAATGTGTGTGATAGTAGGTGATGATAAGTGACAGTAGGTGATGTGGTGTGTGATGGTAAGTGATGAGAAGTGATGGTAGGTGATGTTTTGTTGGGGGGGGGGGTTGAAAGAAAAAAAAATAGATTAATTTTAAAACTGAATATGTCTTATTTAATTTTATTGGCATTTAAATTGTTTTTGAAATTCATCTGACTCTTGACAATTAAAAACAAGATTACGAAGAGAGTTTGTGCTATCACACAAACTCAGAGGCTGTCTCGTCGAATTTGCCACCCAATGACCAGAAATATTCAAGCCATTGTCTTGGATTTGTTTAGATGGTTCAAAGAAAGGAAAATGTCATTTGGCGTTTTAAGACTCGTCGAATCATCGGAATTTTGAAAACAATTTCACTTAAGAGATTGGAGTACAGCGCAGTGAGCATGCATAATAATCAAAGTTGCGCTATACAAATGGAATAAAAAAACAAAAAAAAACAATTCGTGATTCAAATTAAGCTCATTTTCCAATTCAATCTTTTTATAATTGGTGATTTTTAATAATAATTTAATTTTTTTTAACGAAACCTAATCTTCTAATCCTTTACATTGTTTTATTCCACCAAAAGTTTAGTTTGCATGTAAATAAAAAAAAAAATGTTATATTTCCTTAAAATTTAAGTCTGCTCATATTCGGTATTATGACCCCTACTGTGTATAGAGTATTATGATCTATAAATATTCCAAATTTCAAGATATCAACCATGGTTACAAAGTACAGTAGAACGTCGTTTATCCGACTCAATTGGGACCGGACACCGTTCGGATACGCGATTGTTCGGATAACCGAAAACCGAAGCGATCCATGCAGTATATGCAACCGGACACTATACGAATATTGAAAATCATCACATGCGGGACACGTGCGTGAAAAACGAGCAAAATAGGTGACAAATGTCGCAATTTTACCTTTATTGTGGAAAATAATCACTTATTTTTCGTATTCATACAGTATATGTGCATTACAGTACATGTGGTTGATAAAAAAAAAAAAAAACTGGTCCGGATATTTGACGCTCCGGATAATAAACGTTCGGATAAACGACGTTCTACTGTAATAACGAATTAATGAAACACGATATTATTTTTCGGTCACAGTTTTTCAGACATTGGCTCAAGTCCAATTTCATACACATAACAAGCTAAAGAAAAAAAAATACTTTTTTAAAAACAAAGCTTATCTAAGGGAAAGAACTGTAAATTACTGCCATTTATCTCTAGATGGCATGGGTTTGGCTCCCTTTTGTGCTTTATTAAAAAAAAATATTTAGTACTAACTGATTAAAAATTTTGTAATTTTTTTTTTTTTGATTGATGCCTGTACTTTCATCAACTATGAAAATAATTATGCACAATTTTTTATTGATTCGAGAACGGGAAGTGGTAGAAAAAAAACGTGGGAAAAACGTAATAAGGGGATTAAATCCATACATACATCCACATCTCTTAATAAGTACAATTGCTTCCTCTTTTTAAAGATATCAAACTAAATAATTAATTATCAATAAGAAATTAAATAATTGGTTAATCTTTTGATTGATTCATGTTTTGTTAGGTACAATGAATAACTGTTTCAACTTGATCTGATAAGGAGAAATGGGAAATAATAAAAAACATGTTTAAATTTTCTACCTAACAGACGGACAGACAGACAGACAGTGAGTTGATGTAAACATTGTAAAAAAAAATGTTCCCACTTCTCTCCTATTTTATATAGAAAGATAATCTTGGTTTTATTTAAATCGTTACATCTATATCTAGAATCTAGTGTCATTACCCATTGACATTGATGTAGATCTAGACTTAAAGGTAACAATTTTATTCATCTAGAACACGGTCCTAGATTTGCGTATCTACCACATTTATTATTTAAATATATAATATTAGGGTTCCTTATTTAGATCTTTTTTTTAAATTAAGATCTTAATCTAATAATCCAAACATTGTTATAGAATTGATTAGTTAGATCTGTATCTAGATCTAGATTTAATTTTTCATTTACATCCACTGCGCTATAAAGTGATATTCACTTGTAATAAATTTTTGTATAGCATGATAATAACGGATGTTCGAATCGGTACTAAAACCAACATTAAAATCAGAATTTAACTAATAAATGTAATTAGTAAATGAAAAAATATATTTAATAATGAGCCAATATAATATTTTTCCATTGTGACCTTAGGTGCAATGCAATTTATCTAGTACCAATGCTCAAATGCATCAATGAGGCCAAGGTTGTCAATGAAAACGTCTGAACTTTAAAAATTAGACTTACTTTTCCAGAAGTTTTGTGTAAAAATGTTGTATATGTTTATGAAAATCTACTTGCATATTTAATTATACAAATCAAATTAAACGGTTCGCTTTCAGAATACATAAAAAGTAGCCATTGCATCAGGACTTTGCAAGATCTAAAAAATCGTGATATTTGATTTTCAATAACTTTTCTAGTTTCTGCGATATAAACCTTACAAATGGACGGGCGGACAGACAGTTTACACAAAACTAATCGAGACTTTTTTTTTTAAAGAGAGATGTTTCCATAATCATAGTAAGAAGTAATTGTCTTAAAGAGAAGAAAGAAATGCAAGAAATAAATACAAGATAGAGATGCAATTTCAAGCTATTAGAAACAACATGCGCATGATCTACAGGCAGGGCCGCCGATTCCTATTGTGCAATGTGTGTATTGCACGCGCCGACTTTAGGGCGGCCAAATCATTATTCCAAGGTTATTTTAAAAAATAATTTACTTAAATAAAAAAAAGTGACTTAAATATTATCCTTTGAAAATATAAACGATATTCGTACATAAGAAATTATTTTGGAAACTAGAACAAAACAAAAGAGCAGCGTGCGAGGGATTCCCACCGGGTTTTTCCATAAGCGCCTACTTTTTTCTGGCCTTTAATTTCCGCAAGTTGTTTGAATTATTTGTTTTGAGTCGAGTAGCCCGCCTTGTAAATAGATCTATTACCGGTTATTAAAAAGACAGTTTTAAAAACAATTTCACTAGGAGGGGGGCGCTAGTTCCTATCATGTTGGGGGGGGGGGGGGAGGGCGCAACGTCCTGACAAAAAGGGGTGTTATGAAGTGTGTGTGTTTCCTAAGCGGTGGTAAGAAGAGGTTAAGCGATTGATTGCTGGTTATGCAGTGACAATGATGAAATTAATTAAATTAACGTACTTATTGCTAATGTGAGACGATCATAATACATGGACGAGTAAAGACTTTATTTTTGTTGTGAGCTAGATTTTGTTTTAATATCAGTCTAGTTCATTACTGTTAGATCTTCATCTCATCTCAAGTTAAATCGTGAATACTGTTATAAACCTGGTGTTGGCACAGAGAGGGGTAGTTGTGTGAGTGTAGTCAGCTGACGCAAATCGACCCAGGCCATCGCTAGACGAGCGGTCAACCGTGACGAGTTACGACGGTCAGCCGAGTCGAGTGTCAACAGGACGGTTCGGAAAGGATCGCCGTCGTGAACAGAGCTCAGGAGCGTCACGAGAGTGTCATCTGACCACCTAGAAACGTCGAGCGACATTCTGTCCGGTTCGAGAAGGCCAGCAGGGACCCTATATAAGAGCGGAGTCAAGACGGCCGAGAAAAGGGGCTCAATACAGCAAGGTTTAGAAAAGGGGTTCACGACAGAAGGTTCACTACAGCACAGTTCAACGGTGTGGTTCTGTACGGAGCATTACGACGGTTCAGTGCGGAGTACTGTCAAGTACAGTTGAGACGACTGGCATCTTGATCTTGGTCTGTGATCGAGTCCGACACAACGAGCCTAGTGTGTGAAGTCAGTCCTGAACTGTTGAACGCAGTGCAAGCCCGGAACGAGACGGAGAGGCCAGTGCAAGAGTTGATACGGCGGTACGGTGTTATCGGAGAGATATTTGTACAGTCTTGTGTTACGTGCTGGCAATTGTACAGTATTGGCTGTTATTTATTGACATTAAACTGTTACGTTACTTTGGAGCCCTGGGTTGTCAAGTTCTTTAAGTTGGTGGTGTGTGGTGCAGTTTGCAGAGAGCCTGGATAGGGAGATTCGTAACAATACTATAACAGTTCTAGTGAGTCCTTGTTCACGAAGAAGTTTGTTCAAATCATTTTAAAAAAATATTTTTTTTAAATATACAACGCCTTCATCGGTTGAGTTGTACTGTCTGGAGCTACAAGCCAACAATCGACCAACAACAGAGAGGGGGGGGGAGGTAAAAAAAAAATTCAGAATTCTAGACGACTTGAGCGAAAACCTGTCGTATCTTCAATTCTATTTCCAGGAAGAACTTTTAACGCTTAAAAAAATATGTAGGCGACACTTGTTCCAAAACAAAACAACAACGAAAACACGTTTAAAAAAATAAACACGTTTTTAGTGAAATTTTCGTGACGTCACTTTGGATTCTATACACAGTGTTCAATTAATATAAGTGAAAAATAAAACCTGACAATCGTGACTAAGTTTCTTTTCTTTTTTTATTACATTCTATAAAAAAATTCACAGACCTCACTCTAGAAGCCTACATCGCTCCTCTGGGCTTTATCTTCTAAAGGGGCTTGAACGACAATGTTATCTAGAGAGTCGCCACCCGGAAATGTGAGAAACACTGTCTTACTATGTTTTTTTTCAAGTCATTGTTTAAGCGACTTGTATTTACTTTGTATTAAACTCAATAAAATATTCAGCGCTGAGTTGCTTCACTTGTTCGATAAATTAGTAGGCAGCTTTGAAACCGTGTATGTCAGATGATTGTGTATACAATGCACATCTCTCCAAAATACAATCGTGATAACTTTTATGAAAGTCTCAATAATTTTTGTGTTTCGAACTTTTTTTCGAATTATGCTTTAACTTACAATAACAAACAAGGTAACATATCCACGTCCAGACCATATAACACTGTTAAACAGTCAAAGTTATCGAGAAATTTTATATAGATCATGATCATTTACACTATTCATTGTGATATAACCGCCTCAGCTCATCAATTATAATCGTCTCAAATACAGGAGCATAGCGAGTAGTCAGAACGAGATCAGATTTGTAATGTTTATCACAAAGAACCTAAATGTCAGATGTCTGAATGCACGGAAATCCGAAATTGTTCCTAGTTGTACTTGAGGGATACAACAACTGTGCAAATATGAAAGGGAAAAATTGAATGGTCTAAAAAAAAAAATGGATTTAAATCAAAGGGAACTTTTCTAACAGTGTCCAGCTCAGTCTAAATGGATTTTTTTTTCTAGAAAAGAATTTCGCACGCAGGCGGCCACAACCCTCACGGCGGCCCTGTCTACAGGCATATCTACAGCAAATCTTTCTTTCTATTTCTCTCTTCTAGCCACCATGTGTTCCCCATTGGGTCACACAGGATTAGTGCCAGATTTCGATTTGATAAGGTCCTAAGCTATTAATGATATGGAGCCCCTTGTAAAGCAATAAATATGCTCTTTCTCCATACTGATCCATTTTGGAGGCCCCTAAGTAAGCAAGGGCATTAAGCCATTGCTAATGTTGCCTAAAGGGAACTCCAGCACTGTACAGGATCAAGTCAAGCCAAGGAAATATAATAAATCATCATACCTTGTGGACATACGAGGCTCTTGTAGCAAATAAAGTCTCTGTATTCAATGTTGCTTTCTGGACACGGATTTCCATGTTCACTAGGTTTTGGATTGTCACACTCTCTTAATACAAATGGGAAAGAACAATTGTATTGCTAATTGTAGAAACTAAGGAAAATAAAACAGAAATTATATTCGAAAAAAACAACAACACACCTACAAACAAGAAAAGATCAAAATTAAAAAACTAGGTTAAAACATTAATTTATGAAGCAAAGCAGATAAATCCAGTACTTTTGTAAGAGGATTGCTTCTGATTGCTTCTGACTAAGTCAATGGACTACATCTTGTGTGTCCAGCTTGAAGTCTAGGCTAGACAGTGCGTTGTTCAGCACAGAAATAGGTTTCAAAAGAAACGTTAGCAAATCTTGAGGACTTCTGAGTAACGGGGTTCACTGAAACATTTTATGAAAATATACAAACACTTGCTGAAAGTGTCCTCCTTCTTTCCTGTCAATAATTTTAAGTTGCATTAATAATATTAATAATGATAATAAATTTTGTCTTCGAGTCCAACGATTAATAGGGAAAGCAGTATTTCCAGTGGCTACGCAGCCCCAGCCCCATCCAGGGCAAGCATCTAACGTTGTCCATCGATGGTCGATTCAGAGTTTCTTTCAACGTCTGCATCTTTCCTCGGCAGCGGATTTCTGTGAGTCAAAAGTGTCTCCCGCGGCCTTTGTAAGTGACCTCCGGCTGTCTCGTTCTGAAGCCGCATGCAGCCATGTGCTCTCTTCTATGTCAGCTAAAAAATTTGGTCGCATAAGCTGGTTTAAGTAGCATTGCTATGCTAATAACTGAACATCAATCACACCGGTATCTCATTCCCTCTGGCAAGTACAGGAGGCGCGGTAGCTGAAAGGCTAAGCACTTGGCTTCCGAACCTTGGGTCCTGGGTTCGAATCTAGGTAAAGACTGGGGGTCTTGAATTTCGTGATTTATAGGACGCCCCAAAGTCCACCTAACTCTAATGGGTACTTGAGTTTAGTAGGGGAAAGTAAAAGCGATTGGTCATTGTGGTGGCCACATGACACCCTGCTCTGTTCACCGTTGGCCAAAGAAACAGATGACCTTAACATCATCCGCCTCAGAGATTGCTAAAAAGGTAAAGTAAATAAAGTAAAATCTGAGCATTTATTACATTTTAGGCTCGTGCCTGCTACACGGAGGACACGACCTCAACAAGGAAGATATGTCCTCCCTTTGCGGTGGTCTGGTTAACCTAACTGTACACGTTATTGTTAAACACATGACAATAAAACATTAACTTAGTGTTAAACCATTCGACACAGCAGGCCACTATTTAATATATAATGCATTATTTCATCACTATATTGACCAGCCTATTACAAAGAGTATATCAATTCACTCTGGTCAAAAGTTTGAACATGTTTATTCTGCCACTTCCCATTCTCGGATCAAGTTGACATTTTGCACGACTATTCATAGTTGATAAGAATACATGAATCAATAAAAAAAATTAACTAATTATTTGCTCAGTTAGTAATAATTAATTAGTTTTGTTTTACAAAGCATAAAGGGAAGTAAACCCTATCATTTTGAGATAAATGGCAGTATTTAGAATCTGATCCTTAGAGAAGCTTTTGCTTTGCTTGTTCGTGCCTAGATTTCTCTTATTCATGCCTATCTTTCATACACATATTGTTCTTATTCTTGCCTACATTTCTCTGTGCCTACCTTTTTCTCATTCTTGCCTACCTATCTGTGATTAAATTTCTCTACGTTTCAGACCCAGATGGCTCTTATCCGTGCCTACATTAATTCCATCCATATATACCTTTCTCTTATCCGCGCTTTCATTTTTCTTATCCATGCCTACCTTCCGAACCCAGATTTCTCCTATGCGCGCATACTTAACCATGACCATTTGGTTTTTCATGCCTACCTTTATCTTATTCAGGCCTACCTTTATCTTATTCATGCCTACCTTTATCTTATTCATACCTGCCTTTATCGTATTCATGCCTATCTTTATCTTATTCATACCTACCTTTATCTTATTCATGCCTACCTTTATCTTATTCATGCCTACCTTTATCTTAATCATGCATATCTTTATCTTATTCATGCCTACATTCCTTTTATTCGTGTGTACATCATACTCGTTCTTATATTTCTCTTATCCGTGCTTCATGTCTCTTATTCACGTCTACGTTTTACTGATTCATACCGGAATCTCTCTTGTCTACGCTTACCTTTTTCTTACTTGTCGAGAATCTTTACAGTCCTGTGTACATAGCCATCGGGACCATTGTCCCCACTGGCCGTGTGCTAGAGCTAAAAAACAAAAATACGTTTGACTATTCAATCTCTCTGTAGACCACGACAGTAGTGGATACCTATTTCAAAGGCTCAGTACTAAAGTAAGGATGGCTGCCTGGTCGTGCGGTTTGCGCGCTGGACTGTCGTTCGGACTTATTGATGGTCGAGTGTTCAAATCCTTGCCCTCTCCCATCCCCGTCGTCCTGCGGGAGGTTTGAACTAGGAAGTAAAATATCATCAACTCTGAAGGAACATCCGAAACATGTAAAACATTTTACAAACATATTTTAGTAAGACTTATTACGCGTCAGGGTCATGGTAACAATCTTGCTTGCGAATTCAGGACTCTAACTGAAGCCCTAAAGAGGATTGTCCTAGCAATGAAATTGAGATGCCATAAGATTTAAAAGGTACTAGTTGTCACCTACAAAGACCGCATTACAAATGAGTAGATTCGATTTGATAATAATTACATTTTGGGGGGGTGGGCACATTTTCGACTTTGTCATGCCCTTTAATATTTCAATTTGTATCTTCCTCTGTTCAGTAAACGTAGACGGGATGATAAAAATCATATAAATTACTATTTAGGTATTTAAAATCGCCTTATATTTTATATAAAGTTCAAATATTAAAGGTTTTAGTTTTATTTACTAAAGTATTAGTAAAAATCTGTTGTAAATCACAATGGCGATTGGGCCCCACGATGACATGCTGACCAATGTAAAAGAAAATGCAAACTAAAACTTAATGTCAATATGACAAGGTCCTAGGGGCTTGGAAAGATCTTCCTCCAGGGTACAGTACCAGGAAAAAGAAGAAGAGTAGATAGAGAAAAATATTGAATGTCAGTTAAATAACGGACGGGCCTGTCATTGTAAGGGATCCAAGCCAAAGGGAAGGTGAGCGTGAAGGTTCTATAACGAATATTTACCTGAACATGTTCCATTTTCACGTTCATAGCAGTCTTTGCCACATTTTTCTGTGCAGTTTCCCATACAATTGAACCCGTATTCGTTGAAACCACACGCTGCAAATTGTATGTCAAAAATTATGTTTTATATTATTGAATAAAATTATACTAAGCAATATAAAACATAAAAGCTTACATTAGAAACATTGTAAGGAAAGGTTCAAGGAATATTTCGCGATCTAAATTGCATCTCTATATCTGTCAATATCAATAACAAAATCCAAACATTGAATTATTGCTCTAGCCAGTAGTGAACATCTCTCACACTCTCTCTCTCACTCTCTCTCTCTCTCACTCTTTGGTAAGTCGATGAATTTGGATTTATGGAGTATCTTCGTCGATATGACTATTGACACTTCGGCACATTTTACATCATGTTTAGCCTTTTAATCTTTCAAGGTTTATCTTCCTTACTTTTTACTTTATCATTTTCCTCTGTACAGTAAATACAAATGAGTAGCTCAAAGCTTGTACAAGCTACAATTTGATTACTTAATATTAGAAAGTACTGACATAGCTGCTGTGCAAAACTCCATCATATATCCAAGGTAAACAAACAAAATATAGTAAATCCTTTTAAAAAATAAAGCCTACCTAAAGGGGAGGAATTCCGCCTTTAAAACTATATCTATCAATAATATATTAGTACTTTGCCTTATTCGATATCAAACAAAATGATAAATTGCCAATAATCAATTGACTAATTTTTTTAAAAATTGATTTATGATTTCTTAGGTAACAAAAAATTGTGAACGTATCACCTTGATCTGAATATGAGTGAAGGAGAAATAACGTTAACTGTTCTTTCATGGGACTAAACCCTACAAATTTAGCCCTATCTGTGAATGCTGAAAGATTAAAATATTAGTTTCCCTCATTGATATCAAAAAAAAAAAATTACCAGTATTTAACTGACTAATTGGTGACTATTTTGTTATTGGTTCATGCCATGTCTATGCCAATGAATCATTGTGCGAAGTTTGATCCGACAACGGGTGTGAAAGAGATCACTTGTACACACTTTTTACAAGACAACCCCCCGACAATATGTAGTTAATCGGCTAGAAAACATACCGGAATAGTAATCAAGTAAAGCGACCACTAATGTCTACATTAAGTATGTATACCCACACACACATACACACGAAAACGGCGTTTGGAAAATCTAAAACGACCACCGGCGGGCAACGGTCAGGCTTGCGCTGGTTGTGGCAAAATATGTAGGTCACAGCTGAGGCTGCGTAGCCACAGGAAATACCGCATTCTTCATGAATCTTCGAAGACAAGCTTTATTATTATACACACAAATACACAGCTTGCATGTGTGTTTTTTCACTAAAATGTATAGCTTACCTACGTTATGGGCAACTCAGATTCAACTAATTATGTTATGATTTTTAGGTGTAATATTAATCAAGTTATTCACCAAGTATGCGTAAGTATACATAAACTTATTAATACATGTTCACGCATACACACACACACACCTTGCGATTGTAGTATTTTACTAATTAAATATGCTATATACAACTTATGTTTGTTGTGGCTCTTTTGCGGTGTCGATAAAATGAATGAAATAAACAGGAGGTAACCTTCAAACTAATTCAGGAACACCGGCGAAATGCCACAACAATCAATATATTTAGTCGACGCTATTGTTAAACAATAAACACTTTTAATACATAAGAAGGGATCCGTCGAATGTCTTTTAGTAAAGCCGTATATCTACTACTGGTTATTCCTAATGTTCTACACAAAGCGTCCTGTTTATAGCGTCACTTAGAGCGTTCTCGTTTTTAAAGATCAACTTACGTATGTTATAATGTTTTGGTCAACTTACGTATGTTATAATGTTTTGGTCAACTTACGTATGTTATAATGTTTTGGTCAACTTACGTATGTTATAATGTTTTGGTCAACTTACGTATGTTATAATGTTTTGGTCAACTTACGTATGTTATAATGTTTTGGTCAACTTACGTATGTTATAATGTTTTGGTTAACTTAGTGATAGTTTAATGTTATGTGTAACTTAAAGCTTATTTACATTTAGCCTACTATAACATAATGTTGTGTCTAACTCACGTATGTTACACCCAGTATCAGGTGACTTGTAACCACTGGCGCAACTGTCACAGATACCAGTCAATTTATTACACGGATCCTTGCATTTGAGACAGTCACCAACACAATTTAAATCCCATGTATAGTCTGGACACGCTGAAATACAGAGACCAATTGATCAGAATGATATACAGTTTAATAATCATTGCAATATAGTTTGATAAATGTATATATATACATATATATTTATCTTTGTGAAATACCAATCACGAATTTATCTATCAAAGGATTCTGGATCCGCAGAACGGATTCGCATGAAATTTCGTAAACAGATTCCTTTTATCACTAAGGTGTTTGCTAAGAAACGCGGAAATTATCAAAAAATCGCATTCTTTGTATTAAACCATTATATTTCATCTTCGATATTTCCTCAAAATGTCCACAGTCAATGTATTAAGTGTCACAGGTCAAAAGCTTGCTAACATTGTTACTCAATTTTATCACAGCCTTAATTATTATTATTTATTTATTTTATTTCAATTATTTTCTAGGCGCAATTTCACCACCAAACCCCACCTTTTCCTCTTCTCGATAACTGAGTCCACCGCCTTGGCGACAACAAGGCTACGACTTATCTTCCCTTGACCGGGGAAAAGACAAACAAACCGTCACTTACAATGGTCCTAGGCACCGGATTTCCGACGTTTACGGTCGACATCACCTGGGCTGGGATACACCTCATTCTTTCTTCCATCCCTGCACACGTCTCTCTTTGATCTAAGAGATAATCTGTGTCAGCGTGTCTCGTGACATTCTTAGGTGCGACTCAAGTCTCTAGTCAGATTCACCCACGTGAGAGATAATCTTTAGTCTATCGCCTTTCCTGTTTCCGCCCATCTCTTCCGGACCTTTATAAGGTAGACTAAGGCGAGCTAGACTCACTCTATCATTTATTTCTCTCGCCGACCGTCGAGCCTGGACTTCTTATCTTCTTATATAATACAGACGTTACTTCAAAAAAGAAGATGATTACGTCCTACGCGTCATGCATTTAGTCATGCATATTAACCACTGACTTAAATTCTGCCAAGTCACTGGTTTTCCTGGCTAGCTCAGGCAACCCATTCCATGCTCTAATAGCACTAGGGAAGAAGGAGTATTTGTACAAATTTGTCCTAGCATATGGGATAAGTAACGTAACTTTATCTTTGTGTCTTTCAGAGCATTTTATTAAATTTTGTTTTTGTATTTGAAGATTATGGTTCAGTGTTTTATGTATAATTGTTACTTTACTTTTGAGTCTTCTGTCCTGAAGGCTTTCTAAGTTTAGTGATTTTACTATAGGTGTTACTCTAGTCAAATGTGGATATTCATTTGTTATGAATCTCACTGCTCTATTTTGTGTCTGTTCCAGTTTCTTAATGTTTTCTTGAGTTGAGGGGTCCCAAACGGAGGATGCATATTCTATTATTGGCCTAACCAAGGACTAATCATTTATTCTCATTTCTAGTGGAATACCTGTGGTAAGCCGAACTTAATCACAGTTACATCTTAACTAGCTTGTGTATATTTCTTGCTGGATGTTATCATGTGTATTTTACTGATTTCCATTATGTTTAATGTGTGCATTGTGTATTTCTCACTGGCGTAAGTAAGAGACATAACAATTGCATATGTACATATTTATATATTGCATTAGCCTATGTCCGCAATATTAATGCTACGATAACCAATTGATCATTGACGCAACCTTGTATATATGTGTATCTTATTTTAATTCCTTTTATCTCGACTGACGCCTTGATAATCTTGCTAACGCATTAACGCTGCGCTTAGAAAAGATATATGAATTATCTCCCCTTTTCGCATTTTACTTTGTCGAGAGTTGAGCCCCTTGAACGGACACTCCATTCAAGCTCGCTCCATTGTTCATGGCCGACGGCCGTATGTCAACAATAGCGTCATGGTCGCTGACCATGGTCCACTCCCCCCCCCCCTCTCTTCCAACGTATGTCTATACTATGTACATTTTATATTGCTACTATCAGCCATCTATTTTCCCAATCCATTTGTCATCATCTCCCCATTGTGCTCAAAAGCAGTTTTACCAATCTGACGAATGCACCTCAGTCGAGAGCATCGATAAAATGCACGAGAGACATGTCCAAACTTGTCTTTGTTTATCCACAGCCTCCGTCAGGTGTCTGCCAATTTATTTGGATCTGCCTATTGAGTATCATCTATTTGCCTATTCGGTGTCACCTGCCTACTTGACACTATTCAACTGCCTATTAGGATCTATTTTTTGGTGCTATTCAGTACTACAGGTCACTAGCCAACCTACTTGGCGCAATCGGCTCTACTTGCCTGCCAATTTAACAGTCCACGTGTCAACCTATTGGGCACGACGTTCCTATAAGCCACGTGTGTGTGCGAGACGTCATAGCTTCGCCAAATCTCCGCAACTCACTGAACATACCTTGCTAACGACGCTGCCCATGGCAGATCAGCTCTGCCCGCAGTACACTTGTACCCACGGTAGCCGGCCACCCGCTCTACTGTGCCCACTACAGATATCCGAACTTTGTTAGAGACTCCACAAGAATTGAATCACCGGCGACCGTCCACCCGCTAGAGCACCACCTCCAGCCAGGACCACAGCCAGCTGCTGCATCAGTAGGACAGCCAGCTAAGTGCAGAGGACGAAAGTGACATACTCTGTCATTGAGTGCATAGTATGATGATACAATATAGATAAAGAGACAGATGCAGATCCCCCCCCCCCCCTCATTTTATTCTACCTTGTACATTTGTTTAAATAAATATTCTTTAATTTTTCATTATTTGTATCTTTCTCCATTGTTTGTCTCGTTGCGTGTCTGCTCCCGATATATCTCTAATGGGCCAGTGTGTGACAAACTAAAAAATAATCATTCCCTAGACATCTAACGAGCCACTCATACACGTCATACACGAGGTCCGTCACATTAAGCATACATAGAAATGCTCAAATAAAAAAAAATACTCGTGTTTTTTTAAAGCATATTTTTTTTTCTTTTTCCGAAACAGATGCCCTATTGCGCGTGCTAGTCTGCACAAAGCTATAAGAAGTAAATGAAATCAACAATCCGTTTGTGCGTAACTCGCCATTGCGGACAGTTTTAAAAGTGAACTGTCACATTGCATAAAGCAGATGTTGCATTAAGTTTATTTTTAGATTTCCGTAACGCCTGCTAAGATCAATAGGGAAAAAAATCCAGTTCCCCCCCCCCCCTCCATTGCATCTAAAGGAAAGAGTGTTGGTTGTTGATCCCCTGAGGGTGGACCCGGTGGAGGTTGCTTGAAATGTAAATACGTTGTTTTTTTTCAATCTGCAGCCTTTTTTTGTCATTACATTGTTGTATAGCAGTGATGATGAGATCAGTGGTACTTCGATGTTGTGTCCTATTGAAAGGAATAGAAACTGACATTTCGAATGCCTTTGCTTCAACTAGTTGTGTCCCTTTCCAACTACTGCAAGGGAGGTGAAAGGTTGAAATAAAAATTCAAAGATAAAAATCTATTAGGAGAGAATTGCGATGTGCAGGGTGCAAAGGAAAAGGAAATGGGGGGGGGGAACATAGATTTAAATATTTCTTGATGTTGAGTTGAGAAGTTGAAGAAAAGTCCTAACTTTTTAATTGTTGGTGGCACGGGCATGTGTGATACAATAACAAGGTCAAGGAGTAGCATGACACAATCAGAACATGGTCAAGGGATAACTAAACACAATCCCTCTAAGGTTAAGAATTGAAAGAGTGAAATGACACAACAAAGGTCATGGAGTAAAATGACACAACCACCACAACGAGGTCAAAGAATGAAGAGAGACTTACCTTCTGGACAAGTTTGACCCATGTAACACGTCCCGTCTTTCCCTTCCTTGTCCACCCCGTCACAAGGCCTCCCTCCATTGGCAGGCGTGGGCTTGTTGCATTGCCTGCGGGACAACCACGAGAAGGATTTGAAGCAATGTGACCTTGTAGCTAAGGACAACATGCTTCTTTCTTTCTACTGCTAAAGTAATTCAGCTCATGAACAAGAAATTTGTATTATTTAAAAGATGGAATGAGAATATTAGCAGACGTCAAGGGTGAATGATAAGATATAGGCCCTAGTTGTAAATATGTTCATTTGAATAAAATGATGTTCACTTCAGAAAATGTTGAACTCTATCGTGAATTAGATCAAAGAAATCTCACACATGCCTCGCCATTTTCTTTTCCATCTGTCACACTGGACAGTGTTATTAAACAGCTTATTAAAAATAAAATACTATAATATTTTAAATCGGCAATAAGCATATAGTTACTTCCCTTTTTCGATCTCAAACAAAATAATTATTTACAAGTAATGTAAGCCTACGTTTGGAGATTCGCAGTCCACAGTGAAGTTCGTGCATTAAAAAACGAATAGATGAAAGATTGAATTCGATTAATGCAATGTTTCACAATCTGTAATCAGAGAATTCCTAGTGTGCTGCGAGGTATTAAAAGGTGTTCCACGAGCTACTGCAATCATTTAATTAGTAGGCCACATTGTCAATTAACCTCTCTAAAAAAAAAAAAAGCATTGTTCCGCTAAATACTCAGAATGTGCGAAGTGTTCCGTTAAAAAAAACACCTAGATTAATGGATAAGTTGCTTCGAAGTAGACAAGAGATAGGCAAAGAAAATGGAGCAATGTTCCCTCTTTCGGTTAGCGCTTGCTAGACGGGGGACGTGACATTTTGCTGGACGTCTGCTACGTTGAATGTAACTTAACCTTAACCTAAAATGTAGTCATCTGTACTGATAACTCAACCGTATACTAAAATACATGCAAAACTTCCAGTTTACCTGCTTCTTACCATGGTCCTGTTGGGACACATACCCAAACACTGCCATTCAGTCCACTCGCCCCAGGAGCCATGAACTAAAGAAAGAAGCCAAATATTTTAAAATCACTTTAAAAAAAAAAAAAAAAAAAGATTTTCTAAGGGGAACAATTCAGCACTCATAACTATATCACTCTATTACGTAGTAGTTATTTCCCTTTTTCGATACCAAACAAAATATCTTTAAACCAATAAGTAATAGACTAATGGGTTATTTTTTCAATTGATTCATGTTTTGTTACGTACAATAAGTAATAGTTTACATTTTCAACTTGATCCGAGAATGGGTGTGGGAAAAATAAAATTTGCAATTATTCAAGGAAACAAAACCTGGCAGAGAGAGAGAGAGAGAGAGAGAAAAAAAATATAGAAAGAGATAGATATATATAGAGAGAGAGAGAGAGAGAGAAAGAGAGAGATAGAGCCATTCCGTTTCTACTCAAATAAAGAATAAAGGCTGAATGATTTTGTACTTGTCTTTATGACAACGTTTAGTGACAAATGAAAGAAAGCGAGAAACTATTTCCATCATTTCTAAAATTGGTTCAAAATAGAGTTAGTTTTTCTTTAAGTTTGCACGGGTCCAAATGACTGCAAAGTAGGACTAATTAACTGGCAGACATAGACACTCACCTACTCCACGTAGACTATCTTCTTTCGAATATTTTATGAGAGTCTGGATCCATTCGTCTTCTGAAAATAGAAAAATAGTTGTGTGGATGGATGGAAAGATAGACAGATAGATGGATGGATGGATGGATGGATGGATGGATGGGTGGATAGATTAATCTAATTATAAGATATACATGATCAACGTTACATGGCAATTCATAAAAGCCCCCCCCCCCCCCCTAAAAAATAACGAATCTAAGAGTATAAACTACCACCTTAGATATCATACAGTCATTCTTGAATCTGGGGGGGGGGGGGAGGGGGCATTTATTAGGTATACACGGAATGACTTGGATTATGATTTGGGTTAGGCCGAGGAAACAACTTAATACAGTAAACATTGACCAAAAAAAACAACAACAATAATTTTAGGAGTTACGCGAGTAATCTAATCATTTTCTTATTCCCAAATGGACACCGTGAAACAAAGGACTTTTTATTTCTGTATGGTCACAGCGCGCATGAGCATTTCTCTCTCTCTCTCTCACTTCACTTATGACGGCCCTTTAGTGGAACGAATTGGCGACTTGTTGAACTGGGTTGTCAGGTCTTTGTTCCAGTCTTACCTTAGAGAAGATGAGAAGATTTTCTTTTAAAAATGCTCAACCAGGGTCATTTCAAGGAAATTGTGTTTGCTACCCATTGTTCGCCTAACTGCTTCCACTAACAGGGGTTTCCACCGAGGTGCCAGGCTGAGGCAACAATGACCTGGAATTACCTTGGGTTCGCCTAGCTGCTTCCACTAACAGAGGTTTCCACTGAGGTGCCAGGCTGAGGCAACATGGACCTGGAATTACCTTGGGTTCGCCTAACCAAATCCCTACACTATCCCAGGTCAGATGGGTAGCAGAATATCAAATCAAAAAGGAGTCATGGCCATTCTTGTACGTTGTCCAGCCAGCTTTTCTTTGGACGGCCCTTTCTTCGTGCTCCCACCACTGTACATTGAAAGATGACTTTTAACAGTGAGTCATGTTTTCCAATATGCACGAACCGGCACAGCTTTTGTCTCTTCACAACAATGAGGAGTTTCTCCTTTTTTTTTGTCAGAGTGTTGACTTCTAAATGTAAACATTCATTTGTTTTCTGTTCCTGTTACCCAGCATTTATTTGAAACACTTAACTCTCAAAGGATACAATTCTTCTTTTGGCTCAGACGTTCAGCTTTGACTAACTATGTTCATTTGGAAGCTTATGTTATTAAATGTTTGTGTGCTTATAATGTAACATTTACCTGACATGTCCAGTAAGTCCTCGTCTATTATAGTGTCATTGTCATCATCTGAAGAAAAAAAAGAAGAGAGACAAACGTCTAGTAAATAGTTAGTGTTGTGGTGGCTGAGCGAATGTGTCTAGAGTTCCAATCCGGGTGAAGACTTGGATTTTAAAAAGTCAGATTTTCAGATGTAGTAATAGTAATATATTTTTGTATAAACATATTAAATTCTGCACTATTGATTTTGGAATTGCCTGAGATAAACAATAAATACTCTTCCCTAGAATTTCAGCCTCAGAAAACTTTCACGACAATAGACAGGTAAATAAAGATTAATTAATGTTTTAACTAAAGCCAAATTTTAGATCACAAGTAAAACTCACGAGCCTTTCTAAATATGTTACAGCAAGTTCAATTATACATAAATATCATTTGGTATATTTCTATTTAATAATCCAAGAGTTATTATAGTTGTTAAAGTTAGAGGGAATTCATAGTTCCCAGTAAATTAAATAATCCGAGATAAATTATGGGTCTATGCCTAGTTAGAGAGATAACTTGAACTCTAAGTTAAAGGGAAATTATCATGCTTAGACACAATTTTCAAATATTCACTATTGACAATGGCTTTAACGCATAGACATTAATAAATACAGACTGGCCGAAGGAAGTAACTTCATGTAACTTTAAAAAAACATGTATATCTATTGTTGTCGGATTTCCGAATTATAAAAAAAATTGCATGATCTTCATTCTTAGTGATTGAACAAAACTACACTGCTTCCTTATTTTCAATATATATATATGTGTGTGTGGCTGAATTAGATATGAATACCGAACTATTATACTGCTCATAAATGCTGTATAATAAAGTACACAAAATTGCAAGTCAGAAATTTTCATTTCATAAAACTCTTTAATCGGCCAGTCTATATTTATTTATGTCTATGCTTTACCGTCAAAGGGAGATAATCATTCCTAGTTATTTTATAATCCAATTGTAAGTGAGGCCCCGGCCTTAAAGGGAGATCATTATGCCTTGTTCACTAACCTTTAGAGTCGCTAAACTCTTCGTCAATTTTCTTATCACAGTCATTGTCTATGAGATCACCGGGTACCATAGATGCCATTGTTCTTGTGCATGCCTAGGGAGAAGAAGGACATTTACTCTACACAAAATGAAGCAGACTATACATCTTCATGGCCGTATCATAAGGGCCTCAGGGTTTGCAAAGACCTTCCTTCTGGGAACAGTACCAGGAAAAAGAAGAAGAGGCAGAGAAAGCAATTGGAAGACATTTAAGGCAAAAGACAAAGAGGGATTGGAAAAGACGGTCAACGGATCATGTGTGGTGCCCCAACGTTTCAATAGAATGAGGTACGAGGAAAGGTTTGGTGTGCTGTGATTTATACTCTGAACTCAAAGATGAAGATTACTTTGAAGTAACATATATATTGACGGGAAAGTTCGACATCCGGCATTCTATAGAATTCTTTACGCTTGCAGGGGTAATGTGGGAAAAAAATCTCCATCTCTCTTTCTCTCTGTGTCTCTCTCTCTGTGTCTTTCTGTGTGTGTCTCTGTGTGTCTCTCTCTGACTCTCTCTCTCTCTCTATATATATATATATATATATATGTATATGTGTGTGTGTGTTTGTCTGTCTGTCTTTCTGTCTGTCTATGACTTACACCATTAATGGGGCTAGAGATGTAGCCAGCTGGATGCATGTATCCCTCAGAGTACCCAACACCGTAGATATAACATCCAAACGGTTTTTTCATCTTCGAGGCAACAATGTTTAGTCCGTGGACAGATCCGCTCTTCTTGAAAGAGAAGCCTGAGATTTGCCAACCAGGCAAGTATGGAACAGTCATTGTGGCCCTGAAAACAATACACAAACAGGCCATTCACAATACAAATGTAATGTCATTTTTTTTTCAACACGAAAAAAACTTGCCTACAATTTTTTTTTCTCAATTCAGTTTCCTGACTATGGAGGCGCGGTGGCTGAGCGGTAAGGCGCTTGGCTTCCTAACCGGAGCTCACGAGCTCGAATCCTGGTGAAGACTGGAATTCTTAATTTGGGGATATTTAGGCGTCTTTGAGGGCACCGGCTTTAATAGGTGCCCGACATTACTTAGGGAAAGTAAAGTCAGTTGGTCTTTATGCTGGCTACGTGACACACTCGTTGACCGTGGGTCACAGAATCAGGTGACTTTTACATCATCTGCCGTTGAGAGCACAAGGTCTGAAAGGGGAACTTTAGTTTTACTTGTGACCTAGTTTCTGGAGACTTTAACAACAATGTTTACTTTTTCTCCTTTTTTTTTTAGTAAAGAATTTGGAGATTTTCACGAGGAGGTACTAGCAATGGAATTAAGATGCTACAGAAGGATACTAGCAATGGAATTGAGATGCTACAGAAGGATCCTAGCAATGGAATTGAGATGCTACAGAAGGATACTATCAATGGAATTGAGATGCTACAGAAGGATCCTAGCAATGGAATTGAGATGCTACAGAATATTGACCGAAAGCTTAACACGTTCGACAATGAACAGACGACACTTTCATAACGGGAACAAATTGATTACAAATGAAATTATTAAATAAATTAATTTCAGTCATTCATACGTTTTCAAGTTTGAAATCCAGAAAAGAACAAAAATTAATTTACTTAAGGTTGCATTGTTGCAAAATTGAATTATAGATAAATTGTAACAACTGCCTTTTACAATTTAATTGACAGTCATTTTCTAGTTGTTTAAGACTAAGACCAAGACTGCTTTATTGATCCTTATGGAAATTTGTTGTGATTACAAGGACATTTTCTCATATAAGGACAACACAAAAGAAACATACACATAAATAGGACACAACATAAAGAGTTCATTCAGCGACAACACGCAGGCATTTTGGTCCTTTTCATGTTTCCTGATCAAAGGATGGCGTTGATAAAGTCAATGAATGTAGTTAATTATGAAGTATGTGAATTATGGCTCAACAAACAAACAAACAAAAAACACGAACATTTTTCTGATGGAGGGAGCGGGGGGGGGGGGGGTGACACCCTAAGTTGACCGCACCGGGGGACACCCACCCTAGTGACGCCACTGCTCCAGGTACATATAAACAGGACAACAATGTTTATGATATGCGTATCAAAATATTTTTATGCAACCACAATATGATTTAAATCAACGATCCATGACTAATTATCTATATTTGTTTTCTAGTTTAGCTTCAAAGTTCTAAGGAGACTTATTAAAAAAACAGACACACATTAGCAAAATTCCTAGTGTTTACAAAATACAGCTTTATCAAGTTTAACATTTATAACCCAAATTAATTAATTAAATATTTAGTTACATCTACAACGTAAGTAAGAGGGAAAAAAACATACTAGACAAATAGACATGCATAAAAAGCCGATATTTAATAGCATAAATGGCTCAAATTTAATCATTAAACAAGGTTACAAAAGACAGTTTGTATGGAAACACAAAGTCAAAATCGGCCCCCGAAGTGGTCCACCCAGACTGGCTTCTATATTTTCAGAAAGAACATCCGAATGAAATTATATCAAAGACAAATGAGAGATAAGAATGGAGAATGAAAGTTAACGATCTTGCGTAGTGCCCCAACGGTCCAGTAGATCAAAGAATATGTGAAAGTGAATGTAAATTTATATGTGAACCTGGCTTATCTAGTTCCCCTTTTAGACCTTGTGGTCTATAGGGCAGATGATATAAAGTTCATCTGTTTTTTTGGCCTACGGTTAACGAGGGTGTCATGTAGCCAGCACAACGACCAACCGCCTTTACTTTTCCCCAACTTAAGTCAGGTACCCATTAGAGCTGGGTGGACTCAGAAGCGCCCAAAGATTCCAAAGTTGAAAATCCCAGTCTTCACCAGGATTTGAACCCGGGACCCCGGTTCGGAAGCCAAGGGCTTTACCGCTCAGCCATCAGCCTAACTGATGTGTTATACTTGATCTAATTGTTTTGGTATATCTCGCGCCTGCTAACACTTCCTTCCTCAAATCAGGACAATGAAGTTAACAAGATTACTATTCGTTTTAAATTAGGTCTTACTTATAATGCATACTAATTAGCTTTTTCTCTTTAGAAAACTGCTTGCATAACAGATTTTAAAAATTAGATTTTTCGCTTTCAGAAAAGAAAAAAGTAGCCGTTGCATCAGAACTTTGAATGGTCTAAAATATTGTGATGTCGGATTTTCAATATCTTTTGTAGTTTACGAGATCTAAACGGGAAGGACGGACAGACGGACAGACATTTCGCACAAAACTAATAGCGTCTTTTCCCCTTTCGGGGGCCGCTAAAAACATTCTGATTTACTCACAAGAGTTTTGGCGGATCAAGTTTTTGACCATGTACTTCTGGGATATCTTTGGCTCTATATACAAGCGTAAAGTAATGCGAGACATCCCTTGTAAAGGTACTGTCCGCTGGTAAACTGTCGATTGCAGAATGTTGGCAATGTAAACATAGATGGTAACAGTATATATTATTTTGTACATTCAATTATATATAATAATGACATTATTATTATTATATAAAGTAGAAAGTAAGGCGTATGTATGTATGTATGTATGTATGTATGTATGTGTGTATGTATGTATTTATGTATTTATGTATGTATGTATGTATGTATGTATGTATGTATGTATGTATGTATGTATGTATGTTACGAATAGAAATCAAAACCGCTTGACCAATCTTGATAAAACTTGGCAGGAATATTCCTTGGGTACTAACTTAGACCGTAGTTTATGTATTGTAGCCCTAAAACAAACTTAAGACCCTCAAAAAAAAAAAAGTTGACCGACTCTCTTAAAGCTATAGTATTATATGGATCTAGGCCTCGTCTACAATGTTGACATGTGAAAAGATCGAAAGGATTTAGATCTAGATCTAATTTTAAGTACTACACTTTGCACATATAGTTTTTTACTTTGACACATGAAGATACAAAAGATAGTCTATTGATTTCATTATTTAATAAAATTAACCTTCAAATTTGTGTTTCAAAAGCATTTTTACATAAATTCGTTCCATATATCTGTGAATTCATAACGTCCTGATTTACTTATAATACCATTCATTTAACAAATCGGGTAAACCCGTGTTAATTGTACTTGATATCCTATTCATCTATCGCTCTTTTCGTTTTTAATAGATATCAATGTATCGGCTTCGGGTAAACCCATGTTCGCAAAACTAATTTTATTTTCGTAGCGAAAGAGAAAAATTTGAAAGGATCATTAGCTACGTTTAATATACATCTAAATCCAATACACTAGATTAGTAAGCATAAACTAAGAACCTCAGGCCGCTGGTAATATCAGGCTAGTATTATTTTATAATGATACTATTCAATTAGCTTTCAGCACATAACGCTTCCCCCTTTTACTGCTAAAAGAGTGGAGCCGAAAACTCTTGGAAGTCTAGGCTTGAAAGCAGTGGCGCAAAGAGGCTCAATGAACCTGGGCCCACGACCATTAGGGGCCCACTGCGCTTGGGCCCATGACTCTTGATTTGTTGAGAACTTGGGGGTGACACCAAAGTGAAAAAAATAAATTCACTTTTGTAAAAACCGAAATAAAAAAATGGAATATAAAAAAGCTCCCTCAAAATATCCTGAACGTTGTATCTAAATGTATGCTAACTACAAAAACCAGTGTTTGAAGCTTCAATGTTAGGATTTGCTTTCTATTAAGTTTTGTAACTTGTAATGGTGGCTAGCCCTAATTGTTCGTTCGAGGTGACAATCGTTTCCATATTGTCCCATTCTTTTTTTTTTCTTGTCTGTTCATAAACCATTGGTAGTATTACATGTATAAGGGGGTGGGGAGAGTTTGGTCAAGAAACAGGGATAGTCACTAATAAAAATTTCGATACACCTGCAAATTATTCAATTTTCTCAAAGCTCAATATTTTTTTTTTTGTTTTGTATTTAAAATATGTAACATCATCGTTTTGTGTGAGTGTATGTATTCTATTTTTCCAATCTTAGCGTTCAGGCTGATCTGTCAGCTGGTAAACGCACCAACAAAATCATTAACTATCAATAATTTTGGATCTTCGCTCTTGTTAATGAACATGAAAAACTGATCTTGTCTTGACCACTTGCAAATGCTCCTATATCTGCGACTATGACTTTATAATTGATGAACTCCATCGGGTATATTACAATGAACAGTGATTTGATCATGAACTATATACAGTTTCTCAATAACCTTGACTGCTCAATAGTATTATATGCTCGTATATCTGCGACCATGAATTCATAATTGATGAACTGTAGTGGGTATAATACATTGAACAGTGTAAATGATCAGGACCTATATACAACTTCTCAATAACCTTGACTGCTCAACGTGGAGGTGTTAACCTGTTTGTCTTGTGTTACTGTAAGTGAAAGTATAATCTGGTAGTCTGACATAAAAAAACAACAACTATTGAATCCGAAGAAGTTTACATTGTGAGATAGTGTAAGACATTCAATCAATACGTAATCATTATATCAGAATGAAAATTAGATGAAATCTAAACAAATTAAAAGTAACATTTAATATTTAGCAAGCCAAAGAAACATCAGAGTGTTAACATAGGAATCGTTAAAGTTGAATAGGTTTGTGCTATTGCAATGAATGAGTAATTGACTTGGGGAGCAGGTTTATAACAAGATCTAAGTGACGACTTGGCCGAAGAATTGTATTAATAAGTTGATAAATTCATATGGAATGAGCCATAAATGTGACGATCACACTTGCCGGGGATTATATTATCAATACTTGACAATTCAATGAAATGAAGAAAGAAACATCTCTCTGTATTTTCTTAAAACTTCTTTAATAATACTTCTTCAAATTTCACATAAAATGACTTCTCAATTCAATAACAACTTGACTTGATACTTCATAAATAAAACTTAAATATACATGAAAGTTCACTTAGTATAACTTCAACTTCAACTAATAAAACTTTAACTAATGGACCCGCTAATATCACAAAACTTATAAAACTACTAATCGAGGACTGAGCGAGGACCATCGCTCTACAAGAACTATTACTATGCGAGGACCCCGTCTAACTGTCTCTCCCCTTATTTATACTTTCTTTGATCGTACGTTCCAGAATCCTGGAACCTTCTCAGATAATTATTTTAGTAACTTTGACCTTCTAGAAGCTGACGTGTGCTATTTTTTTCCCTTAACCTCCTTCTCTGATTGGGTGCCTAAAATTAACATGCTGGACACTTGCACTGGTTTGAACTCGCTTCTAGAAACTGGTCAAAGTAGGTCACAGACTCGACTTGTGACAATCTAATAGATAGATAACTAAATGGATCATGGAATAGTGTCATTCTTTGATCAATGCTTGGTACTTATTTGAAACTTTGTTCATAGCTCTTAAAGAAATTTAACGCCATATATTTATACACAAACATCAGAAAATTGCTATGAATATTCAAATTTGACAGAAAATCAAAGCCCAACAGATTCAAACGAGATAGTAGATCCGTTGGGCAATGCAGTTCTTACTTTGCTACTTAGAAGGCCAGAGAAATGTTCAGTAAATGATAATTCCATCTATTTGCTGTTCAATAATGGACGTAGATCTAGATACTAGTTTGTATCAATGTTTTAAAGCGTGACACTTAGAAGTGTTTTAGGAATGTCAATGTGGACTCATAAAACATTTCTTTATAGATTTGAAACTCCTTTAACTTGTTTCATTCTGTTCAAAAATTGTACAAACATTGACTTTTAATTCGTGTTGGAGTCAATCGTAAAAAGATTATTAAAAAGCTTCTCTACTTGCATTGGAATGTCTTTTGGTCAATGTACCGATACATTCAGATTGCTCAATTGTTTTGTCATACATTGTATTCGTCTTATTGGGGAAGGGGGGCCCACCACTATATTCTTGAACCCGGGCCCACGGGTATCATGCTACGCCACTGCTTGAAAGCCTGATTGAACAAACCCTTCTGTCTGGAAGAGGTCCAAGCTAGTGTTCATATTTGACACTAATTCCAAAGGGTCGCACACTCCGGGCGCAAGGATTAGAATACGTGGCCGAAGACCAAGCAACCCGGAAAACTCCAACATTTTCCTATAGCTTACTAAGCTAACTGTGCAGGCCTCCCCATTGATGAAACGGTTCTTTGAGGAGCAGCACCTGGATTGTCGACAAGGTCGTGGAAGCTCTCTAACAACTCCGCCCTGTGCAACAGGAAAGCTCCCGCACTCCCTTAGACATTCCCGCGGTAGTCTTATTTTGATACCTATTTAGCCTAATCACTTCCGCTTTTCTACCCGAGTGCCCCGTTGAGGCAGAGAAGAGTATCCGGGCTTGGCATAGCCTGCGACGCTACTGATCCCAAATTGTATTGGCACTCGCTTTTTCTGTGAATAGATAGCTGAAAAGATAAGAAGGACTGATGCGTGTGTGATATCGTTCCGACATTCGGGGCATTCATCTCATTTCTTTTGGGATAATCCATAGTCGTTTCGTGACTGAAGGAGACCAAACATATCAAACGAAGTTTCTATGCACGAAATCGGTACAGAAAGGACAAGAGATTTGGCTGTTGATTTTTCTTGACTTGTGAGATATGAAAGCAAATACAGAAAGAGAAAATATTATGTTATCAATTCACCAAACTTAATAATAATTCTGCACTAATATATTTCACTATCGGTTGTGGTGCTTATGCGTGTGCAGACCACTTATTAAAAAAATACTCTTAGAAACTTTGCAGAAGCAATGAGTAGTCCACCTACCTTCTGATACAGATCTAGGAATAGTAGAAATATTTATAAGAATTGGGTAGTCCACTTACCTCCAGATATAGGCATAGAAGAAAAGCTCCATCGGTACTATTATTGAGATGGTGGCATCTCCAAGCTCCATGGTACTGCTTCTGCACCCGCTCTCTGAGTGCCAGGCAAAAGTCACCTGAATTCCTTTGTTGCTCTTCAGGTAAGTCGGCCCAGTAAGTTCCTTCTGCGGAAACAAGTTTGCGGGTTTCAGCATTGAGGCAGACACAATACTACAAGTCGCTCATCAGTCTGATTTTTTTTAAGAAAAAGGAAAACATCTTCTTATCTTATATAATACAGACGTTACTTCAAAAAAAAGATGATTACGTCCTACGCGTCATGTATTTAGTCATGCATATTAACCAATGACTTAAATTCTGCCAAGTCACTGGTTTTCCTTGATAGCTCGGGCAGCCCATTCCATGCTTTAATAGCACTAGGGAAGAAGGAGTATTTGTACAAATTTATCCTAGCATATGGGATAAGGAATGTACCTTTATCTTTGTGTCTTTCAGAGTATTTTATTAAATTTTGTTTTTGTATTTGAAGATTATGGTTCAGTGTTTTATTTATAATTGCTACTTTACTTTTGAGTCTTCTGTCCTGAAGGCTTTCTAAATTTAGTGATTTCACTATAGGTGTTACTTTAGTCAAATGTGAATATTTATTTGTTATGAATCTCACTGCTCTATTTTGTGTCTGTTCCAGTTTCTTAATGTTTTCTTAAGTTGAGGGGTCCCAAACGGAGGATGCATATTCTATTATTTGGCCTAACCAAGGTTAAATAACATTTTAGTTTTATGTTCTTATTTGATTTATAGAAATTTCTTTTAATAAATCCTAATGCTTTGTTTGATTTTTTATAGTTTCATCAATATGTGGATTCCATGACAGTTTTTCATTTATTATAACACCTAGGTATTTTGCGTTTTTAGTCTGTGTTACTGATTGGCCATGAATAAGATAAGTGGAATTAATTTGTTTTAGTTTTTTTGTTACTCTTAACAACTTACATTTTTTTGGGTGGAAAGACATGCTCCAATTTGATTCCCATTTCTGTAATTCATCTAATTCTCTTTGTAAAATATCTGTGTCTTGGTTTGTTTTTATTGTTCTATATATTATGCAATCGTCTGCAAATAATCTGACTTTTGTTCCTGAACTAATGCAATTTGGTAAATCATTTATGTAAATTAAAAATAGTAGTGGACCCAAGACTGTTCCTTGAGGTACACCTGAGTTTACTGTTATCGGTGTTGATTTAGAGCCATTTATTATTACAGTTTGTTCTCTCCCTATCAGAAAATCTTTAATCCACTGATGCAGTGGACCATTAATGCCAAAAAAATATTTTAATTTTTTAAGCAAAATATGGTGGTGAACTTTGTCAAAAGCCTTGGAAAAATCTAGTAAGATAGCATCTATTTGTTCACTATTGTCTAAACAACATGTGTTTTACATGATCTATATTTCCTAAAGCCATGTTAGTATGGTGTGAGGACATTTTGTTTGTCTATGTGGTTTATGATGTTGCTACATATTATGTGTTCTAGGATTTTACATGTGATGCTGGTAAGTGATACTGGTCTGTAGTTTCCTGGGTCAGATTTTTCTCCTTTTTTAAATAGGGGGCGTGACATTAGCTTCTTTCCAGTCCTTTGGTACTCTGCCCTGGTTAAGTGAAGCCTGAAAGTGTATTTTGAACACTGGGGCTAGCTCATTGCTTAGTTCTTTGAGTAATCTAGCTGGAATACCATCAGGTCCAAATGCTTTATTTGGTTTGGTGTTGGCTAATAGTTTTTGAATTCCATTTTCTTGTACTACTATATCTTCTATGTTGTCTACTTGGTTCAAATTCAGTAATATGTCTTTGTCTCCTGGGGCTGAGAATGCTGATGCAAAGTATTTGTTTAGGATGTTTGTTTCAGTTTCATTATCATTATGTATTATGTTATGTTCATCTTTTAATGGCGCTATGCCTGTTGTTTCCATTTTCTTAGACTTAATGTATGACCATGAATATGTTGTATACAACATATAAAGTAAAGAATTGAAGCATTGGGGGCGCGGTGGCTGAGCGGTAAAGCGTTTGGCTTCCGAACGGGGGTCCCAGGCTCAAATCCTGGTGAAGATTGGATTTTTAATTTCGGGATCTTTTGGGGGCCTCTGAGTCGACCCAGCTCTACTGGGTACCTGACATTAGTAGGGGAAAAGTAAAAGTCGTTGTCTTGGCCACATGACATTATGTTCGTTAAACGTTGGCCACATTAATATGTGACCTAAACATCATCTTCCCATATAGATCGCAAGGTCTGAAAGGAGAGAAAGGAGAACTTTAACTTTACTTTCTTTAATGCTTATAGCATGCTCAGAACGCTTTGTGGACCAGTGCGGGAAGAGTGTGTCGAGTCTCGAGCCTCCTTGAAAGGTAGCCACGTCCAAGCGGTTTAAGCCTGTAGATCACATATCCAACTAACAAAATTTGAGGAAAACTGTTACTGACCATCAGTGTGAGTCTACTTAATCTGAAGCTGACTCCGTCGTCGTTCTTCCCGTCGTATACATGAACCAAGGTTAAGTCCTCTCCGGAAGTCATAAAGTAGAAGCCGTTAGTGTATTGGCCAGAGAATACTGGAAGAATGAACTCTGTTCCGTATGTTTCTTGAGGCATCAACATCTCTGTGAATGCAAGGAAACAAGAGCGCTTTAAGCACATATCGGTCAGCTGTGTAAACTTCTGAATACAGCGTACCGGTACACAATGTCAAGTTTGTTCAGGAATAAAAAAAAAATTACATTACATTCTGTTTTTACATGTTATGGTGCGATTTTGTCGCGGCGACAAAATGATGATTACTTTTTCATTAGCAATATTATTATTAAATTCTTGATGCTACCTTGGGTTCTTGACATGTAGTCTTGTGTAGAACTTGAGTCCTAATTAAGTATCGCAACAAGTAATAAAATGCACTGAGCGACGCACTTATCAGCAGACAATGAATGTATTGAATGAAATAAATAACTTGACAGGTAATTCAGCCATAAGCTAGCAGTAGTACACAATTGAACAATAACTTTAAATTGAATTTCTATATTTTTAATAACTTATAGTAGCACAAATGCTTCCATTAGCAAAAAAAAACTAAAGGACAAGATTACCACTGCTTCTATACCTCGTGGTTTCCACACAAAGTGAGAGCTTCTTCCTCGTGTAAAAAGTCACTTTTTGTGCTAGGTAACTAAAAAGTCACAACATGTCACAAAGACTCTCAAACGAGAAAGGTACAAACTACGTAGCTCAAAACCAGAGGTCAATGAACTACAATGTAATCGATTGTAAGTAAGTAAGACATGTGATGGTCAGAAAACGCCGTGGAAAGTGTTACTTTCATTGTACTCGATAGGTATTTTAAATAAGCTTTAAAAGTTGTAACTATTGAAATTGTAAGTCTGAAATCGTTTTCAGCTTTACCAAGTGTCTGTAAGCGCCTCGCTACCCGATGAAACTTTTTTAGTACATTTTTATTTCATCTTCCTCCTAAATTAAGCAATTGTAACTTTTTAATACATTTTTTTCTACGAGGATCCACAGGGGATCGTCTAAAGGGGTCCCCAAAAAGTTGATTGTAATTGTATAAATTTTTTTTAAAAATTCGCTAAAAGCTTCTTCACATAGGGGTTCGTGGGCGAGTTTTTGTGAGAATTGTGAGAACCTCTAAGATAACTAACCGACAGCGGCATCCTTTGTGGCGACACTTTGGTTCGTTGGGGTATCTTTACACTGCAAGTCTTCTATGTCAGAATCACAGCTCCCTGACACGACGCCAAATTTATTGTCCCCTACCACCAAAGTTCCTGAAATACAATATAGATATTTATATAGATATAGATATTACATTTTATGAGTGGAAATATAAGTAAAGTAAAGTTTCCTTTTCAGACCTTGTGGTCTAAAGGTCATCTGTTTCTGTGGCCTACGGTTAACAAGGGTGTCATGTGGCCAGCACAATGACCAACCGCCTTTACTTTTCCCCCAACAAATGTTAGGTACCCATTAGAGCTGGGTGGACTCAAAGGCGCCCAAAGATCCTGAAATTAAAAATCCCAGTCTTCACCAGGATTCGAACCCCGGTCCCCCGGTTCGGAAGTCAAGCGCATTACCGCTCACCGCGCCTCCATGAGGGTGTATAGGGATGTAAAAAATGTATATTCTCTTGGATCTCTCCGAGACACAACAGTTGTTGAGACAGGACACTGGAGGGGAGTATTTATGGGCCTAGAGTTTCAAGAGTCCTTGACTTAACTCTTATGAAAATTTAAAGGAATAAAAATGAAAAAAAAACCCCAAAAAAACAACATTTTGATGACGTTCTGTCGACCTTGGCACATTGTATCAGGTGATCAGGGCCCTATTGTGAAAGAAAGACAGCACATGTAAATTAAATCAATATGTAAATATGCATATTTTATTATACAAAAATTATGTGTTTTTTTTTTTACTTCACGGAGGGTAAAGCCCTGATTACAAGCACTGCCGTAAATCCGAAGCTGCATATATTACGAGCACGTCTTAACCACGACAGTGTTACCAAACGTACGATGTAAAGTAGTGTCGGTAAAATACGAAAAGGCAAACCTCTCGTCTCAGATATATAAAAAGGTATAGTTTCTGACTCATCGAAATTTGGATATTTTTAAAAATCTCTTTTGTGGGGGCCTCCTCTTGTGGTGTCCCCAAGCAGAGGCCCCGCTTGCCCTCTCCTAAATCCGGCCCTGCAATTCATACATATCTTAAACTCGTGTTCTGTGCTGCTATGAATAGTAAGTGGAGAGCAATGTGGAACATTAATCAATTTATTGTTATTTTAAACCACCATATCACCTACCATCCGTCCATGCATAAGATAGTGTGCTATCTTTGAACGGCTTATCTGGGTACAAGTGTGAAAGACTGTTATAGTTTATGGCATGTTTGATTAAGAATATAAAATAATTGAAAAAAAAAGGGGGGGTGAATAACTCGTGTAATGTTTTAATGGTTTTAGTTTGTGTGTGTGTATATGTATATATTGTGTGTGTTTTACGAAAATATAAATAATCCAAGGACAAATTTAATTAAAATAATATTACAAGATTTTTTTAAAAGACTGTGATAAGATTATATTCAGATTACACTAAGATTGAAATAATATTACAAAGGGATCTTGATAACATTAAACAAGATAACGCTAAGATTAAGATACAGTTGAATAAAGATTTTCAATACATTTACAATAAGATCAGGAAAAGATTAGAACCAAGATTAAAATAAGATTAAAATGATTAAAAAGTGTATTAAATAGGTTTAAAATAGGCAGTGACATCGTCCAACACATACACTCACTGTACTAACTAGTGTACGTGATTTGTATTAAAAACCTTGTGTACCAACTTTCGTACATTGATGATTAAGAAACATGGCTGTTTGCTTGTGAGGTATTCTTTTGGTCCCATGTTCTAGCCCTGCCCGCTTCCCTCCCCTGTCGTCCTGTAGAAGGTTTAGACTAGGACTCACTAGGATGTAATAATCTTCATTAAAGAAGCAGCATCCGAAACTTAACAACCAAACAAAACAAACGAGTTTCATTTAAACAATTAGTTAGTAAATCTTCAGAGATCTCACCTGAGAGGCTATTGTAATATGGTATCTCTCTATGTGTACAGTTCTGAATGCTGAACACGGTCAATCTTGAGAAATGGGGGAAAAAAAGTAAGTATGGGATCAGGAATTAGAATAAGTAATTAGTATAGCGTGACTCACTATTGAAATTAGCTTCAAAAGAAAACATGGGACATACAGAACACAGGAAAACAATATCCTGGCTACGTAGAGGACAGAAATTCATTTTTCTAATACAATCACTGAATGTAGAGTTTGCTCTGTCTCTAATGTATCAAACGAGGTACCCCGTCAAAATAGCACAGACAAAATAGCGCCGACAAAAAAGCGCCGACAAAATAGCGCGGACAAAAAGCGCAGAAAAAAATCTATTTTAGTCATTTTGAAAGAAATACTTTAGATATCGTAAAATATTAACAGAGCCAATATTTTTTTTGTTTGAATGTTATCATAATTTTTCAGTCATTTTGCAGGAAACACTTTAGATATCTTAAAACATAAATAAGCAAAAATCATAACAACTTTCACAAAGTTAAATTTTAGGAAATGATACGAAAAAATTCCATCAAATTTGATATCTATTTATGGTGTTAGACAAAGACGGACAGGAAATAGCAAAATCAATGGTTGAATTGGTCAGTCACTGCCTGTGATTAAACAAGCAATCGCCATCTTAACTAATCGTGACACACCTAATTTTGCCAATGTTGCGGCAATAGACGTCCTGTTTTGATCAAAGAAAGATGCCGCAGATTTCTGTTTCTAGTTTAGCACACTTTCGTATTTTCCTATCCTTTTTTGCCGAGACATCACATTTCAAAATCCTATTTTTTAGCAAGTTATGCATTTTAATCGAAGGTGAAAAAAAGGAATGATATAAAATTTAAAGTACTCTCGTTCACTGCAAATATGGCATACTTTCAGATCTATTCATATTGAAAAAAGAGACATCAACAAAAATGATGCCCAGGACATTAAATTACTAATAATCCGGTACTTTTATACACATCATATATAAGTCGGTGCTATTTTATCCTGCGCTATTTTGTCGGGAAATTTCGCGCTATTTTGTCGGAGCTATTTTGTCCGCACTATTTTGACGGGTCACCATCAAACGAGGACATTCCAAATAGAATCACAACGGCGTTTGGACCCCTCGATGACCTTCTGACCATTGTCAAATCAGGAAAACATAAGACTTCGCAGAGTTTAAATCTATAATAGAATAACATTTGGATACTCGTAGGACGAAATCATCTTTTTTTTTTGAATGATCGACTGCAATTTATAAGATAAGAAAATATCAAACGTACGCTAAGTTTGTGCGGCCTCCACGGGATTTGTGAAGACCTTCCTACATGGAACAGTACCAATGGAAAGAAGAATAAACAGAAAAAAAATAGACGGGCCTGTCAATGAAAAAACCCTCTAATCCTGGAAAAAGAAAAAGAAACGTAGGTGTGGTGCTCCAAAGGTCCAACAGACTTTGGGAAAGATGGAGGTGTGGTGCTCTAAAGGTCCAACAGACTTTGGGAAAGATGGAGGTGTGGTGCTCCAAAGGTCCAACAGACTTTGGGAAAGATGGAGGTGTGGTGCTCTAAAGGTCCAACAGACTTTGGGAAAGATGGAGGTGTGGTGCTCTAAAGGTATAACAGACTTTGGGACAGATGGAGCTGTGGTGCTCCATAGGTCCAACAGACTTTTGGAAAGATGGAGGTGTATTGCTCCAAAGGTATAACAGACTTTGAAACAGATGGAGATGTGGTGCTCCAAAGGTCCAGCAAACTTTGGGAAAGATGGAGGTGTGGTGCTCCAAAGGTCCAACAGACTTTGGGAAAGATGGAGGTGTGGTGCTCTAAAGGTCCAACAGACTTTGGGAAAGATGGAGGTGTGGTGCTCCAAAGGTCCAACAGACTTTGGGAAAGATGGAGGTGTGGTGCTCTAAAGGTCCAACAGACTTTGGGAAAGATGGAGGTGTGGTGCTCCAAAGGTCCAACAGACTTTGGGAAAGATGGAGGTGTGGTGCTCTAAAGGTATAACAGACTTTGGGACAGATGGAGCTGTGGTGCTCCATAGGTCCAACAGACTTTTGAAAAGATGGAGGTGTATTGCTCCAAAGGTATAACAGACTTTGAAACAGATGGAGATGTGGTGCTCCAAAGGTCCAGCAAACTTTGGGAAAGATGGAGGTGTGGTGCTCCAAAGGTCCAACAGACTTTGGGAAAGATGGAGGTGTGGTGCTCCAAAGGTACAACAGACTTTGGGAAAGATGGAGGTGTGGTGCTCCAAAGGTATAACAGACTTTGGGAAAGATGGAGGTGTGGTGCTCCAAAGGTACAACAGACTTTGGGACAGATGGAGGCGTGGTGCTAAAGAAAAATAAATAAAGTACCCCATGAAAATCTTGCGATCTATAGGACAGATTATGTAAAGCTCATATCTGTTTCCATAGCCATGGGTTAACGAGATTGACATGTCGCCAGCACAACAACTAATCACCTTTACTTTCCCCAACTACTGTCAAGTACACATAAGAGCTGGGAGGACTCAAAAGCGTACTCACAAAATGTTTTTCTTTCAATAAATTTGTATTCCTCTACTATAAATTACATAGTCTAAACATAGTCAGTGCAATTCTACCAGCCTCCAAACACCTTACCAACCAGCTCCAGCTTGTCCAAATATGTTCTTGACCAAAAGTTTAGGAGGATAGATATTTTTAGCTAAAGGATGACGTTATCATCTACGTTGACAGCATTACAGAAAACGCTACAATAGTAGCTTAGCGTCTTTCTCAATAAAGTATATACATGTATCAAGGCAATTCTCAACTTTATTATCAAGCTAATTATCAACATATTTTTATAATACTTTTCAACTCACTTATCAAATAACTTATTAAACACATTTATCAACTGACTTATTATCATATTGATCAAAATACTTATTAACTTATTTGCCCATTTATTATCTTACTTCTCAACTTACTTCTCTAAATTCACCTCCAATGACATTCCGTTCGAGTAAGCAATTCCTTGCATAAAGAATTTGGCTGATTTGTCCTCAAAAACGAAAGAGATGACCACTTTGACTGCCTCGTCAGTGACGATTTGAATGGAAGGATTTTGTCTGAAATGTTTTAAAACCAATGTGAGAATACGTCAGTTGGAAGGATTTGGGAATGTGCAAGTTAATAAATAGAAAATTTTTCATCTTTGAGGATTTTTTTCATTTTTTTTTTCTTTTTGTTTCAGGGCAGATGAAAGCAATAAAAATGTATTTAGCTTTTGTAACATGGCAGATGTTAAAAATAGGCCTACATAAAATTTAACTTATATTTCTTGCAGGACAGATGATAACAAAATAATGCATCTAGATTCTGTTACAGGGCAGTCAGGCGTGGACCGGAGCACTAAGTTCTGCGAGTATTTTTAGTCACTTTTAGTCACCCTAACTCGGAGGCCAAATGCCGATACTCCCTGGTGGTTTCTTTATATTCCTATTATCTGACCGCCCCTTTCAGTGAGAGGACTGCCAATGTGGACATCCGCTTTCCCTGACAGCCCCCTTGCGGAACAGTGGCGGATGATTTTAACTGGGCTATCGGGTCTTTCAGTCCCACCCCGGGATTGGGAGTACCGTCGCTATTGATTTTCTTGACTTCCAAGCAAGTTGTTATTCTCTTCGTTAGCCACACAAAAGACGTTTTCACCGAGGCGCAAAGTGAAAGCCAAGGGGAGATGGAATCTTCGGGAAAAAAAAACCAGCTCACCAGATCAGCATTCTTGTCAGTCACAAGGTTAAAGTAAAGTTCCTCTTTCAGACTTTGCTATCTTTGGTGCAGATGATTTAGCCAACGGTTAACGAGCAGGGTGTCAAGTGGCCAGCAAAAAGACCGACCGCCTTTACTTTCCCCTCTTAAAGCCAGGTTTCCATTAGGGCCGGTTTGAATCAGGGGCGTTCTGAAAATATCAAAATTCAAAATCCATGCCTTTACCTAGATTCGAATCGATGCCCTTCGGTTCGAAAGCCAAGCGTTCTACCGCTCAGCCACCTCGCACCCCCCCCCCTTAATTTATCTACCTGTCATGCGAAATTACCTGAGTGTAAAGGCGTGGTACCTCTTGCCCCATCCTCGCACCCCCCCCCCTTAATTTATCTACCTGTCATGCGAAATTACCTGAGTGTAAAGGCGTGGTACCTCTTGCCCCATCCATCCACGGGCATCACAACAAAAGATGCGGACGAGTTCCGGCTGATGAGAAAGACTGTCAGGCCGAAGTTCTGTTCAGCGCGAAGTCGAAAGTGTTTTGTGTTGGCCTCCCTGGGGGTCAAACTTGTATTCAGAACAGAAAGCAGCATCCGAGTAAAACGAAGAAATAAACATCAAAATATCACCGCTTCACTTTTAGTTACTAAGTTAGACGAAATATTTAAAGAACGTAAATACATTATCAAGAATTTAGCGTATGTCTTTATATAAGCATACAGTTACATACATCCATATTGAAAATATTGAAAAGGGGAAAAAGTAGTTCAAGAATTTCTATCTTCAAACATAATTTCCAACGATTATTATTATTAATGAATACAAAACATTAACGATTTTTGTTTGAAGACAAAGTGATTTTTAAAAATAAAAAAATAAAAATAAAAATAAAAAAATAATAAATTACAGTTCAAACAATAACAAATGATGAAGATGTATTATTTTTAAATTACTTTTCTACATCTTTCGTGCATATAGCATGCTCAGTGCGCTGTTGTTCAATCACGTGTGGACTTGTGAGTGAAGAAGGTACCGGAGATAAGATTTTCGTACCAACTTTGGGCTATCGGCAAACACAGCTCAGCTCAATTCGAGATTCGAATTAGAGCCCCCTTGATATAGGTAGCATAGTTGTTTAAGCCAACCAACCACACGTGCTACATTTACAGCCAGGTTGAGCACACCAACCCCTCACTCTCAAACACTATTCACGTATTCATTTAAAAGTATTTGATTTGTTACTTTTTTTAGCGGCCCCCGAAAGGGGAAAATAAGCTATTAGTTTTGTGTGAAATGTCTGTCCCTCTGTCCGTCCGTCCCGTTTAGATCTCGTAAACTAGAAAAGATAGTGAAAATCCGACATCACAATATTTTAGACCATTCAAAGTTCTGATGCAACGGCTACTTTTTTCTTTTCTGAAAGCGAAAAATCTAATTTTTTAAATCACTTATGCAAGAAGTGTTTTTTTTTCATAGAAACACTTAATAGGGGAGACGACCATTTCCCAAATTCTTAACGCATATATGCAAACGGTTGGAGATTTTTTGTCAAAAATGTTTGTTTTTATATTTGTATTGTTAAGTTATGTAAGTACTATATTTACACACAAACAAATGACTTTTTTTTTAAAGAAAAAATCTATTTAGTATGCATTATAAGTTAGACAAAATTTAAAACGAATAGTTATCTTGTAAACTGTGAGGATTCCGATAAGACAACGGATGCCTCACATTCATTTACATCAGCTATAAGACTTCAGATAACTCCCGTGGGGATGCCCACGGGTAGACGACAGTTTACCTCTTGCACGGGCGGGGTTGTAAAAAAGCCCCCACGAACACGTCCTACATCCATGCGCTGTTCCTCAAAGGGACCGTTACATAAATGGCGGGTCCCGCACAGTTAGCTTGGTACAACGAAGGAAAATGACGGAGGCTCCCGGTGTCCTCGGCCATGTGCAGCCAAGCATGCGTCGGGGGCCAAAGGCATTGGAAACAGCAATGCTTTACATAGGCATTGACTAGGGTCTCTCTCAAACAGAACTGTGTTCTCACAGGTTTGTTTGTTTTTTACTGTTTGGCTGGACGACCAAACAGGTTTTTTTTCAAACTTAAAGCTCGAAGGGCCTTCGGCTCAGCTCTTGGACATCACAAGAAGGGGAGGCGCGGTAGCTGAGCGGTAAAGCGCTTGGCTTCCAAACCGGGGGTCTCGGGTTCGAATCCTGGTGAAGACTGGGATTTTTAATTTCGGAATCCTTGGGTGCCTCTGAGTCCACCCAGCTCTAATGAGTACCTGACATAAGTTGGAGAAAAGTAAAGGTCGTAGTCTTGGCCACATGACACCCTCGTTAACCGTAGGCCTCAAAAACATATTAACTTTATATCATCTGCCCTATAGACCACAAGGTCTGAAAGGGGAACTAGATAAGCCAGGTTCACATCTAACTTTACATTCACTTTCACATATTCTTTGATCTACTGGACCGTTGGGGCACTACACAAGATCTGTCAACCTTCTTTCTCCATTCTATCAGTCATTTGTCTTTGATATAGTTTCATTCGGATGTTCTTTCTGAAAATATTGAAGCCTGCCTGGGTGGACCACTTCGGGGGCCGATTTTGAGTTTGTGTTTCCACACAAACTGTCTTTGTAACCTTGTTTTACTAATAGTATAGAACCTCCTTCGTGGTCGAAGATGAGCACATTTCTCATTTCCTTTGGATTCGAAGATGACTGTAAAGTCTAATCCTCGCTTTAAGAAGCCGGTCCCATTCGTGGCATGGGTGGGTTAGGTCAGTTGCAGATAGGCCTGCTTCTTTTATCAGCTTTTTGTTGGTTCGGCGCTCTTTCGCCCTGGCCACTCTTCTAAATATCTTGAGACTCCGAGACTCACAGCTTCACGCCATGAGGAGCGATCGAGAGCTAGTGCTTCCCAGCCGTGAATGTCGATATCGCATTCCTTGAAGGAGCTCTTGATAGTGTCTTTGTAGTGCTTGTATTGGCTTCCCTGGGAGCACTTTCCTGCACACAACTTCCCGTACAGAAGTCGTTTGTGAAGGCGATTGTCTGGCATGCGGACTACATATCCCGCCCATCGAAGTTGGGACCTTTTTACAGTCGAATTGATACTGTACATGTTGGACAGCTTTAAGATTTCTGTGTCTGGTATGTGGTTGGACCTACACACCTTATGGATACTCCTTAGACAGCGTAGATGAAAGGAGTTTAGGTTTTTGGTGTGACGGAAATATAGGGTCCAGGACTCTGATAAGTGGCGTAGCTAGGGTGGGGGAAGGAGGGGTGAGAATTTGAAAATCCCCCCGGGCCCCCACTTGAGAGGGGCCCCCAAATGAGTGTTTTTTACATTAAAAATTTAATATTACGCAAAATGACGGGGCCTCCAAAGAGGTCAAGCCCCCGGGCCCCCAAACGATGGAAAATTCCTCGCTTCGCCACTGACTCTGATGCATATAGGCGTAACGGGAGGACTACAGCACTGTAGACTTTCAGTTTTGTTGATATGCTGAGTCCTCTCTGTTGCCACTCTTGTTCTTAAAGTCTGCCAAAAGCAGCACTGGCACTGTTTTACTATTAAAACATAGATGATTAACAAAGCCAGGGTCGGCCTTAAATATTTGGAGGTCCTAAGCAAAATAAAATAGAAAAATAAAAATAATAAGCAGCAAAACAAAAAATGACGCAATTTCTTTAAAACCTAGTGTACTCTAACAATAATCTTAGACACAAGTTTTGCGATTTCTTCGCTATGCCCATAGCCGGCCCTGACAAAGCATACGAACAAACAAAATAGTCTTTTAAAAAAATACTTTTAAAAAAGTTTATATTAAGTGTATGCTGTATAAAAAAGGTTTGGATCAGTCATGTTATTAAATTTGAAATAGATCTAGACTCTAGACTAATTAATAGTAAATCTATACGATTATAAATATTTGTACTAATTGTTTTTGTTTAGCGCAATTTCATGATTTTAGCTTTCTCAATACGCTATAATCTTAAGACTTGACCACTTTGGAAAATAAAGTATTCCTCTAAAAAGGGAGAAAGGTAAACTATTTAATAGCGGTGAGACATTCAAACTATTTAAAAGCAGAGAATTATGGGGGGTGGGGGGACATTATCTGGATGAATGTTACCGTGATCGCTTTTTTAAATGCATTTATAAAAATTTAAAAAGTTTAAAAAGTTAAATAACCAGAATTCAAACTTGTGAGCTTAAGCCTTGAGTCTCTCAAGTGAATAGGGGAATCACTTTTCCAATGAAGGGCTTATAAAAAATAGGTTTTATAGTTATCTACTGTTAGTTTTAAACACCAAAGCAGCAACCTAATCTAGAAGGTTTTATAGTTATCTATGGTTAGTTTTAAACGACAAAGCAGCAACATATTCTAGAAGGTTTTACGGTTACGTATGGTTTGTTTAAAACGACAAAGCAGCAACCTATTCTAGAAGTTTTTATAGTTATCTATTGTTAGTTTTAAACGACAAAGCAGCAACCCATTCTTTCACCCTAAACTATACAGGGGACTAATTCCATTTATACCACCACCTCAGTCAAGTACAACTTCTTTTCTTTGTTCGATCCCAAATAAAATAATTAAGAAGTTAATTAATTAACTTTTTAAAATTCATTTTTATCATGGAAGGCCGACTAAAGCTATTCAAGTACTTATTTTTAAAAAATACAAGATTTAATAGACTATTGTTAGTTTAAAAATGTTATCAACGACGGTGTGAGTCAATATAAGCTTTAAGTATTTCACTATAGACATCACACAAACCAATCACACATTACTAAACTGTCACAATTGGAATGTTTTATCAATTTGAAGACACCAACATTGAGGACTATGAGAAATGTAGGTTACAGTTTTCCCGGGTTCGCTGTTCTGCCTCATCGTGGCACCCGGGTGGAAACGGCTATTCGAGGAGATAGCTAGGCAAAACGAATGGCAAAACATAACTCCCGTGGGGATGCCCATGGGTAGACGAGAGTCCACCCCTTGCACGGGCGGGGTTGTAAAAAAGTCCTCACAAAAAACTGTCACACATCCATGCGCCGTTCCTCAAAGGACCGTTCCATAAATGGCGGTTCCCCCACGGTTAGCTTGGTACAAAGAAGGAAGATGACGGAGGCTCCCAGTGCTCCTAGGCCTTCGACCATGTGTCGGAGGCTGAAGACATTGGATACAGCAATGCTTTATATAGGCATTGACTAGGGTCGCTCTCAAACAGAACTGTGTTCCACAGGTTTGTTTTTCTTTTTTACTGTTACGGCTGGACGACCTAACAGGTTTTTTCTTTTCAAACTTTGAGCTCGAAGAGCCTTCGGCTCAGCTCAGAAGACAATCAAACGGTTACAGTTTTCAATATTTATTATGTACATCTCTGTTTTCAATGTTTATGATGTATATATTCTGTTTTCAATGTTTATGATGTATATATTCTGTTTTCAATGTTTATGATGTATATATTCTGTTTTCAATGTTTATGATGAATATATTCTGTTTTCAATGTTTATGATGTATATATTCTGTTTTCAATGTTTATGATGTATAAATCTGTTTTCAATGTTTACTATGTATAAATCTGTTTTCAATGTTTATGATGTATATCTCTGTTTTCAATGTTTATGATGTATATCTCTGTTTTCAATGTTTACGATGTATAAATCTGTGTTCAATGTTTATGACTTACCTATTAGTGCTCAAGATCTTACGATGTGAGACCGGATTATCTCTAGCAATTTCTGCTTCTTCCCTGGTCTTATTCTCGTAAATGTATACCTACAGACAACAAGGTAAACTGTGCTGTTATATATGCTTGAAAAGAAAGCCTTTAATTCTAGTAGTTGACAGTGTGGTAGCTAGGGTTGGGCGTCATCTGGTGAGGGTTAGCAAATGGTTCCTCCCTTTCCCATGCACACATCTATTCCACCTTTCCAAAAAAAAAAGGCGCCCAAGAACTATTAATGTTTATAAACATTTTTTAAAAGTCTATGTTCACACACACAGAGAAAGAGAGAGAGAGAGAGAGAGCGTTCGTCTGTACTCATTCTATGCGATTTATTGAATGGTCTTCATCAATCTCCATTTCTATGTGAAAGAGAGCGGAACTTGTGTGGTCTTCTTCGTCACAGTCAAATGGTAATGCATAACCAATTGTTGAGTACCTAAAAAAAAAAAAACCCACCTCTAATGTGTTCAGTCCAGAGGCCTAAAAAACAAGTTTACAAACCCTCTAGCGAAAAATGGTTTTCCCCAAAAATCCCAAGTCAAAATCAAAACCCCAAAGTTTTTCACAAAGAACTTCGGAGATTTCATTTAAGAAAAAAACAACAACAGCAAGACATTCGCATTATAAATCAATAGATTTCACACATGAAAAACTACAAAACTTTCAAAAGTCTAAACAAACTAGATTTCATTTTTAAAAAAACAACTAATTAATCACATTTCGCCTAAAACAAGATACTTTTGAAGTCAAAATACTTGGGTTTCAACCGAAAACCCCAAGAAACGTAGAGTCAATATTGTTGTTAAGCGGCTAAGATTTGGGCGAACTTTTGGCTCTTATGTTGGTCACATTTTACATAATTCCATTTAATATGACTATTAATTGTGTTCATCCCTACAAAATGTCTGACTTACAGTCAAAACTGATTTGTAGTGGGTGCACAACTCGAAGACAATTTCATGAGTTTGAAAATGCGGACCGTGGTCCAAGATGGGCACAGTGGTCATGAAGTACTTCCCAAAGGTCGTGGTGGCACCTGCAAGAGAAACAATGGCATCGGATGACGAATACATGGAGGTATCTTCAGATGTTAAATCCGATATCCCGATTCCAATTTTATGTCTAAGAATTTTGTTGTGGTGAAGAAATAACCAAGTCCCTCTTAATGTTGCCTTTTATAGATACAATACAATCTCACCTGTGACTTGTTCAGGCCACAATAATGCCACAGTCAAAAGAGTGTAGACTTTAAAGCTGCATGTCATCTTCGTTCTTTAGTGAAACTTCATTAAAACATTCTATTATAAAAGATAACATTGTTAATGTCAACAGTTAGAACAACACAAGATTTATTATATATTGTATTTATTATATATATATATATTGTATTATATATTGTCCTTGGGGCCTAGGTGGTAAGGCACCTAGCTTCCGAATAGACTTGGGTGGATTTTGCATATGGGCTTAAGGGCTTTATATGTCTCATTAGATTGGAGAGGGCAAATTTGGGAAATTTTAGAAAACAATTCTGAAACAGATGTGAAGTTAACAGAACAAAATTATATTATAATTACTAACGAATAACATACATCTGAGAGGGTCACAATTTCTTATTCATTCTTATCATAGCTGCTGTAGTGTACTGTAGTGTAGTGTACTGTAGTGTAGTGTACTGTAGTGTAGTGTAGTGTACTGTAGTGTACTGTAGTATAGTGTACTGTAGTGTAGTGTACTGTAGTGTAGTGTACTGTAGTGTAGTGTACTGTAGTGTAGTGTACTGTAGTGAAGTGTACTGTAGTGTACTAGTGTTACAATGTAAATACAGATCTGGAACTCGTTGGTCTGCGTAAAACGATGCTTGTGTAAGTCTTAATTTAAAACTGGAACGAAGTCATGGAGGCACTCACAATAACTACAAGTAATGAGAATTAAAAGCCCAATACAAGAAGCTTCGGGTTACCTTCGGCAAACAACAACTTTTTTTTAACTTTGTGGCCCTCAGGTCTCGTCAAGACCTTCTTTCAGGGAACAGTAACAGGAAGAAGAAAAAGAAGCATATGGGGATTTTTAGGACGTACTGGGTCCACCCAACTCTAATGTGTACCTGCTGACAGTAGCTGGGAGAAGTAGTGGCGGTTGTTCTTTGTGCAGGCCACATAAAATCAAGTGACATTTTACATCATTTGCCCCCATAAATCCCAAGGGGGAATTTACATTTATTTTATAGATTTAACTGATGGCTAGAGTACGTAGACTCATATTCTAGTTTGAAGGAACGCCTTTTAATTTATAAGATCTTTGGTTCGAATGAAAGCGTGAATAGGTTTGGCCAGTGATATGTTTGGAACACAGTAGTATTGCTTTACTTCAAACATTTTTATCTATGTTACCTTAGATTCTAGATTCAGAGTCTTTACAGTGCTTAAAGCGAGAATACAGAAAAAGTCGCAATAAATTCCAATCTAGCGCTACGTTCAGTTCAATGGTGTGCTTAGGAAATATGTGCGGAAATATAGTGCGCTCTGGTTGCGAACTTTGAAACCTGATGCGTAGTTGTCACAGAAAGTAAGTAATAACAGCAATCTTTCGTCCGTCAGCGATCTCCGAATAAATGTTCTCTAATCATCCAAACATCGCCTTTCCATCAAAAACCTAGGCCTCTGAAGGCCTTCTCTTATAAAATAGAGACGTTACTTCTAAAAAGATGATTACGTCCTACGAGTCATGTATTTAGTCATGCATGTTAACCAATGACTTAATTCTATCAAATCACTGGTTGTCCTTGCAAGCTCGGGCAGCCCATTCCATGCTCTTATAGCACTAGGGAAGAAGGAGTATTTGTACAAATTTATCCTAGCATATGGGACGAAGAATGTACCTTTATCTTTGTGTCTTTCAGAGTATTTTATTAGATTTTGTTTTTGTATTTGAAGATTATGGTTCAGTGTTTTATGTATAATTGTTAGTTTACTTTTGAGTCTTCTATCCTGAAGGTTTTCTAAATTTAGTGATTTTACTAAAGGTGTTATGCTAGTCAAATGTGAATATTTGTTAGTTATGAATCTCACTGCTCTATTTTGTGTCTGTTCCAGTTTCTTAATGTTTTCTTGAGTTGAGGGGTTTCAAACAGAGGATGCATATTCTATTATTGGTCTAACCAAAGTTAAATAACATTTTAGTTTTATGTTCTTATTTGATTTATAGACATTTCTTTTCACAGTACACACTACTATTTGAAACTCTCGTCTAATTGAGCTCAGATAGACCAGATTGTTCTCTACTTTAAAAAAGAAAAAGAGGTTAAGACCTGTCAGTTTAAAACTTCTTCCAATTCATTAATGTTTTCCTAATTGCTTCTATTCTATGAACTCGCGATGACGTTATGTACAAGATTCTAAGAGCTGGCAAAGATCCTCTGGGGTACAGTTCCAAGAAAAAAAAAAGAAAAGCAGACAAAAGAAGCGATTGGAAGACAACTTCAAAGACTGGACAAGCCCCTCAATAGAAGAGATTATAATTCTGGAAAAAGATAGAGAAATGGAGAGATGGTCAATAGCACATGTATGGTGCCCCAAAGGTCTAAAAGATAAAGGGAAAGGTGAAGGTGATGTCTTCTGTTTATTAACAGCGCTATATACTTTATAAATGACAATAAAAAGACTTTTCTATGACTCCGAAGATTAAGGAGGCGTACAGTATTCTGTGACTACGCAGAACAAGATGTGATCTACATGTTTTGCCACACGCAGGGCAAACATAACCGTAGGGAATACTAATACTGCAATTAGGCCTTTTAACTCTAATACAATCGACAACAAATTGAGCTCAGAGTTTTCAACGTCAATGATTGTTATCTTTTTGGAGACCACCTCGAAATATCTACCGTTGTTGTATTCGAAAAAAAAAAGGACATGTCCATCTTAGTTGGGACTCAAAAGCAATGCGATACACGGGTTTTTGGGGGTCCCGAAGAGAGACTTTTCCTGAACGGAGTTTCAAAGAGAGACTTACATCTTTTCCTGGACGGCCATTTAACGAAGTTGGGACAGTAGGACGGTTAAGTGTTGCCGGGCATGTCCTTAGACAAAATAAACCACAAAATACAAAGGAGGCCGAGACGTGAAAAACTTCAACGTGGAGTCGTACCTTCAAGCAGAGGGCGTAGCTAGGAATTTCCCTTCGTTTGAGTGTTTGGGGGCTTGACCTCTTTGGAGGCCCTGCATTTTGAGTAATATTTAACTTTTAATTAAAAAAAAACTCATTAGGGGGGACTTACAAAGTGTGGGCCCGGGGGGATTTTCTATAATTCTCCCCCTTTCTCACCCTAGCTACGCCACTGCCTTCAAGGACGATCTAAACACATTTGGCGCCAGATAGGAAGAGGATGCGCGGGCGGATCAAAGTAAACAAGTCTACCTAAACCTCTCTATAGAACAACGTTTCTCTAACTGAGGAGCACTACCCTAGGGTACCGCGAAGTCCTGTCAAGTGGCCGCGATCAAGAGGCGGAAACCAGTCAATTTTTTTTTTTTAAAAGGGACTCAATGAAATGTACTTTTACTGTAGCTATTAAAAATCCGTGCTTAAATATTTACCAATTAAAATCCAACATTTTTTTGTTACCAAGGTTTCAAATATGTAAATAATTTAAACAAGAGACGTTGTTTTATCCCTGAAGTATCATCTTTCAAAAAGTTTAATATTTTTGCGAGGATCGTTTGCAACAAAATCAGCTCAAAACCTTATATTAAAGAAAACATTTCACAACTTCTCTGCTAACGTGATTCTTCTCAACTTTCATGAGTCCAAACTCTCCCGATTGTTGAGTCTGTTGTAGATCGTTAGGTTGAGTACCTCTGAGTGACGAACATAAAAACCAGGACGCTATATATGTACCTAGAATGTCCCTTGAATACTAGTATTCGCCAGTGCAGACTCATTCTTTATTACACTTAATTTGACCTGCGACTTTCTCTCAAAAACTACAATGAATGGTGTGCTCTGATTGCAGTAACATATTTCGTTTCACTTTATCCTTTTTTTAGCGGCCCCCGGAAGGGGAAAAGACGCTATTAGTTTTGTGTGAAATGTCTGTCCGTCTGTCCCGTTTAGATCTCGAACTAGAAAAGATAGTGAAAATCCGACATCACAATATTTTAGACCATTCAAAGTTCTGATGCAACGGCTACTTTTTTTTCTGAAAGCGAAAAAACTAATTTTTAAAATCCCTTATGCAAGCATTTTTTTAAAGAGAAAAAGCTAATTAGTATGCATTATAAGTTAGACCTAATTTAAAACGAATAGTAATCTTCTAAACAGCAATTTCTTAACATTTTGATCATACGCACCATATCGCCCGTATTTTTTTTTTTTTTTTTAAAGGATTGCAATAGGAGATTGATCCTTTTTAAATCAAATATATCAACTATAAGACTTCACTTAGGCCAGGAGAGGCGCGGTAAAGCGCTTGGCCTCCCAACCTGGGGGTCCAGGGTTCGAATCCTGGTGAAGACTGGGATTTTCAATTTCGGAATCCTTGGGCACCTCTGAGTCCAACCAGCTCCAATGTGTACATGACATTAGTTGGGGAAAAGTAAAGGAGGTTGGTCGTTGTGCTGGCTACATGACACGCTTGTTAACAGTAGGCCACAAAAACAGATGAACCTTACATCATCTGCCCTATAGACCACAAGATCTGAAAGAAGAACTAGTTAGGCCAGGTTCCTTTGCATTCACTTGCACCTATCCTTTGATCTGCTCGACTGTCGGGGCACTACACAAGATCTGTCAACCTTGTTTCTCCATTCTTATCTCTCATTTGTCTTTTGATATAATTTCATTCGGATGTTCTTTCTGAAAATATTGAAGCCTGCCTGGGTGGACCAATTCGGGGGCCGATTTTGAGTTTGTGTTTCCACACAAACTGTCTTTATAACCCTGTTTTTTTTTACATCCGCTTTTTAAAAAAACGAGAAGAAAAAAAATTTCTGAAACGCCGAATGCATCAAGTATTTTTTTAGTTCGCAAAATCTTTATCTACAAATATTTTCGATCCACTATTTTTGAAAAAAAAAATTAAAGGGGCTAGCTTTAATGAATATTCATTATGTAAATCTTGATTCCAAACATTTTTAAAAATATTTATGCAATATAAAACCTGAAATTATGTTTCATTTCTATTTCTTAAAGTTAATTTTCTTATTCATTTCATCTGTGTACACCGGCCCATAGGTAGTTAAAGAAGGCTCGAACGAAACGTATTGTTCATCTTGGGGTACACCACTGGACTGGTAAAAATATTAGAGGAGGCTACTGTACTGGTAAAAATATTACAGTGATATAGAAAAAGGGAAATAAATTCTACATTGTTAAAATATATAGCTGCAAGTGCAGAGTTGTTTCCTTTAGACAAGTTCTATTTTTTTTTTAAAGATTTTTAATATTTCGTTTGTTTACTTGAGATTAAAAATAAAAGTATAAACAATCAGCTTTTAAAAGTATAAACAATCAGCTTTTAAAAGTATAAACAATCAGCTTTTCGCTAAAATAAATAGTAAACAAAAAGTCAATAATTTGCTTTATTAGTAATTTTGTCATTAACACATCGCCCGCTTTATTCACCTTAATACGTCAGCAAATACCACACTTTTTTATACAGGAGTCCCATGTGTTACTCATTCAATCGTCAGAGTGGTGACTGAGCTGTACGGTATTAAACATATCTAAGATCTACATTTTCTATGACAATTACAAGTGTATTCGATGAAGAGGAAATATTGCAGTTCAAATTATAACATTCAGAATTGACGATCAGAAACAAAAGTGTGAAATAAATTTTCGACCTACTTTTCTTCTATAACATTTGTGTTTATTTCCATAACTTCAATTGAACAGCGAACAGCAAAGAAAAGCAAAGAAAAGCAATGTACATTATTTTAAATAAAATGATTCGTCTTTTTGCAGGCAACAAAATATTTTCTCAAACTCTTTAGACCTTGACCGTGATCTGCATGCACAGCCTGTGGATTTACAACTCGGAAGTGTCTGTATGGCCTGTTGATAATCTCGTGTCCTCCGCTTCTTGACTATCTTTGTCGTAACTTAACTTCCTGTCACTTTTACTGAGAAAAGTAATGAGAGATTTATCTAGGTTTAAATCTAGCTCTAAGTATAGGTGGAACAAAAAATGTGTTACGAACAATGTAGTGAACTTTTGTTTGAAATAAATACAAAACTAGAATAGACACAAAATAGAGACTTAGGGATTGATAATAAATGAATATTTACGTTAGATTAGAGTAAACACCTTTAGTAACATCTTTAAATTTGAACATTTAGGGGCAGAAGACTAATAGGTCAAGTTCACATCAAAACATTATTACAATAAATCATCATTTACTAATACACTATTACAAGCCAATAAACACTTCAGAAAGACACAATGATAAAGACATTTTCTATTCCATACTCTAGGACAAAGTCGTACAAGTGCTCCTTCTTCCCTAGTGCCATTAGCTTAAAGAATGGGTTGCCTGAATCGTCCTGGAAAACCAATGAATTAGAAGTCTCTAGATAATAAGCAGGACTATATTAACACATGCGTAGGACGAAATTATCGTCAGCTTTGAAGAAAATTATGTGATTTAAATCTATATATTATAAGCGTAAGGGCCCAGATTGATTCATTGATTGACTGACTCACCTCTCACTAATTCTCTACTTGCCTATACGAGAAAAGTGAGAACATTGAACAAGGACAACTAAGCACCTTCCATGATCGGTTTCATTGACCGAAAACGATTTTTGTTTTTTAATTCGACATTTTAACCCAACGTGTTTTTGTTGTTCATCCAACCTTTTGAAAAGTACAACTCGGTTAGCTCGGTCGGACTTTAGCTCTAAGGGTTCGAGGTTCCAGTCTCTAATCGCGCGTATGTTTTGTTTTTAAATAAAGTTTTCTGAACAAAGTAATTTTAGTTATTCGATCTACATAAAAGTTGAAACAGAAGTTATAACCTCGATCCTATAAATATTTGTTGTATACTTGATTTTTTTTTTTTAAAACATTTGATGGCGTTTAAAAACGTGAAAGAGCCCTTCAAATATTTCGATAAAAAGCTAAAATGTCGAAGAATTCTTATACTGTACTATTTTCGACGGCGTCGAATAGGGAGGTGGGGGGGGGGGGGGGGGAATGAGGTAATTTACTAGCGAAAAATATTTGTCTGGGACGGGGAAAATGTATAAAGCGGGCCGTGCAAATAAACAGATTTATACAACATATGTTTTGAGAGATATGGAGGGGTGGGAATGAAAAAGGGGGGGGGGGGGAGAAAAGTGATATAGAGTTTAAAGGTCAGAAGTGAGTGTGTTTGCGAGAGAGATTTAAAGCGAGCAGTTCCAAGTACACGTAACATACACTGGCCAAATGGAGAAGGGGGGGGGGGGTTGTTCAAATGCTGGCAGTCTTAATGAGAGTGCAGAAAACTAAGCGCGAGTGGTACAGCCAAAGTATTATGTAAACAATGGAAGGATATAAGTTTAAAAAACAGGTCTCACGCCACAATATCCTAGTGCCTCGGAAATATGTCGAATAAAAACTGAAAAGCAGAAGAATAGTCAGATAGGGTTAATAACACCAGACCCTGTTTGTTTAGAAGGAGAGTTGCGGGGTGTGTGTGTGTGTGTGTGTGGAGGGAGGTGATAATCGAATTAACGGGCTGGTCCAACTCAACATAGGAGATAATAGAGTTAGCTGGCCAAGGAATGTCTGGGGGCGCGTTAAACTTTATATATTATTTTTTTGTTTTAAGTAAGAAAAATGGGAGGGGTCTATGTCAAAAGATAGCCAGGTCGTGCGGTTTGCGCGCTGGCTGGACTGTCGTTCGGGCTTATCGATGGTCTCGGGTTCAAACCCTACCCACCACGATATCTCGTCGTCCGGCGGGAGGTTTAGACGAGGAAGTAAATTATCTTCAACTCTGACGGAACATCCAAAATATGTAAAACAATCATTTAAAATATATATATATATATATATATATATATATATATATATATATATATATATATATATATATATATATATATATATATATATATATATATATATATATATATATAGCCTGGGAACCAATCAAAGTAAAAAACAAAGAAAGCTCGGGCCACGAGGCCTTCTTCAAACAGTGACAAAGCCGCGTGTAAACCAAGATGTTTTCTTAGATTTGTTCATTTCATCGTCATGATCGTTTTAATGCAAGAAATGTTGGAACTACAGTCATGGCATTTCCTGTGTGGTAAAGCACTTGGCTTCCAATGAGTAATGAGTTCGAATCCAATGATGACTGGGATTTTCAAGCCTCGTGTTTTTTAGGACGTCCCTGAGTCCACCCATATCTAATGGGTACCTGACATACGTTGGGTAAGGCGTTTCGTCGGCCTCGCTTCTAATCATAGCGCCCTGAAATACGAGCCATCGTTAATAGGGATGCAATAATTTACATCTGCTTGCAAGTTTCCCAGACAGCAGTTTGTTCAGGCCGGCAAGCTTCCCTGGGCCTAGAGTTTCAAAAATCTTAGACGACTACAAAGAAGAAGAAGACTTGTTAAAAGATGTTACTGATACTTGATACTCACCACACTGAGCAAAATATAACAAAAGGCAAAATAAGAAAGAGTAGACTCCAAAGGTGGTCTTGGTTGGCTGGAAAGATATTTAAAATAACATTACAATTATTACCAACTGAAAAAAATTCACACAAGAGGGGGGGGGTATCTGGGTGGTTTCCGTGATGGCTTTTTGAAAGCCATTTTTTTAAAATTCAAATTGGAGTGCTCAACCTAATAGCCGAAATTTAGCTACTGAGCCAGCCAAGCGCTTATGAAAATAGTAACACATTTTTAGGCAATGACAAGGCTTATATCTCCTTAGCTAGTACAATTACGAATTATTGTTTATTGATAAAATAATTGGAATTATTGGTTTGATTCATGTTTTATTAGGGGATATGAATATTGTGAAAAGTTTCTTGATACAAGAATGGAAAGTTGGAGCAGGTGAACACGATTCCATCCAGACAGGGCCGTTCCTACAGATTGCGGGGCCCTATGCGAAACGGATAGCGCGGGGCCTCGTCTGCGTAGGGTTAAGAATAATAAGTAAAAATTACGTTATTCATACTTTACTAAGTACAAAATCACGGTCAAATTAACATTCACATCTACCTTTTAGATTTACTATCGACTAGCAAAATATTGCTTTTGACTTATTTAAGAGATGAATATAGATTCAGAACTATATTTACATGCTACTGACTATTACAGTAAATTAACTTTTGAAACGTCCTGTTTTGATTTAAATTCGCCTTTTTATTTTTATTAAATCAAAGTTGGCAATGCCGTTTTTTTTAACGCGATTAGGATTGGCTTTTTCCATATTTTATGACACCCCAAAATGACAAATTTGTCTATTTTTCAGAACATGTTTTGAGTTTTCAGGATTTTTTTAATTTCAGGAGATTTTCATAACTTTTTTCGTATACAGGAGCTTTCCATGAGCTCCTGGAAAATCATGTGGCCACGGAAACCCTGTAATAAGTTATAATGGTTTAATTTAATAATTTAAAACTAACTAGTGTTAGCGCGGGGCCTATAAAAGTGCGGGGCCCACTGCGGCCGCATAGGTTGCAGTGCCCTAAGGCCGGCAATGCATCCAGACAGACGGAGTGAGTTGATATAAGCTTTGTAATAACGTTTTGTTACAAGCGAAAGTCCTCAAATAGTTGATTCTACGGCGCTAGAAAGTTCGCATACAATTTTTATATGGTTTATTAAAATACTTTTAGGGCCAACACCGAATAAATAAAAAAATCTTATTTTATGAATTTGAAGGCATCAATTTATAGTAAAAATGAACGTAAATTTATATGTGTCTACGTACGTGTTTTATATTTGCAGGGCCGGCCCTAACAATTGCGGAGCCTATTCTGGGTAGGGATAAGCATTGTCAATATTAAGATTTTGTATTAGAAAATGCATTCGTCTTTGCAATAAATTTTCATTAAATAAAATCTCACAATGCCATTTTTATTTAATGGCATCCCAAAATGACCATTGTGTCTATTTTTAAGTAGATTTTTTGGAGCATTTCAAGAGATTTCCAGGAGACTGTGGAAAATCAGGAGGCCGCGGAACTCCTGTTGTTATGAATAAGTTATAATGATTTAATTCAATAATTTACACCTAGGATTAGCGCGGGGTTTATGAAAGTACGGGGCCGACTGCGACAGCATATGTTGCAGTGGCCTAAGGCCGGCCCTGTATGTTTGTTAGCTTATTGATTTATGTGTGTGTATTACAATGATACTATTGCGTGTTTCAAAGTATGGTAAAATATCATAGTATTAACATTCTGTTAGTACTTACTAGGACAACCACCGTTAACTCTATCGACACAGTCACTTTTACATTTTGTTTGGCAGCTTTGTAAACAATCCTGACCGTAAAACAATTCATCACATTCTGGGGACAGTTGGGAATTAGAAGCTGACATTGAATAGTAAGTAATTGTAGAACAAATATGAGAACAAATAAAACAAATAGAGCAAATTGTAGTACAAATAGAACAAATAGAAGAACAAATAAAACAAATAGAGCAAATAGTAGTACAAATAGAACAAATAGAAGAACAAATAAAACAAATAGTAGAACAAATAAAAGAACAAATTGAACAAACAGAACAAATACTAGCACAAATAGAACAAATAGAAGAACAAATAAAACAAACAGAACAAATAGTAGCACAAATAGAACAAATAGAAGAACAAATAAAACAAACAGAACAAATAGTAGCACAAATAGAACAAATAGAAGAACAAATAAAACAAACAGAACAAATAGTAGCACAAATAGAGCAAATAGAAGAACAAATAAAGGAACAAATTAAACAAAAAGAACAAATAATAGAACAAATAGAAGAACAATTAGAACAAATAGTAGAACAAATAACAGAACAAATAGTAGCACAAATAGAACAAATAGTAGAACAAATAAAAGAACAAATAGAACAAATAGTAGAACAAATAGTAGAACAAATAAAAGAACAAATAGAACAAACAGAACAAATAGTTGAAGAAAGAGTAGAACAAATTAAACAAATAGAAGAACAAATAGAACAAATAGTAGAATAAATAGTAGAACAAATAAAAGAACAAATAGAACAAACAACAGAACAAATAGTTGAAAAAATAGCCAAAAGCTACTGCTTAAAACAGAATAAATATCATTAATTGTTGTGGACGGTCATTGACTGACTTGTAGCGCCAAACTGCTGGTAGACAGGTAAACTGCTGTAAGAATATTTTATCATACCTTTTACAAAACTGGAAATAACTTGAAAAACTTCTTTGTGAACAAAACTAAATAGAACTTTTGTTACCATAGAGATAAGCTCAACTTGAGGTAAAATGAAATAAATGAATTGTATTTTAGTAAAAATATAAATCTCTTCATTTGTGATGCGGTCTTTGTAAGTGATACCTAGGATCTTTCTGTAGCAGCTTAGTTCTAGTGTTAGGATCTTTTTAAACTTTCTAATTCATACATTTCTTTTGAGAGATTCTAAAAGCCAAAAAAAAAAAGCCATTGGTGAAAAGAGATAGACGCTACAAATGCATTCTCACAAGTATAAGAAAGACACTGATGTCATATGTAGTGTCATATGTAGGGACATTAATGTCAGATGTATATGTCTGAGAAAGACACTGATGTCATATGCATATGTTGAAAAAAAAGACACTGATGTCATATGTAGGGACATTGATGTAGGATGTATATGTCTGAGAAAGACACCGATGTCATATGTATATGTAGAAAAAAAAGACAGTGATGTCATATGTAGGGACTATGACGAACACATTTGCCGGGGAATATATTATCAATACTTGACAATTCAATGTAATGAAGAAAGAAACATCTCTCTGTATTTTCTTCAAACTTCTTTAATAACCTCTTCAACTTTCACATCAAATTAACTTCTTAATTCAATAACAACTTGACTTGATACTTCATAAATAAAACTTAAATGATACATGAAACTTCACTTAGTGTAACTTCAACTTCAACTAATAAAACTTTAACTAATGGACCCGCTAATATCAAGAAACTTATTACTAATCGAGGACTGAGCGAGGACCAACGCTCTATAAGAACTACTACTATGCGAGGACCCCGTCTGACTCACTTTCCCTTAATTTATACTTTCTTTGATCGTACGTTCCAGAATCCTGGAACCTTCTCCGATAATTATTTTAGTAACTTTGACCTTCTAGAAGCTGACGTGTGCTTTTTTTTTTCCCTTAACCTCTTTCTTCGATTGGATATCTAAAATTAACTTGTTTACGCTGGACACTTGCACTAGTTTGAACTCGAGCTTCTAGAAACTGGTTGAAATAGGTCACAGACTCGACTCGTGACATTACCCCCTTGTCTTTTTAGCATTTTGTATGCAATATAAAATGCGTAAAATAACAATATTACATATGCCTGAAAAATTGATAAAATTGCATATAAAAGCAAGTAGTATAGCATATGCCTAAAACACAGATATAATTGCTCTATTGAATGTACAAAACTCATAACTAAAAATAAAAAAATGTTTCATTATGTTAACATATTAATAGAAAACAAATTCAAAATGTTGTACTCATTCAGCATATATAATAATATATAATATACATCTTGGGTCTATACATTAATTGTTAATAATCGATATATTAATATGAACATTTCCCAACTTGTGTAACTAAAATATGACAAAAACAATTGAATAATACATCATATCTCCTTTGCTACTTGTGTTTAAAGAGTATCTTAATATTGAAATGTCTTTAAACACATGTTATAAAAAATGAATAAATTTTGTGTTTCTGACTTAAAACAAAATATACTTAAACAATAAACAATATATTGTATAGTATCTAAATACATCTAGACAAAGTATCAGCAAAAACATTCAATTTTCCTGGAATAGTCTTTACATCAAACTGATAGTCCATTAACTGCAAACTCCATCGTGTCAGACGACTATTTGACATTTTTTTAGAGTTGAGAAATGTTGAGTGGTGCATGATCTGTCTGTAAAGTAAAGGGTGCTTCTAACAGATACTTGCTGAATTTTGAAATAGCCCAGACAATCGCCAGGCACTCTCGCTCAACGGTCGAGTATCTGGTCTCTGCTGAAGATAGTTTTCTGTTTATAAAAAATACAGGATGTAGAATGCCTTCATATTCTTGCATCAGACATGCTCCTATTGCTGACGAGGAAGCATCTGTAGCAAGATAAAACCGCTTCTTCTTGTCTGGTAATTTCAAAATGGATTCTTGTGCAAAAGCATACTTAATGTTCTTTATGGTCTCTTCTAATTCTGATGACCATGGAATTGTGTTAGATTGTCCTTTCTTCGTAAGGCTAGTAAGAAGTGTTGTAAGCGATGCGTAATTTGGAATGAAGCATCTGTAAAAATTACAAAGTCCTAATATATTTCTAACCTGCTTTTTTGTTTGAGGTATTTTAATGTCCAAAATTCGTTTTATAATATTGTCCTGTGTTTTCAGTGAATTGTGTCCAACTTTATAACCTAAAAATGTAACTTCTGATTTTGCTCATTCAACTTTGCTTGGTTTTAGAGTAAATCTATTGTCTTTCAACTGTTGGAAGATTTCTTTGAGTCCTTTAATATGATCGTCCCATGTATTATGAAACACACATATGTCATCAATATAGGACACTGTGTCTTTTCTTTGTACGAACATCCTATGAATCGCTCGGTTAAAAGTACTGCTAGCATTAACTAAACCGAATGGCATGTAATTATATTGAAAAAGGCCAAAGGCTGTAGTAAAAGCAGTGTATTGTTTTGAATCCTGTGTCATAGGTATTTGATAATATCCTCTTGTCAAATCGAGTTTCGTAAAATACTTAGCTCCAGAAAACTGTGACATTAAATCCTCTGGATTAGGCATTGGATAAGATCAATGCATGTTATTTTATTCAACTGTCGAAAGTCTACACACATTCTTTGCGATGATGACTGAGGACGTTTTACTAGCACTATTGGAGCAGCATAAGGTGAATTCGAGTGTTCACTTATGCCTTGTTCTAAAAGATCATTGATTTCTTTCTGAAGGAAATCTCTATAGTGAATAGGTAGTGAATATGGACGTGACTTGGTAGGTTTGTCACTTGTCAATTTGATTTCATGATTTATAATGGTTGTTTTACCTGGAACATCTGTAAATATATCAGCATATTGTTGGAGTAGATTCGTTATATCCTTTTTTCTCTGTGATGATAAATTGTCCAGTTTGACATCTTGCTAGGTTTCAGTCTGTCTAGAAGTTGTAGTTGGTACTACTAATTCATCCATATCCTCCTCATTTTCTTCTGGAATAATCGCTAAGCATGAAATATGTTTTTCAAGTTCTTCGTCTTCTTCTTCTGTATCAGTAGCTTCATTGTATTTTTGTAGCATGTTGATATGAAACACTTTGTTTCTGTTATTGATATAGATTTCATAATCTACATCTGTGACTTTTCTTAAAATAGTAAATGGACTCTGCCATTTAATAAAGAACTTATTTTTCTTATCAGGCAATAATAATTTAACTTTGTCTCCTGGTTCAAAGTACCTAAGTTTTCTATTTACATTTATTCTTCTATGACTTTCAGCGTTAGCTTTGGTTTTTGCTTCCTTAGCTTCTTGAGTTTTTTCACATGGCTGTATGACTGTAATATTTGTATCAAAACCATGTTGAAATGTTTTCTTTTCTGATTCATCTTGATTTTACTTTGACATTGATTCATTTGAAACAAATATGTTCGCATCCGTATTTGGTTGACTTTCTTTGTAAGTACTTATATTACTTTGTTGCTGAGTTGTTGCACGGTTGTTGCATAAATCGTCCATGAATGTCAGACGACCTTCTGTCTTAGAGTTAAATGTAGAATAGTTGAATTCATCAACATTGGAGTCACTTTTTGTCTGGTCGAATATTTGCAACTGGTTCGTAACATTGTTTAACATTCGTGCGTTGCTTTTGAACCTTGGTCTTATTATTGTTCATTTGACAAACTTGACATTGACTACCCTGTTTCTTAACATCTTTAGTAATACCTGGCCAATAAAAATCTTGAAGTATTCTTTTCTTGGTCTTGGTAACTCCCATATGTCCAGCAAACGGTACATCGTGACTTGTATTAATAATGGTCTTTCTGTATAGTTTTGGAACTACAATTTGCTCAACAGTTTTATTTTTGTATTGACTTTTCTTCATAAGTATTCCTTCTTTAAAATAAGGATCATTATTTTCTTGCTGACTGATGTTCGATTGAGCCTTTTTGAACATTTTAAATAATGTTTCATCATTTTTCTGTTCAACTTTAAATTCTTCACTATGAAATTGTTCAAGTTCATTTGCCTGTATATACAAATGGTTTGCCTTCTTATCATTTTCATTTTCTTTAACAACTATATCAGAATTCTTGTGTTCAATATGTTCAGTTTCAAGTCTTTCCTTTTCTTTTGGCATTGACCTTGTGACTACTACATTGCATTCTTGACTCATTTTTATTGTATTGTTCCATTCAATAAGATCTTGTGTAGTACAGTCACGCACTCCCTGTATATTACCAACTATGAGATCAACAGGTAGATTTTGAGCTACTAATGCTTCTACATGTCCACTGAAAAATGGAGTCGTAATATGTATCAAAGCTTCTGGTAGTTTACTTACAGTACCGTTGAAAGCAGTAGCTTCGATTTCATTGCCTGTAAATTGATTTGATCTCACAAAATGTGCACATATAACAACTGAAGTGCTACCTGTGTCTCGTAACACCTGTACTCTTTGAGAACCGACTAATCCAGGATAAAACTGAAGTCCTTGTGATTTAGTGATAACCGTCATTGTTGAGTGATGTGCCTTCGAGTTTTTTGTAAACACCTGTTTCTTATTTCCATATGTTGAATTCTTAACATTTAATGATCTGTTTTGGGAATATACTTGGTCACTAGATCTGTCACTGATACTATTATGTTTCTTTCTGCAATCCTTTGCTAAATATACTTGGTCACTAGATCTGTCACTGATACTATTATGTTTCTTTCTGCAATCCTTTGCTAAATATACTTGGTCACTAGATCTGTCACTGATACTATTATGTTTCTTTCTGCAATCCTTTGCTAAATATACTTGGTCACTAGATCTGTCACTGATACTATTATGTTTCTTTCTGCAATCCTTTGCTAAATATACTTGGTCACTAGATCTGTCACTGATACTATTATGTTTCTTTCTGCAATCCTTTGCTAAATATACTTGGTCACTAGATCTGTCACTGATACTATTATGTTTCTTTCTGCAATCCTTTGCTAAATATACTTGGTCACTAGATCTGTCACTGATACTATTATGTTTCTTTCTGCAATCCTTTGCTAAATATACTTGGTCACTAGATCTGTCACTGATACTATTATGTTTCTTTCTGCAATCCTTTGCTAAATATACTTGGTCACTAGATCTGTCACTGATACTATTATGTTTCTTTCTGCAATCCTTTGCTAAATATACTTGGTCACTAGATCTGTCACTGATACTATTATGTTTCTTTCTGCAATTCTTTGCTAAATGTCCTTTCATGTGACAAAAACTGCAGTCTATGACCTTCACTCTACACTGTGAGGCGAAATGACATCTAGTATTGCATTTATAACATATTAAAGTTTTGTCAATCTGAAAAGATGGCAATGCTCTGTTGTCTCTTGAAAAGCAAATAAAGTTTTCATCAGTTGCTGATCTGATAAGCTTACTTGGATAAGCAGTTTTATATTGACGTATTATTGTTGTCAGGGTCTGTAGATCTTTAGGATTTCTCTCGATTATGAAGGATCGAATATCTTCTGCATATGCGTGAGTAATGGTATCAATTAATATGTGGTCTCTTAATGCTTCATACGTTCTATCAATATTAGCTAAAGATATCCACCTATCAAACCACATTACCATATCAGAGACAAACAACTGTGGTTCATCTTCCTGCCTTGGTCTTTCGAAAAAAAAAATACTCGCGATAAGCATTTTGCGTAGCTCCAAACTGTCTTAGTAAAGCTTCTTTTATTTCTTTATAAGTACGCTGCTCATGAGATGGTGTTTGTGCACATACATCTAATGCTTTGCCCTGTAATAAAATCAAGAGATGGCGTGCATATTGTTCTTCTGGTAAGCCTGATGCTTTCGCTAACTCCTCAAACCGCATCAAATACGAATCTATATTATCTTTATTTTCTTGAAAAGGTAATATTTAAATAAAGGTTTATACTTGTCAAAAGCATTGCTAGTAGGTAAGGTCGGTTCAAACTCTGTTTTTTCTTTTTTTAATTTTAATTCCTCTTCCTGAAGTTGAAGTCTGAATTTTTCCACTTCTAATCTTTTTTCTTCTGCCTCTATGTCCTCTTTACGTTTCCTTTCTTCTGCCTCTATGTCCTCTTTACGTTTCCTTTCTTCTGCCTCTATGTCCTCTTTACGTTTCCTTTCTTCTGCCTCTATGTCCTCTTTACGTTTCCTTTCTTCTGCCTCTATGTCCTCTTTACGTTTCTTTTCTTCTGCCTCTATGTCCTCTTTACGTTTCCTTTCTTCTGCCTCTATGTCCTCTTTACGTTTCTTTTCTTCTGCCTCTATGTCCTCTTTACGTTTCCTTTCTTCTGCCTCTATGTCCTCTTTACGTTTCCTTTCTTCTGCCTCTATGTCCTCTTTACGTTTCCTTTCTTCTGCCTCTATGTCCTCTTTACGTTTCCTTTCTTCTGCCTCTATGTCCTCTTTACGTTTCCTTTCTTCTGCCTCTATGTCCTCTTTACGTTTCCTTTCTTCTGCCTCTATGTCCTCTTTACGTTTCCTTTCTTCTGCCTCTCTGTCCTCTTTACGTTTCCTTTCTTCTGCCTCTATGTCCTCTTTACGTTTCCTTTCTTCTGCCTCTATGTCCTCTTTACGTTTCCTTTCTTCTGCCTCTATGTCCTCTTTACGTTTCTTTTCTTCTGCCTCTATGTCCTCTTTACGTTTCCTTTCTTCTGCCTCTATGTCCTCTTTACGTTTCCTTTCTTCTGCCTCTATGTCCTCTTTACGTTTCCTTTCTTCTGCCTCTATGTCCTCTTTACGTTTCCTTTCTTCTGCCTCTATGTCCTCTTTACGTTTCCTTTCTTCTGCCTCTCTGTCCTCTTTACGTTTCCTTTCTTCTGCCTCTATGTCCTCTTTACGTTTCCTTTCTTCTGCCTCTCTTTCTTCTTTAATTTGTTTTTCCCACCATTCCCACTGACGTCCTTGGCTAGTTTTAAATACAATTTAAATAAGTCTACGTGAGACGCCATTGTATGAAATTAACGATTGCAGAAATGTAGGTGTTTAAATGTTCTGCCGACACTCACATCAAGCTGAATCTAGCCAGCCAACAGGTAAAAAGTGAAAGAGAGCTGATCTAGTTAATTATCGATCTGTGTCTCCTCTTGAGGAATGCAAGTGGTCAGTATTTGTAAACAAACTAGTGTACAACTAGCTTTAGTAACGTTGCCTTCACAGCTTAGTACATGAAGCTTTCACAGCTTAGTAAATGTAGCTTTCACAGCTTAGTATATGTAGCTTTCATAGCTTAGTAAATGTAGCTTTCACAGCTTAGTATATGTAGCTTTCACAGCTTAGTAAATATAAAATGTAAGGTACTGACCTTAAAACAGATGATCTTTCACGTTTTCAAAGATTTCGCGTCTTGTTGAAGTATTCTGCAAGAGGCTTTTCTTATAAGGCTTTATTTGAGGCTTTGTCGTTCAGAGAGGCTATAAATCACTCGTTAGAGGCTTTAGAAAAATTCGTAGAACTTGCTAGAATGTGACGACTTTTTTCTTTGAAAATGCAGTATGTGATGCTTGACTTCGTCGGTGTCTTTATTTATAGATGCCTTTTTTCGTCAGGAGGTGCCAATATATGTGACGAACACATTTGCCGGGGATTATATTATCAATACTTGACAATTCAATGTAATGAAGAAAGAAACATCTCTCTGTATTTTCTTCAAACTTCTTTAATAACCTCTTCAACTTTCACATCAAATTAACTTCTTAATTCAATAACAACTTGACTTGATACTTCATAAATAAAACTTAAATGATACATGAAACTTCACTTAGTGTAACTTCAACTTCAACTAATAAAACTTTAACTAATGGACCCGCTAATATCAAGAAACTTATTACTAATCGAGGACTGAGCGAGGACCAACGCTCTATAAGAACTACTACTATGCGAGGACCCCGTCTGACTCACTTTCCCTTAATTTATACTTTCTTTGATCGTACGTTCCAGAATCCTGGAACCTTCTCCGATAATTATTTTAGTAACTTTGACCTTCTAGAAGCTGACGTGTGCTTTTTTTTTTCCCTTAACCGCTTTCTTCGATTGGATATCTAAAATTAACTAAAATAAACAGTGTAGAAACAAAGGACTATTGGGTCACGAGGTCTTCGTTACAAACAAAAAGACACTTCAAACAAAAGACACTTATGGGTAACCTTTGTCAGTCCTTTATTTGTAAGACACTGCTGTCATATGTAGACATGAGAAAAACACAACTAGTATATGTAAATATATGTAGACATGAGAAAAACACAACTAGTACATGTAAATATATGTAGACATGAGAAAAACACAATTAGTATATGTAAATATATGTGACATGCCTTTATGGCATCCAGTTTCCGGAGATTGAAACCCTGGGAGGCACTTCCGGCATGAAGCGTTGAATTTGTCGCAGTCGTACTTACAATGGGGGCACGCCCTGCATTTGATGCCCCAATGAAAGTCTGGACAATCTGAAATGTAATTTTAAGATTCACAGGCAAGCTGATGAAAACCGATTAGAGCATCTTTCAATGTATATTTTTTTCTATTTCAATCTAGAATCACAACATCTTCCCATTTAAATTTGGTAGAGTTGTAGTATAGAAATATCTGCCCATTTATCTCGTATTTACATCTAGTTTGACAGCATTTTCCTATTTACATTTGGTAGAGTTGTAGTATTGAGTTATCTGCCCACTTCTCTGGGGCTATGTTCGTTGATTAGTTCCCATGATTTATATTGTTTGTTTTATTCTGAACATCCCTCCGATCGATTGATCGGCCCTTCACAACACAGTTTTCAGCTTTTAAATTCTCTCTATACAGATCTAGCACCTTTGGTTATTATCGACAAGCAATGCACGGTATTAGACACAGCAAACATTTCGTTAGACCATCAGTCTCAGACCTAGTAAGCAATAATGCGTTTTCCGAAGGCCCCAATGAATTCCATACTTCCGTTCGCCACACTAAATTTATTTTGGTTTTCTGTCTTCTAAATATAAGGAAATATCAATTTAGTCTTATTTGTCGTAATAGTTTATACGATTCTTTTGAAATGTCGAGCAGTGCTACAAAGGATCATTCCTTGCTCTCTTTACATTTACTTTTTTTCTGCTGTTAGAAATAGGTTGTTTGTTTGTTTGTTTGTTTTACATATATTTTTTTTTTGGAAGTATTTTAAAAACAAGTAGATTTAGCGAAAAAAAGTATATTGCTTTATAAATACGAAATTTAGACTATGTACTTTTTTTTTTGGCTTTATATATAGACTGCTGCCTTTTTTGGTGAAATACCGAAAATAGAATACAAAGGTTTGTTAGAAAGCTTGCGCTTTTTTTTTTTTTGCGAATCCGTTAGTCAGGTTGCAAATCTTTCAAATCTGGTTCTTAGTGAGCGCCTAGGAAGTAAAAAGTAATGCGAAATTTTATGCAAATCCTTACGACAGTTGATGCGATTTCTTGATCAATCAGTCAGTCAGTCATTCAATGAGAGGTTTTTGCGCTTATAATATAAAAGATTTGAATCTTATATTAAAACATCTTCCCATTTAGATTTAGCATTTAAAAAAATGGTTACCTCTGCAATCATGTCCAGGACTTACCAAGTGGGCATGTTAAAGTGACGTAACAGGTTGAATTCGTCATTTCAACATTTTCTCCCTTACATCTGACCGGCATTGACAAGTTTTGACTTACGTGTGGCTTACACCTCCTGTTGGTCAGAAACAGTCAAATATAGTCAGATATATAGTCAAGTATAGTCAGATACATAGTCAAGTATAGTCAGATACATAGTCAAGTATAGTCAGATACATAGTCAAGTATAGTCAGATACATAGTCAAGTATAGTCAGATACATAGTCAAGTATAGTCAGATACCTAGTCAAGTATAGTCAGATACATAGTCAAGTATAGTCAGATACATAGTCAAGTTTAGTCAGATGCATAGTCAAGTATAGTCAGATACATAGTGAAGTTTAGTCAGATGCATAGTCAAGTATAGTCAGATACATAGTCAAGTACAGTCAGATACATAGTCAAGTACAGTCAGATACATAGTCAAGTATAGTCAGATACATAGTCAAGAATAGTCAGATACATAGTCAAGTATAGTCAGATACATAGTTAAGCATAAGCAGATAAATAGTCAAGTATAGGCAGATAAATAGTCAAGTATAGGCAGATAAATAGTCAAGTATAGTCAGATACATAGTCAAGTATAGTCAGATACATAGTCAATTATAGGCAGATAAATAGTCAAGCATAGGCAGATAAATAGTCTTGTATAGTTAGACACATAGTCAAGTATAGTCAGATACATAGTCAAGTATAGTCAGATACATAGTCAAGTATAGGCAGATACATAGTCAAGTATAGGCAGATAAATAGTCAAGTATAGTCAGATAAATAGTCAAGTATAGTCAGATACATAGTCAAGTATAGTCAGATACTTAGTCAAGTATAGTCAGATACATAGTCAAGTATAGTCAGATACATAGTCAAGTATAGTCAGATACATAGTCAAGTATAGTCAGATACATAGTCAAGTATAGTCAGATACATAGTCAAGTTTAGTCAGATGGATAGTCAAGTATAGTCAGATACATAGTCAAGTTTAGTCAGATGCATAGTCAAGTATAGTCAGATACATAGTCAAGTACAGTCAGATACATAGTCAAGTACAGTCAGATACATAGTCAAGTATAGTCAGATACATAGTCAAGTATAGTCAGATACATAGTCAAGTTTAGTCAGATGCATAGTCAAGTATAGTCAGATACATAGTCAAGTTTAGTCAGATGCATAGTCAAGTATAGTCAGATACATAGTCAAGTACAGTCAGATACATAGTCAAGTATAGTCAGATAAATAGTCAAGAATAGTCAGATACATAGTCAAGTATAGTCAGATACATAGTTAAGCATAAGCAGATAAATAGTCAAGTATAGGCAGATAAATAGTCAAATATAGGCAGATAAATAGTCAAGTATAGTCAGATACATAGTCAAGTATAGTCAGATACATAGTCAATTATAGCCAGATAAATAGTCAAGTATAGGCAGATAAATAGTCTTGTATAGTTAGACACATAGTCAAGAATAGTCAGATACATAGTCAAGTATAGTCAGATACATAGTTAAGCATAAGCAGATAAATAGTCAAGTATAGGCAGATAAATAGTCAAGTATAGGCAGATAAATAGTCAAGTATAGTCAGATACATAGTCAAGTATAGTCAGATACATAGTCAATTATAGGCAGATAAATAGTCAAGTATAGGCAGATAAATAGTCTTGTATAGTTAGACACATAGTCAAGTATAGTCAGATACATAGTCAAGTATAGTCAGATACATAGTCAAGTATAGGCAGATACATAGTCAAGTATAGGCAGATAAATAGTCAAGTATAGGCAGATAAATAGTCAAGTATAGTCAGATACATAGTCAAGTATAGTCAGATACTTAGTCAAGTATAGTCAGATACATAGTCAAGTATAGTCAGATACATAGTCAAGTATAGTCAGATACATAGTCAAGTTTAGTCAGATGCATAGTCAAGTATAGTCAGATACATAGTCAAGTACAGTCAGATACATAGTCAAGTACAGTCAGATACATAGTCAAGTATAGTCAGATACATAGTCAAGAATAGTCAGATACATAGTCAAGTATAGTCAGATACATAGTTAAGCATAAGCAGATAAATAGTCAAGTATAGGCAGATAAATAGTCAAGTATAGTCAGATACATAGTCAATTATAGGCAGATAAATAGTCAAGTATAGGCAGATAAATAGTCTTGTATAGTTAGACACATAGTCAAGTATAGTCAGATACATAGTCAAGTATAGTCAGATACATAGTCAAGTATAGGCAGATAAATAGTCAAGTATAGTCAGATACATAGTCAAGTTTAGTCAGATGCATAGTCAAGTATAGTCAGATACATAGTCAAGTACAGTCAGATACATAGTCAAGTACAGTCAGATACATAGTCAAGTATAGTCAGATACATAGTCAAGAATAGTCAGATACATAGTCAAGTATAGTCAGATACATAGTTAAGCATAAGCAGATAAATAGTCAAGTATAGGCAGATAAATAGTCAAGTATAGGCAGATAAATAGTCAAGTATAGTCAGATACATAGTCAAGTATAGTCAGATACATAGTCAATTATAGGCAGATAAATAGTCAAGCATAGGCAGATAAATAGTCTTGTATAGTTAGACACATAGTCAAGTATAGTCAGATACATAGTCAAGTATAGTCAGATACATAGTCAAGTATAGGCAGATACATAGTCAAGCATAGGCAGATAAATAGTCAAGTATAGGCAGATAAATAGTCAAGTATAGTCAGATACTTAGTCAAGTATAGGCAGATACATAGTCAAGCATAGGCAGATAAATAGTCAAGTATAGGCAGATAAATAGTCAAGTATAGTCAGATACATAGTCAATTATAGTCAGATACATAGTCAGGTATAGGCAGATACATAGTCAAATATAGTCAGATACATAGTCAAGTATAGTCAGATACATAGTCTATAGGCAGATAAATAGTCGGGTATAGTCAGATACTTAGTCATGCACAGTCAGATACATAGTCAAGTATAGGCAAATACATAGGTGCGTATGGTCAGACAGATGTATACAGTCAGATTCTACAAAGTTAAAAATAACACTCTGTTTTTAATAGAAAGGAAAAGGGGGGGGGGGGGGGTAGTTCGAATAGTTCGCTCATCCTACCCTTTGTCCATCTCTCTCTCTCTCTCTCTCTGTCCTTACCTGAATCATTCATTAATAAGATCTATCTGTAGATTTCAAGAACAAAACCTGCCTGTAACATTTAAGAATGACTTACCTGTAACTTTCAAGAACAAGATTTACCATTAACATTTAGGAACAAGAGTTACCTGTAGCATTCAAGAACAAGCCTTACCTGTAACATTCAAGTACGGTTACCTGTATAATTTTAGTACTAGACATACCTGTATCTTATAAGTCGTGATTCGCTGCAATTCCGAGTGCAGTGCCATTCAGCCCAGTCCATCCATGTCCCATAAACTGGTCGGAGAAAAAACATTTCTCTTAAGACATTTTTCTGAAGACATTTTTCTTAAGACATTTCTAAGAGACACGATGTTCATTCTCTTAAACATCGTTGTCGTGTCTTTACTGGGAATAAATGTCGCAAACAAATGTATACCCAATACCACTAGATCAAGATGTGTATGATGTCGCAAATATTTTACCTTACCTTTACCTATCCCTTAGTCTGTTGGACCGAAGGGGCAACATGCAGGATTTGTTGCCGTCTTTCTCCATTTCCTCTCTGTCTTTTGCCTTAGACAGGACCTCTTTCAGTGGCAGGCCCGTCCATTCTTTTATGTAGTCTTCCCATCGCTTTCTTTGTCTGCCTCTTCTTATTTTTCCTGGTACTGTTCCCTGAAGGAAGGTCTTTGTGAGCCCCGAAGACCTTGTAATATGGCCATAGAGTTTTAGTTAGAGTTTGTTTTTTTGTTGTTTTTTTTGCAATAATTAGCAGGTCATCATGGGGTTCAATCTTTCTCTAATCTCTTAAATAAGATACCTAGGATCATACTATAGCATCTCAATTCCATTGCTAGGATCCCCCTCTCTAGCTCTGCAGTCAGCGTCCAAGACTCGCAAGCATATAAGAATGTGGCCATGACCAGGAAGCACATCAGTCTGATTTTGGTGCCGAGGGCTAAGGCTTTGTCTTTTCATATTATTTAAATTTTGGAAATATTCGTGGGCAAAATATACGGCAAGATCTTGATGTGTGTGATGTCGCAAACAGATGAGGACTCAATTGGACTAGTAGATCTAGATGCGTTTGATGTCGCAAACAAGAGTGTACTTGTGCCTTACCTGGACATCTTCCAGTGATCCTGTCCTGACAGTCTTCCCCACATTTCATTGTGCAGTTGCCAAGACAATTTGTCCCGTACTCTCCAACCTCACATTCTGTTGGTAGAGACAGAGATGACGTCATAGTCTATCTTTGGATTAGTTACCCTTTCAGACCTTGCGGTCTATAGGGCAGATGATGTAGAGGTCATCTGTTTCTGTGGCCTACGGGGTGTCATGTGGCCAGCACAATGACCAACCGCCTTTACTTTTCCCCCAACTAATGTCAGGTACCCATTAGAGCTGGGTGGACTCAAAGGCGCCCAAAGATCCCGAAATTAAAAATCCCAGTCTTCACCAGGATTCAAACCTTCGACCCCCGGTTTGGAAGCCAAACGTTTTATCTCTCAGCCACCGCGCCTCCAGGTTTTGATTAAATGAGGCAAATATCATGCATCCGACAAGAATAAATATAATTGAAGTGAAAGCAAAACGGCGTATGTAGATCTAATTAAAATGATATTTTGTTCTATACAGATACATGCAAAGCAACTTGTATATTATAGAAGGGCACAGGTAAACTAGGCAGCCACCTATGGCCACCAATTGGTGGGAGTCTTTCTTAGGACTAAACAATAATTAGAGAAAAAATTGTGAAACTTAGATCAAATCTCAAACATAGTAGAGTACAATGACTATATGTTTACTAGTTTAACTCTGTGTATACTACGAAAATTGCGATATGTGAATTTAAGGTATTTGCCGTTTTAGATATAGACGGCCAGATTTTAATAAATAGAGTAGGCCCTAGTTTATTTGTTTCGCTGTTTCTTTATATTTATTTTGTTATTGAATCGAGACTACCGACTTCCCTTCGTCTAGGCTGTCTCTGATTATACAACATACATTGGACTTCGCCTTCACCTATCTCTTGGTCTCGTGGACCGTTGGGGCACCACTCAAGATCTGTCAACCGTCTTTCTCCATTCCACTCTGTCCTTAGCCTTCGATAGAATCGCATTCACTGACAAGCCTGTGTTGTCTTCCCATCGCTTTCTCTGTCTTTCTCTTCTTCTTCTTCCTGGTACTGTTCTCTGAATGAAGGTCTTTGCAAGTCCTGAGGAGCTTAGGATGTGGCCATAGAGTTTGAGTTTACCGTTGTTGTTGTTTTTTTTTACAGTGGTTAGCAGATTATCGTGTTTTCCAATTGCTGTATTAATACTTTTTTCTAATCTCTTCATTCGTGATGCCGTCTTTGTGATACCTATAATTTAACTATATCTTCAGAACTATCAGTTCATTGAGTACAGATTAATATCAACAATGCAATGAGAATAACGTTATAAATCTCCTTTCCTGTGGTATCCAGTCGTTAGTCGAGTACAAATACAACAGCATCGGCAACACTTTCGACATGAGAACATCGTTTCTTTGTGTATTGATGACGGAGAGATAGGGTTGTAGTTGTTGATTGTTTGTACTTCATAGTTTCTTATAATTCTTTCTGAAAATATTAAAACCGGCCTTTTTATCTGCCTGAGTGGACCACTTTGGGGGCCGATTTGGGGCTTGTATTTCCACACAAACTGTCTTTGTAACCTTGTTAACCTTGTTATATATATATATATATACACATATATATACATATATATATAGATATATATATATATTTAAATGCACCAGGTAAGTGTATATACTATGCTACTTATCAAGGGGGGCTTGCTTGAGTTAAAATCCCGGCTTCAGCAGAAATATAATTTACTTTTTTAAATTGCTTTCGTCAATGCAGAATGGAAACCTTTTCCATGGCGAGAGAGATGGGAGCCGTCTCTGAGTTTGTGTGATGTTTGACTCAGGTTACAGTTATATCTGTGCATCCACTCGTCAAGCTGCAATCTTCCTCAATCTCCCGACTCGAAGACATTCGTTGTTGTTGTTGTTTTTTAAATCTATTTAGAGCAGCGGACTCCATTGATACACACAGACACTTTTTTTTTTTTTTAAATGCCTACCTTTTGTGCATCCCAAGTCTGGTTGTTTAAACCCAGACAAACAGCCAGTGCATGCGCCAGTGCGCTTGTTGCAGTCGCCAGCACAATGCGGACAATTCTTTGAGCAATTCAAAGACCAAGTTTTATGTGGACATTCTGAAGAACAGAAACAATAGGAGTTTTGGGTTAGGTCAAAGACATGATAAGACGTGACCTAGGACTCGATAGAGTTGTTGATTTTTCTAATGAAATATAAGGCCATAATCAGGACCGGATTTCGACTTGATAAGGTCTTGATTTTTTAAATAAGGGAAACCTTGTAATCAACATATAGCATTTTCTTCTTGGTTTTTCTTTAAATGATTGAAAATATATCTGGTATAATTTTTTTTTTTGGGGGGGGGGGGGGGGGGGGGGGGACAAGCAAATGAGGCCCTAATCTATAGCTTATGTTGCCTATAAGTAAATCAAGTACTGCCAATAATGTCCAAACTACGGTCCAAGGTCTAAATCCGGCACAAAAAGACTTTCTGCTAGGCCCTTCCAAATCTCAGCCCACATTGCGAGTTGAAGTCGCAGAAGATGGGTGCCATTGGAGCAGGGCCGATCCTAGATAATTGAATACCCTATCAAAGAGAAGATGGAGACCCAAATGAAGTAAAATAGATTAATTAATTAATGAAACAGCAAAAAAAAAAATTACTCAAATTATTAAAAACCTGCCCCACTATATCTAAATCAACAAATCTGAAATTCCGTTTAAGAGACAATGTTAGACTAGAAAATATAGAAGTCATAGTGCTTTACCATGTTTAGACTAGAAAATATAGAGTCATAGGGCTTTACCATGTTTAGACTAGAAAATATAGAGTCATAGTGCTTTACTATGTTTAAAATAGAGTGATAGTGCTTTACCATGTTTAAAATATAGAGTCATAGTGCTTTACCATGTTTAAGATCTGAATCAAGTTTCGCATTTTCTTCTCTAAATTTTTTTAGCCCTTTGCGGCTGCCTAGTTTACCTATACCTAAGTCCGGCCCTTATCAGAGTCAACGATTTTATGTAGCGATATGGTCCGTTAAACGATATTTGTACAAATGTTTACATTTAAAACTAAATAAATTTGAAGAATAGAAAAAAAAAAACTAGTCTTCCTTTATACATCTTTTAGAGCAATTATTTTGTTCGTAATAACAAATGAATGTTATTTTTTTTTTAAATAAAAATAGAACATTTTTATACGCCCCATTCCCCCCCCCCCCCAACTCCTTTTCCGAAAAAATCCTGGTATAAATCTACTTGACTTTATAATATTCTAATGATGATAGACCTATAGATCTACACTTGGGAAACTGCGCACTAAATGTTCCTAGATGTATGAATACAATGTCAATGAATGGGACCTACTTCTGGAAATATCCGAAGACTTAATCTGCCATGATCTGCTTAAGGTTAAGATTTTCTAGTCCTCTAACCAAATTTAAATTATTTTTTTTATACTTTTAAAAATTATAACGGACAAATGGAGTTTTTCCAGAGTGACCAACTAGGTAGTAATTGTTTTCCCAAAGATATACTACATCAACTGTTTAAATTTCTAGGAAAACGGTTAGAGCAGTTTTTGAAAATCGTGTCAAAGTTCCATTTGTTTCCATGTTTGGTCGATGAATGTGAAATAGAGATTCTTCTGAAGGCAGAATTAACTTTATAAATACACCAAAGTTTTTTTTAGTATTTTTACAGATTTAGAGAGTCGGCGTGTGTGCGAGGTGTCCCACATGGTTGGGCGACATAGAGAATGATATATACAGAACTTAATGTAATATAAAATTCTATAGCAGGATTTAACTTCCGAAAAAAGGCAGAATTAACTTTACGAATACACTGAGGTTTTAGTATTTTTACAGATTTAGAATTTAACAGTTCAGCTAATTTTTCAACATTGGGCCTGGAATAATAATATTTTTGTTTACTAATTATATTCCGTATAATTTAAAATGCTCACACACCAGCAGATAATAATATTTCACGAGTATAACATGGACATGTTCTATTATTACAATATTCCTATTGCGACGGCCTAGTTCTACTGGGAAGTTAGTATCACTACTTCTAATCTTTAAACTAAGTAAAGCATCTTTCAAAGGTAATTAGAAGATAAGGTGGCCAGTCTTCCCCAGCAAGTTTACATTTGGATAAAAGAGACACAACTCTTGCCTTACCGTCATAGCAATAGATGATATTCCGATAACACGTGGAGAGTTTCGTTTCCTTGCCCGTTCCCTTGCACGGATTGCCGCCTTCGTTTGGCGCTGGGTTGTCACACTTTCTGAGAACAAAGACAATCGAGGGTTGAAAGGAAATAAACAAAGCGTTACAACCCCCCAAACTTCAGAGAGAAAAAAAGAAGGAACAAGCAATATATAAAAATACTTTTAAATTATTTAAGAGGAAGAACTGCACATGCACAACTATATCTCTCAATAATGTAGAAGTTATTTCTTTTTCGATATCTAAAATAATTAATTACCAATTAATCAATTGTCTAATCGGTTAATTTTTTAATTGATTCATACTTCGTTAGGTAAAATTTAAAAAAAGAGTGTTTAAAGTTTCAACGTGATCCGATAGTGGATCTGGGACGAAACACCCGCATATTAAGCCTAGTTTTAACTCTCAAGCTAAAAAAAAAAATATTAAAAAAAAACAATAAATTAGTCATACCAAGAAAAACTAAATCTGACCTTGACCTCAGTAATCTGTTGTCTGGACACTCAGCGCATGTCCACTCTGTCCATAAGCCCCAGTTACCATGAACTTAAACATGTGAACAAGCACATACGTTGTATGAAAGGATGGATGGATGGAAGGTTAGATGGATTGATGGAATGATGAATGGATAGATAGATAGATAGATAGATAGATAGATAGATAGATAGATAGATAGATAGATAGATAGATAGATAGATAGATAGATAGATAGATAGATAGATAGAGAGAGAGAGAGAGAGAGATAGCTAGATAGCTAGATAGATAGATAGATAGATAGATAGATAGATAGATAGATAGAAGGACCAACAGACAGAGTAAAAGACAGCGAGAGAAAGAGAGAGAGACAGAGCGAGACAGAGAGACTCATCACAATCTACTATTGAACTAACGTTGTAAGCGGAATGTTAAAATGTTGATTACATTAAAAACAACATCAAAGGATATGGATTTCGATTTCTAGTGCTAGCGTCCTTAGAATTGGAAGTTAGACTTTTAAATAAATTGGCTTACAGACTCTAAATTCTTTGCTTTGTCTGTAAAATAAGGTGAAAGTAAGACAGACATTTGAAAAATGATAAAGGTCAAACTACAATTTTTCCAGTGTGGCCAATGAGCTAGTAAGTCCTTTCTCAGCGATATACAATTAACTGTTAAATTTCAAGAAAATTCGTTTTACACAAGGAGAGATCAGCGTCAGGTTTTATCTTCCACCCTCCGCCCACCCACCTTCTTATCTTATATAATATAGACGTTACTTCAAAAAAGAAGATGATTACGTCCTGCGAGTCATGCATCTTGTCATGCATGTTAAGCAATGACCTAAATTCTGCCAAGTGACTGGTTTTCCTGGCTAGCTCTGGCAACCCATTCCATGCTCTAATAGCACTAGGGGAGAAGGAGCATTAGTACAAATTTGTCCTAGCATATGGGACGAGGAATGTGTTTTTATCTTTTTTGTGTCTTTTCAGAGTATTTTATTAGATTTTTTTGTGTTTTTTGTATTTGAAGATTATGGTTCAGTGTTTTTATGTATAATTGCTACTTTACTTTTGAGTCTTCTATACTGAAAGCTTTCTAAATTTAGTGATTTTTTACTATAGGTGTTACTCTAGTTAAAGTTGTGACTTGAATAGAGGTGTTGTAAAAAGAAAAGTCCCTCAGGCCAAAAACAAACTTTTTAAATAATATAAATTAAAACAAAATTATAATAACCTACTAGGGCAAGTGCCCGTCTTTCGCTCCAAACAATCTTCTCCACATTTCTTTGTGCAGTCTCCTGCGCAGTTTTCTCCGAATTGAAAATTTCCACAAGCTATTAATTGATATCATGAAAATACATTGTACGTTTTGTTAACTGGTAGCGTTAGAATACTTTGTATATGATGTTCATTGGTAGCATTTTACTATAATTACCAACAAATATGGGATGGCTGCATGGTCGTGCGGTATGCGCGCTGGAATGTCGTTCGGTCGTCTAGATGGTACCCTTGTCCGACGCCATCCCTCGTCGCCCGTGGGAAGTTTGGAATTTCCCGTGTATATTCTTCAACTCTGAAGGAACATCCGAAACATTTTAATGATTGCTAGCACGTTATTGTATTTAGCATGATATTATTTTATAGCATTTAACTAAATTTAGCAATGATGTTAATTCATTCAGATAATCTCTGGACACCTTGCAGATAAAAATTTAGAAATTCAATAGATTTGGGGTGTGACCAGATATCAAAGGCAGGAGCGTAACGGGAGCGAGGTGACCGAGTGATAAAGGGCTTGGCTTCCGAAGCAATGTGTCCCGTGTTCCGAACCAATGTGTCCCGTGCTCAAATCTCGGTGAAGACTAAGATTTTTAATTTCGGGATTTTAAGGTTCCACCTAACTCCTGGCATTTGTTGGAGAAATTAAAGCGGTAGGTCGTTGTATTAGCTGTATGACTGTCGGCCATAGAAACAGATTATACATACATTAAAAATCTGAAAGAGCGGTACTTTACTTGACTTTAACGATCGCGCTTTAAATTCCTTAGGCGCAATTTCGCCCTCACTAGCATAGAGAAAATTAGCTAGCAACAGATGACCTTTCCAAGAGTGGAGTGGAGAACTCTCACAAAGGTCGCGGGACACACATTTGAGGCCCAAAGAAAAGCTATTGCTGAAGACAGCAGCCGAAGATGAAATGAAACTTTAACTAGATCCCCGGCGAGCAATGGCTTTGTAGGTATCAGATATGGTAAAATAGACAGATCGAACTTAGGTTTTGAGTAGTTATGTGAAACGCTGGAAAAATTCTTAATCTTCGAAATCCAAGACATTGCCTTGAACTAGTTCATGTTATATACCTAAATTCAGTTATGTTTATGCCACCTGAATATTTCATTGAATATGCGTATAAATTAAGATGTAATGGTGTTAAGATATAGGTAAAGGCAGACTTTTCTTTAACACAGCCACAATTTAAAATGTTTAAAAAGGCATTGAAAAAAAAGACAGTTTATCGCACTATCATTTCGCCCCATCAATTTGTGTTAAAACTCAAAATCTTTAACTCTTATAAACTTAGATAAGATAATCAAATTGAAATAGTTCTTTTAAATATCCTACTATCATATCGTCCCATACGATGTCGTATCTCTTCGCGTCCTATGGTATGGAATCCTTTCATGCCGTATCGCTTTGTATCGTTAACTCTCGTAGAGTGTCTATTTGTATCATATCGTCTCGCGTCATCGCTTCGTATCATATTCTCGTATCGCACTGCTTCGTATCGTTTTAATGTTCGAGTGTAATCAAGATTCCAACATATTTCAAAAGTACGAAAATAAGTGAACGATTTTTTCATCAATATTATACAGACGAATATGTTGACGTATAAATAAGTTCAAGGCCGTCAGGCTGCCTCGTTTTACCTTCGATACAACCAGCTTCTGGAAACTTAAAACCTTTTGTACAAGAGGAGCAGGAACCGTTCATTTTGTTACAATCGTCAATGCAGTTATTGCAACTCCTCACACAGTTCAAATCCCAGGTGTAAAGTGGGCAATCTAGTGCAAACATAAAGACAAAGATTGACAATCTAGTACATCTGGAGCAAACATAAAGACAAAGATTGACAATCTAGTACATCTGGAGCAAACATAAAGACAAAGATTGACAATCTAGTACATCTGGAGCAAACATATAGACAAAGATTGACAATCTAGTACATCTGGAGCAAACATATAGACAAAGATTGACAATCTAGTACATCTGGAGCAAACATATAGACAAAGATTGACAATCTAGTACATCTGGAGCAAACATATAGACAAAGATTGGCAATCTAGTACATCTGGAGCAAACATATAGACAAAGATTGGCAATCTAGTACATACGGAAATGACTAATACTTATCCAGTTATATGGTGATGTGTACAAAGAAAAGGTTTAAGTAAAATTTTCTTTTCTTAGTTAAGACCAAATCTGGTGTGAACGATTTGTGGAGATTAAAATAAAAAAAAAAGCATTCTACTACACCACCAACTTTCTCGCATTCCCGAACATTAAAAACGTCGCCAACATATGGAACTGGGCCACAGTAGCTTCGTTATTCACTATGGAAAGAAGTTTCGAGGGGTCAAATAGGTCACTTTGAATAAAATTAAAGAAACGAGTTTATGTTATATAAGTCGACCCACTGCGTAGCATACGCCGCTATTTTGCAGAGCCGGCCTTAGGCCACTGCGACCTCCTGATTTACCAGGAGCTCCTGGAAATCTCATAAAATTGCAAAATATACCCAAAAAAAAGTCCTGGAAATCTCCGGAAATTATTAAAATCTTTTGAAATCACATACAAATCTACCGAAATATATAGACCAAAATTGTCATTTTGGGTTATCATTCTAAATGGAAAACGGCAATCCTACGTGCGATAAAGAAAAACGGCATTATGATAGACCCATAACTGTGAAATCTGGTGAAAGAAGCTTCTCGCGCCTCAAACTACTGAAGAATTACTTGAGGTCAACAATTCTCGTAGATAGATTGAAACATTTGGTAATTCTTGCTATTGAGCGTGGTCTATGTAGGAATCGGAATTATTATGATATACTGTATGACTTCGCTACACGCAAGGCTCGTAAAGTAATTCTGTACGTAGTAAAGAATGAATATCATGCATAGACGAATTTATTTTCTCATACAAACTCTTAATTTTCACTTATTATCCGCTTCCCTACCCAAACTTGGCCCCTCGAAATCCGTTTCACATAGAGCTCCACAGCCCACAATGGTTAAGTCCGGCCCTGCTACTAAGTGACGGGTGAATATAGAGTAAATTATCCCCCCCCCCCCCCCCACCCTTTCTTCTTTTTCGCCGCTAAAGTTACGTGGGGTAACTCTAGCCCAGTGATTTCCAAAGTGGTCTATATAGACCCCCAGGGGTCTATGAAGACTTCTAAGGGGTCTACGAAACTGAAAAAATAAATTGGGGCTCTATGAGATGTCGACGGGGGTCTACGTAATAGATTTCATTTAAGCAAGTCGTGACTCATTTTCACATTCCATTAATGTAATTCTTTCATACACTAATATATGATTTGTATCTTGGTTAAACATTTAGATATTTATCCAGCTATTCAAATGAAAAATTGTTGCATTTAATTCCAATAATTATTTAAAGAGCTTAATTTGGTCTACATGTAACAAATTTTTAACAAAAAGAAATGTAGATTGTTGAGTATTTAAAATTGGGATTCATTCCTTCCTTGTCAAACAAGCGGTTGCTAAGTGCATACTTTATGACGATATGAAACCAATTACGCTGGAAGATCATCTGAGGCAATGTCACCCTGACAAAATAGATAAAGATTTGAAAAACTTTCGAACACTCAAAGATAAAGAATAGACCCAAAAAATCTCTCTTCGACATCATATAGAGAAGATGATGGCTTGTGAGAGTCTTACAATATCTCTTTACTTATAGCAAAATTCAAAATACACTATAGATCAAACATTTAATTTACCAGCCGTTGTAGTTTTAAAAACTTAAATCTGATATTATTAAAATAATTTCTTTAAGCAACAAAACAGTTCAAGGGCACATCGGTGGCATGAGTTATAAAATTAAAAGCTTCTTATAATTCTTTGCAAACGACAAATATACAGTTTTGGATCAGCGGCGTCGCACGCTCTGACAGGATGTGGCGCTGTTTGCTGCAAACTACCAAAGGGTCGCCGGCTCCTAATTTTTCCTCAGAATTGACCCACGAAAGCTTTCCTATATTTGGGTTGCAAGGTAGCAGATGTTTGAATTTGGGTGGGTAGCAAGCCAAGGCTAATGAACCCTTCCTGCTCAAAGCTTACTGGTTTAGAAGCCAGTTACTCACCTTCGACCCTTCTCCCTTAGTGGCAACAGTTTCACGGACTCAATATTTGTGCCACTTTTGAAAGATCAAGAAATACACGAGAAACTGCTCTTTTCGAAAAATTTTACAATGATACTTAAGGCAAATTAATTAATAAATTAATAATTAATGTTTGAAGGACCACTTCATAGAACAACACATCTCTATATGAAACATATATACGTAGCAACGGATGATAAACCGGAAAAAAAATGTCCAGTGTGTTTGATGATTCCAGCAATATATATTTGTTGTTACTTCAATTGGTTCAAATTTTGAATTTTATCAATAAAAAAGATCGCTATAACTTGATTTGTAGCTTTAAATTACTTTTTCACTCAAGTTTTTTGAAAATGTAAATGAATTGGCAAAAAATGCAATACAAATTAAGCAGGGGGTCTACCAAAAACCAGAAAACATGGCAAGGAGTCTACGAGACAAAAAGTTTAGGAACCACTGCTCTAGCCCGACTTGCAGAAATAAAAGTGATCTTTCCGTGACTTCTTGGTGGTGCCCAGCCTGTTGAGCCATGAAGAGAATTATATATATATAGATTTTTATATCACGACTGTCCCTAGCCTAGAAAGTAGCCCGAAGTCATAAAGAACAGATGGACACCACGTTTCCAAACTGACTTCTTAATGTCTTAGTAAACGGAGCGTTCTCAAACTGACTTCTTAGTGTCTTACTAACGGAACGTTCCCAAACTGACTTCTTAGTGTCTTACTAACGGAACGTTCCCAAACTGACTTCTTAGTGTCTTACTAACGGAACGTTCCCAAACGTTTCCAAACTGACTTATTAGTGTCTTACTAACGGAACGTTCCCAAACGTTTCCAAACTGACTTCTTAGTGTCTTACTAACGTAACGTTTTCAAACGTTTCCAAACTAAGTTCTTAGTGTCTTACTAACGGAACGTTCCCAAACGTTTCCAAACTGACTTCTAATGTCTTACTAACGAAACGTTCCCAAACTGACTTATTAGTGTCTTACTAACGGAACGTTCTCAAACGTTTCCAAACTGACTTCTTAGTGTATTACTAACGAACGTTACCAAACGTTTCCAAACTGACTTCTTAGTGTCTTACTAACGGAACGTTTCCAAAATGACTTCTTAGTGTCTTAACGGAACGTTCTCAAACGTTTCCAAACTGACTTCTTAGTGTCTTACTAACGGAACGTTCTCAAACGTTTCCAAACTGACTTCTTTGTGTCTTACTAACGGAACGTTCTCAAACGTTTCCAAACTGACTTCTTTATGTCTTACTAACGGAACGTCCCCAAATGTTCCCAAACTGACTTCTTAATGTCTTACTAACGGAACGTTCCCAAACTGACTTTTTAGTGTCTTACTAATGGAACGTTCGGATATTACGTAACGGCTTATGGGGAAAAGAAGGGGGTATGAAAATTTGCTACGATTTGTTATAATGGGGAGGAAAGGGTCTGAAGATTTGCTACTAACAAAGCAACAATTATTCAAGTGAAATAACAGGTATCTTGACTTTCGCGGATCTGACTTTCGCGTGACTGTTTTTCGTGGGTCCAACTTTCGCAAGTCTGACTTTCGCGAGTCCGAGGGCTTTACCACGAGTTTAAAAAAATATATTAATGGATAAAATATTCCACTTTTTTTTAAATATTTCTAGTGAACACCACGGGTTTTCCGGCGGACACCCGATGTATACAGTATTGAGGGAAAAGAATGAATAGGTCATCGAAGCGCCGAAAGATTATACTTTTCCTATCATAATAAAAAAAAAATTGTTTTAGGGAAATGAAGATTTCTAAATAGATTTTAAGTCTTTTGTAAAATTCGAAGTTTCTCGTTATGTTACTCTAGGGGCACCGGGGTATTGAGTTTTGTTACGATTTGTTACAGAGGGGAGGGGAGGGGGAGGCATTGTTGTTGTTTGACGTTATCCTCCACATTCTCCAAGACTGTGACTGACCTTCTGGACAAATGACTCCCTTATAACATGTGGCGTCTCGCATTTCCGTGTCAGTTCCGTTGCAGTTGCGACCTCCGTGCTCTGGTCTGGGTTTTGTACAACTTCTGAAATACAGGTGAACACAGCTACGTCGGTACCAGATGCGTAGTGAGAAAAACGATAATTCGGACAAGGAACATTGTTGCCCCCCCCCCCTTGCCCATTTTCCATGAACACATAGAAATAAAAGCTGCGTGTGGCTCCAGTGGGGGTGGCGCCCGGGGCACTGTGCACCCCTTGAAATCCCACTTACTACGCCTCTGGTATGCACACATCTCTTTTTTCAAAAACATCTTGTAACTTACAAAACTTACAATTGCAGATACAAAAACGAAAACTAAGACACAAAGATGAAACAAAAGACTTTAAATCTATATGTTAGAGAGAATTACATGCAAGTAATTTTTCTAATCAGTATGGAACGGCTCGCCTGAATCGGTCAGAAAAAAAACAATGATTAAGACTACGCAGGATAAGGTAGTGATGCTCAACTTAATTTGGTATGCGGGCCTTTTAAATTTCGGACACTCGAGGCGGGAAAAATAATCGAAAAGATCCAAAAAAGAAAGAAAATTTATTTGAAATGATTTGTATCTAGTTCTACATTTATTAATGGGATGATTGCAGAGGCATACATATGAATATCCTGCTGCACGACTCTGTGACGAACCGTTTTAGCTCACTCAAGGTATCACTCAGGTCTAAGCATTTAATTAATTTATTTGCACGCTATTAATCATCAATTTTACTAATTTAGCGATCAAGCGCTAAAAACACAGCCACCAAACCTCCAATCCAACCCCACCCCTTTGGCATCGATGTCACATTTTACTATCCCCACCTTGACACGCGCCACACTAGACTCTTGACAAGAGTACACTCCCTCCATCTATCTTGGCAAAAATCCGTTGACCCCCCCCCCCCTTCCGGGAGCGGCTGGTCACTTCAAAGTGCCCATTCAACTCAACGCCTCGGGCAACGCTGTTCGTCTAGCACTAGCTATTATCAAGGTATAATCTCCCTTGATTTGGCCGAGCTCTGATAATCTCCCCTTGATATCCACCTGACCACCTGGGCTGATTTCCTAGACTTTCAACTCGCGCCTTCGCGAGGTGTCTATCTCCCGGAAACGCCGTCACGGTCCAGCGGGGATCCCTTTGTCAAAAGACGCCAGATAGTCTAAACCACCTTTGCACTTATCTCCCGCCACCACCCCCCTCTCCACGTCTATATGGACGAAACTTCATCGTCCGATCTCATTCTCACTGGAGAGCTGACAGGGAGCACTTCCATCTCTTGCTTGAGCTCTGGACTATTTTCATTCACTTTTTTCACTTTGGATTGGTGGTATGTAACTTACTAAAGTGCTTGAGAACCATTTTACTTAGTAATGTATATATGTATTTGTGCATTTATTACTACATTATTTGTGTACATATTTGTGCATTCTTATCATGGATAATGTAAGTAGATTACTGTATACTTATATTTTATAGCATGACTATGTGGCTAGAATTTATTAACAATTCTTACCAGATGTATTTAGCTCTTTAACTATTATTATTTTAACTGATATATTAGCGCTCAGCACGAGCCTTCAATATATTATCCTTGATTAATTCTTTGGCAGTGAATTATCAAAACACCTCTGTAAACATGTCTTATTACTGAGTATGTATTTACTTACGCTCTATGTTTACTTATGTGACAGCATGGGGGAGTATCAGACGTTGATCTCCCCTTCCCCTTTCATCTCATTTATCTAAGCGATGTATGTACTTGCTATTCACCGTGACTGGTGAACGTCACTTGTATTACTTATCATGTATCACTTATTACTGTTTATTATTTCCTTTTATGGGAGTCCCCATTATTATTATAGTGATCTCCCTTGAAGGGAGACTATATTCATTTGTTAGTTCCCTTTGATATTTATGAAACTAGCTTATAGTTTCTCTACATCAGTCTGAAGGTGTCCTTCACAGTGTCACTTCACCTTCCAGTGTTATCATTATGGCTAAACCGACGTATACATCATATCGTTGCAGCTTTTATCTATAGGCAACATCCGCATGAAATCTTAGCAACCTAAAGCTGATAACAGATTTGCTGGCACCAGATCTGTAGACATCAGTCCTACTCATCCTTCAAGAGTCCAAGTAACAACGCTAGCCACAGACTCGTCACTGGCTTAACTGATTGGTAGACACAGCTTAACTCTGCAACCATACAACGTTGGACTGCACCCGGAGCCTGGATCCACTACGCCAGCCCACCAGCAGACAGCATCAGTACCAGCCACACCCGTCTCATCAGTGCAGCACCGGACCCAAAGCTATGCAACCAACCTAATTACACTCAGACCACTTGGTTCTCAAATCTAATGATGATAGACTCATACCTGTAAATACGCTAGATCCCATCCTAGCAACTGTACAGCATTTCACCTTTTTATTATCTTATTTTGTATAATAAACTGTACATAATTTTACAACATAGTATTTGTTGCCTGCACTATGATGCTGTGCTTGTAGTTTATATGTGCAAGTGAGGATTCTTAAACTATAAAATCCCCTAGACACCTGAAACGGCCAAATCTTAATCCGACTTGTCACAGACTCAAAAGATTTTAGAGAAAAAATAGCGAGATTTGTGCCCACTGTTATTGTTGGGAGTACATAAGCCTGACTTGGTTTCAAATAAATTGCGCAATTGTATTTTTCGCTGTTTTTTTTTTATTTTGGGCCACCAAATTCACTTCGCCTAGGGCCTCCAATTATTTAAGACCGGCCCAACGGCTGTAACTCAAATATTCGCCCAGCGATTGCCCAATCGAAGAGCACGATTTGGCGATAGCAATGCAATAACAGGATGCTTCAGCTGCAGTCATCAGAACTGTCAAGCTCACCATTCCCAAAAGTACTTTAGTATCCTGTACTTATCAGGATATGCCCCAATATTTTTTTGTTTTACCTTTTTCGAATTTCATTAGACATTCTGCAACTGCTAGTACATTGCCAGTTCTCCCAGTCTGACCATCCACCATGAACTGCAACACAGAGAAAGAAGTGTGCTTTTAAAGAACGACTCAGTCTACATAGGCATATATTAGCGAGCATTCTTGCGGCTGTAGCCCCCACCGTTGTATGATAATAGAGACTCTAATTTAATGAAAAATATATTTGTTATCTTGAATTAGTGTGCAGCAATGTTCATTTCACAAGTCGAAGTAAAGTAAAATAACAGAGTTAGTGTCTACTCACAAACTCGTGGGCGATCCCATTTGGACCGTCTTTTATTGGTAAGCAAAGCAGGTCGAAAGGAAAATTTCGATATTTTGAGCACTACAAACGTGAAGGTGAAATTAGGGAGGGGAAATTTGTTTAGCGATTTCTAGTTTTTGACAGACTGATAAGTGTTGGGATGTAAACTCGACAGAGAGACATGCTGTGATTAGTTCACTAAGTGACATAAGAAGTTCGTCTAACCAGATAGCATACCAAGAGAAACATTTGAGTTTCATTATTGAATGGGTCCCTATGTTGGATAGTGCTCGCTTCCTGGATACACTCACTTGTTTCCAGGTACTATGTAACACTAGAGGATGGATCACACACACACGTCTCATTTCACACACACACTTTTGACCTGTACATACCTGAGCATATCCCCTCCACTCCATCGTAGCAGTTCTCCCCACATTTGGTGAGACAATTCCCTTCACAATTCTCTCCATATTCATTGGGCGAACAGACTGAAGACGTCAACACACACCATTGAAATTAACATTGAGTTCTCGTTTCGAAATAGTGTTAAGCGCAATGAAGTAAACTCACGTTTGCCAGCATCGTTTTCAGACAATGTACTATGTCATTTCGTATAGGGCCCTCCTCTATGCGTCTTTCCTGCAGCCTGTTCAGTGCTCTCTCTCTCTAATCCAATCTCTGGTGTGGGCATCTCTTTTTATGGACATAGAGGGGAGGGAGGGGGGTATCTGGGAGAAGGTTTCCGTGCTGCCTTTAGGCGCCCTATGCCACTCAGCTCAAATCTTCAATCGATGTCAAGCCGTAGCAGATAGTTTTTAAATCAAGTTACCCACGTTTCTAGAACTGGGATTCAGTAGACGTAATGCGGCTGATAGTGTCATTAAAGTAAAAATACTTTGATATCGATTTTAATAACTCTTTTTTCAAAGCTTATATCTGTCTGTCTGCCTAATTGTCTGTCTATCTGTCTGTCTGGCCAAAAGTTTGTACACTTTATTTTTCAGTTTATTCCCCGACTACCAAGCTGAAATTTTGCACAACTTTTTCTTTTACCTGACAAGAAGCAATAAAACAAATATTAACCAATTAGTTAATTAACCATTTGTAATAAATTACTTTGTTTGGTATCTCATACAAGTGAAAGAAATAGTGCTTGACTGAAGTAGTAGTAAAAGCTGAATTAGTACCCTAATCAAGTGAAAGAAATAGTACTTGACTGAAGTGGTGGTATAAGCTGAATTATTCCCCTTAATAGATTGTCGTCTGAGGCTTATTACAAATTTAATGACAGAACTGATCCAAACTAATTGATATTCTTAATATAAGCTTTGTTGTTTTTTTAAAGTATTTATTATATATTTTTCTTGTTAGTGTATAATGTTAAAGGAATGTTATCCTTTTATCTCAAAAAATAATATTGCTTCCTATGTGTATGATAACCTTGTCTTGCATGCTCGATTGATATATATCATTCATTACAGACGCACACACAAAATTAAGTAGAAAACGTCTTTACGCACACACAAAATTCAGTTGAAAACGTCTTTCCCTTAATCTGTTTGCGTTTTAAATTTTGAAGCTACACGTTCACCCAAACTCAAAAAGCTATTTGTGTTGTACTTACTGGTTAAACAAGCCGAGAGCGGCAGTTTGAAACCTTTCTTACACCTTAAACAGGAGCCTGTAAATTTGTTACAGTCATCAATACAGTTCTCGCAGCTCGCTGTGCAGTTCAATTCCCAGAGAAAAGGAGGACAATCTGAACAGAGCGATTTTCAGCATATTCAAAACTTTCAAGATTGAAACATTTCAGATTTTTTTATCATTACTGAATCAATTAGAATGAATGACAACTTAATGACAGGTAACTATTTTGTACTCGTTTGCCTTGACTAGCTATCCAATTAGGAGAAGGAACTCTGAACTCAACCTCCGCTGTCTTGCACCTAAACCATAGCATGAGGAAGGCATCGGGAGTCAACTCTGAGGAAGATTCGGGAGCCGGCGACACTTATGCAGCTTACAGCTTATAGTGTTGATTCCAAACTGTATCAGCAGTTTCTTGGGGTGGGGGGGGGGGGGCTAGAGTGTGGGTAAACTAGTGTGTGAGTGGCATAGTTCATTCCATAGAGATTGCCAACGCATTTATCTCATTCCCAAGAGATGCTTCACGGTCGGTTCACGACTCCAAAAGTGTTTAACAAAAACAAGTGGGTAGAACTTCTTTCTAATCGCACAGAGTTAGTGGAGACTTCATGGCATGACTGATCCAGACTCACTGATACAACTACACTTCATAGGAGCTTTGTTGGTTTGTTTTACAAGTATTTGTATGTTTGACTTGTTTAAATAATGCATCTAGAATCAACATACACCATTGCACAACACTTAGAACCATTTATTTGATTAACAACATCTCTAGTACTTACCTTCTTGACATGTAATATTTGAGAAACATGTGTAAGCTCTGTAGTCGGTGTCTAGACCTAGGCAGAAGTCGCCACCCAGGCTTGGTGCTGGATTGTCGCATTTTCTAAAAGGTACGACAAAACGCCAAGAGGTGGGATAGGAAGTTGGGTAGTGAAGAGTGATTTGTAGATTTTATTCTTTTTGACTCGCACTAAGCATTGAATGACGGATATTTCGGAAAATGAACATAAATTGTCCCAAAGGAGGAATATAAAAAGTAAAGTACCCCCTTCAGACTTTGAGATCTATATGGCAGATGATGTATAGGTCATCTTTTTCTGTGGCCAACGGTTAACAAGGGTGTCATGTGGCCCACACAACGACCAGCCGCCTTCACTTTTTCCTAACTTATGTCAGGCACCTATTAGAACTGGGTGGTCTTTCTGGCGCACTAAAGATCCCGAAATAACAAATCCAAATCTTCACCAAGATTCAAGCCTGGGACCCCCAAATTGAAAGTCAAGCGCTTTACCACTCAGCCACCGCACATCCAAAAAAAGGGGGTTGGGGAGAATATACTCCTATACAATTGTGCTGCTAAGAGCAAAGTGGGATAAAGTTGCTCGATAGTATGCTGCTAATAATCTTATCAGTCTTTTCATGAAGCTATTAATCTTATGATTCTTAATTTTGTGTGCGTGGGGGGGGAGGATTAATTTTTTTAGTCTGTAGTGGGTTCTCATTAAACTATGTTTGTTTTCTGAAACGTCATCGTGTTTCTATTAGATGGTTAGTTTCTGATGTAACCACGAGAAAGTATGTCGCAGTTGAAGTTATAACTAAGGGGGAGAATGTGAGGGAAACGAATAACAAGAAGAAGACGTTTAGTTTTAAAGTGAGTTTTGTTTCGTTTCAGACGTTGAACAAAGTATTAGCTCCCTTGTGTTTCTACAGACATCTACATTGAATTTAAAACGGTGTATATATTGTTAAGATCATTTATGAGCTTTTGTTATTTGCTGTAGAACTTTGATACCATCAATAATGTTTTTATCTATGTTGAGCCCCCTACTCACTTGCCACATTTAACAGAGCCTTACGATGGTGCTGGATTCTGGAAGATCTTTTTCAAGTTACCGCTACCTATTTTTTAACATAAATTTCCTTTGACAGTAAAACGAATGGAACTCAAAGTGTTTCTTATGTAACGGTATTGTAATTAGCAAATACAGATTTGTAATTAAATACCACTTTCTTAATACCTTTTATCAAAATCAGTATTTCAAAAAATGTGCATGTTTTAAATAAAATACCTGTTTCTTATTTGTCTTGTATCTTTACAATTCTCTGTACAGCGCCATTCGGTCCATTGTGCCCAGACACCGTGAACTAAACAAATATAACCAACAATATTCAATGTCACACATTTAGCTTAGTTGCTGTTATTGTTAAAATATAGTAAGTCGTTACAAATTTCGCTCCGCTCAAATGGCGCAGTGGCAGCACTAGGGGGGTGTGGTCCACACCGGGCGACACACATATGGGGGTGACAGCCTAGTTGGAGAAATTATATTTTGGAAAAAGTTAACAGATCAAAACTAAATCTCTAGATATATAAGCAAAAAAAATGATGGGTGTATTTAATGTCGTAATCTAGATCTATGTATTTTATTGCAGGCCGTATTGTATTTTTTGTTGGTAATTAATTATTTTGTCTGATATCAAATAAGGGAAATAACTTGTACATTAATGATGTAGTTTTAAGGGTGGAGTTCTTCCTTTTAGATCATCTTTGTTTTTTTTTAAAGGATTTTCTTTTATATTTACTTGTTAGTTTATAAACAGGTTTGTTCGAGTTGTATTCTAGATCTTCATTAAGGATTTAACGGTTTAGTCGGACAAGTTGTTAGGGGCTACAAACCAATGACCGTGTATCTACGATGAGACTCGCTTTTCTCTTCCTCTCCCCAGTGGGAGGGGGTGGGGTTACCGTAAGTAGATGAAATGAACCAACGGGACTATTCCCCGTCCTGTGCTGAGGCCTGGACAACCTCCACCAAAAGGAAGATCCGATCAGGGCGTCTCATGTGCTTCCAGATTCCGCGGAGAATTAACTTCATTTCATTTCTATTGCTAGAAGCTGATAAAAACTCACAGCCTGCTCGGTAGGTGGTGTTATGTGACAAGGTACCCACTGCTTTGTGCCCAGAATACCTTAGCATTTGCTTATATATCGTCTGAGGCCATAATGGCGTTGTCGATATGGAGTGGTGCGGGGGGGGGGAGTATATTATAATACAATAGTACAATATAATAAGTCATTGTAATTTAGTTTTGTCCATGTGGTGAAGGATTGCTTTAAACTTTTATTCATTTGAAATTCCCCCCCCCCCCCCCCCCGTAGCAAGCAGGAAGTTCGTTTAAATTGTGTCTTCAATAGAAAAGTAGAAGTGAGCTAAATCCCAGTCAAACTGAACTCAACATCCCCCCTGTGGAAGTTATACTTTGACCACGTGGAAGACAACTTACTTGGACAGTCTCCGTTGATTCTCTCATAGCAATCGTTGCCACATTTGTACGTACAATTGCCTTCACAATTAAATCCATACTCGTTAAATCCACATGCTACAAAATTGAAAGAATTTAACTTAGGGACTTAACTAATTAGTGGTGGAAAGAAAAGAAAGAACAACTCTTTAATCACAACATCAGCTTGTATGGAAGAGGCTCGTGTTTACGATTCTTCTGAGTACGGTACTTGTGTGTGTACAGGAATGGTGTTTACGAGGCTTGTATGTACGGGGCTTGTGGCCATGGAACTTTAGTGTACGAAGCATGTGTGTATGTCTTGTGTACAAGGCTTGTGTGTAAGAGACTTTTGTGTAAGGGACTTTTGTGTACGAGGCTGGTGTGTAAGGGACTTTTGTGTACGAGGCTGGTGTGTAAGGGACTTTTGTGTACGAGGTTTGTGTTCTTCTTGTGCTGTTCAACTCTTTCAGCCAAATGACCCTACTAAGATACTGCGATGGTGAAAACTATAAAACGATGCACTGATTGCAGGTATAAAAAAAAACGAAACAATTTGATCTCAAAACTTTATATCCAGAAGTCACGGACTGTATTAGCAATACAGAAGGGTTCGGGAGGGAGGCAGTGTTAAATCTAGCGCGAAATGCCGGGGCGTAGCCGGTGGGTAAATGTTACTTAATGCATATAGCGAAACATCACTTACGTACGTTGCATCCAGTACTAGAAGACTTGAAACCTTCCTTGCAAGAATCACAAACACCAGTTCTCTTGTCACAAGGCGATGTGCACATGGTACAGGTGCCGACACAATCAATGTCCCACCGATAGTCATCACAATCTAAGTACAAAAAACGGACAGTAATGAAGCTACTGAAAGTTGAGGGGTGATAGAGGACATTCTGACATGATCAACATACTATTTTTTGCCTCGGTACAAATAGCACAGGCGCAGTGGCTGAGCGGTAAAGCACTTGACTTCCGAATCGGGGTTCCGGCTTCGAATCCTGGTGATGATTGGTATTCTTGATTTCGGGATCATTAGGGCGACTCTGAGTCCACCCATCTCAATAGTTGGGGAAAAGTAAAGGCGGTTGTTCGTTGTGCTGGCCACATGACAACCTCGTTAACCGTTGGCTACAAAAAACAGATGTATATCATCTGCCCTTTAGATCGCAAGGTCTGAAAGGGGAACTTTTTTTTTTTACCTATGGCACACAACAGAATGAGACAACTCAAGGTTCTAGAAGAAGAACATTGGCATTAGCGAGACATGGTACCAGTGATTATGGCATGCTGACCAGTGAATGCTGACCACGTCCAGCAAAGCTCTATGCTTTATGTAGATAATGGAAAAACAATTAAGCTGGTCAAATAAATCTTCTCTAGAAGACATTGTATCTAGAAAAGCTGCTGATCTGGATACCACAGCGCAATTCATCTTGAATATAGGGCTGGTTTAATTGGTTATCTGAACGTTCCAACTTCATAATGAGTACCCAGAAGAAGTCTTTAATAAAGATTGAAGAAGAAATCTCACTTTTGTTGAATGGAATGGGGCGGGGTAAATATGTTCCATTAGTTGTTTTTTAAATCTAACATTCATTAGTTATTAGCCTGGTCGAGCGGTTTGCACGCTGGACTGTCGTTCGGATTTATCGATGGTCGAGGGTTCAAATCCTACCCGCTCCCATCTCCCTGCGGTTTGGACTAGGAAGTAAACTATCGTTAACGCTGAAGGAACATCCGAAACATGTAAAACATTTTACAAAAACAAACAAACAAACCATTTTACAAGCAAAATAATCGCTCTATGAGTTCTATAAAGGAGGTATTGTCTTTAAACAAAATCTTATTATCCATGACGAAATTTTGTTATATTCACATATCTGACACACACTTCTAGTACTTATCTTAAGAAAGATAAGATTATCTTTAAGATGTGTTTCTTTTACTCACTCTCAGGACATATTTACTTGAGGGTATAGTTATTTACACATCCACTGACACATTCTTATTGGTACTCACCTTTATGTTTTATGTGTGCTCACCTTCAGGGCAAATTTGTTTCCTGTAACAATCACTATCTTGAGACTCATTGGCGTCTCCTGCACACTGTCTCCCTCCGTTGTTTGGGGTCGGGCTGTCACATAGTCTGCACATCACCATAGACACACAGAAGTGTAGAGAAATAGAACGCAGATGACAAGACCCGATTAGGTAAACATTGGAAGCGAGCAGATAAAAAACCAAGAAAAACATAAAAAAAATACTTAAAAACAAAAGCAAAGCTTATGTTAAGCGTAGTTGTATCATTTAGTTTGGATCAGTCATGTATATTAAATTTGTAATAGATCTAGACTGTGCGATTACAAATATTTTTACCGATTGTTTTTTGTTTAGCGAAAATTCTTTCTATTAGCTTTCTCAAAACGCTATGACACTATCACTTGTCTGGACAACTTAGAAAGGGGGTAAGGTGAAAAAGAAAGGCGTATCTGCTGTTTATTGCATTTATAAAATTTAAAAAAGGTGAACGATCTGAATTCGAGTTTGAGGGGTAAATCCTCCTCAGCCAAGCCAATAAACTAACCACTATGCCAGCGTATTGCATATGAAAACAAAATGTTTTATACTTATGTATTGTTAGCTTTAAACTTAAAAGTGGAGACCTACAAAGTATAAAGGGGGACTAGTTCAACTTGTACCACCACAGTAGTCAAGTACAGTTTCTTTCCCTTGTTCAAGATACCAAACAAAATAATTAATTATCAATAGTTGTGCCATTAGAAATATTTTTACCAATTTGTTTCTGTTTAGCGTTATTTCATCCTTTTGCGCTATGGTCCTATCCCTTGTCTGAACCCGTTTGGATACGGGTGGGGGGAGACAGAAAAGGTTGTCTGGGTCATCGCTTTATAAATGAATTTAAAAAAAAAAAGAAAAAAAAGTGGCAACTACAAAGTATAAAGGGAGCTAACAGCAATAAATAAATCCAAACATCAACATTTTAGACAAGGAAACAACGTTTCTGTACTAAAAGATTACCTCGTTCTGATCTTTATAGGACTGGGGCAGTTTGCTGTACATTGCCACATACCCCACTCGCCCCATCCTCCATGAACTAAACACAGAACAAAACAATAATAATAATTTTCTTTATAAAGCGCTGTTAACAAACAAAATGTAGGCTCAAGGCGCTGTGCTAACATTACAAACACAAGAGCTAACATGACAAACTAATCTAAAAAAGTTTTAAACAGGTAGGTCTTAATGTTCTTCTTAAAAGTTGAGTAGCATGTTGTCTGTCTGAGATCAATGGGGAGTGAGTTCCAAATCTTTTGGTCCGTGCACTGAAAAAGCCCGCAGACCGTAGCTTTTGAGGGAGAAACGTGGCACCACTAAAAGCGTTGAGTCCATTGAGCGCAGGGCTCTCTGATCAGTTTGCTAAGGTATAGGGTCATTTCATTTTTATATCTACACTGATGACAAAGTGTTGCCACCTTGTAGTCGATTCTTGCTTCCAGATAAAGTTGTTTGAATGCATTGAACGACACCATAAAAAAAGAATTCTTGAAACATAAAAGCGCACAGGTTTGAATCTATAAAATAAAAGACATTTTATTATGTTACACAAACAAAGGTCACCACAAAACATTCACCACCACATGTACCACGTGACTAACCACATCCTTTTACATCAGCAGCAGAAATCAAAACTGAGCGCATGCGACTTTTACTTAACGATTGTGGACATTCCTGGACACAGCTGACGTACTATTTATATTTACCTATGCCCAATTCTTTCTCTCTTCTCTCTTCCTCTAGAAGTAATTTTGTTATCTCTGCCTCTGTGGTGGTAATAAGAGAAAAACAAATTAGACTCACCGACATTATCCTGTTAACAAACGAAAACCAAACAGCTCATTTACAACCTATGATTCTTCTCTGTAGCTGCATAACTGGTTCAAATCAAATAATGCTTTTAGAGATAACAGAACAATGTTTTTAAATAATATGAAACAAGCAATAGAAAAAATAATATTTTTTTAAAAACAAAGCTTGTCTAAGTAAAGAACCGTTAATTACTACCATTTACTGAAAATTACAGGGTTTACTTCCCTTTCTTACAGGGTTCACCTCCCTTTCTGCTATTAAAAAAAAACATTAATAGTACTAAATGATTAAATAAGTGGTTAATTTTTGGATTAATTTGTGTATTGTCATAGACTATGAATAATTATGCAAAATTTCAACTTGATACTAAGATGGGAAGTGGGAGAAAAAACGTAATAAGAATATTAAATCCATATATATACCCAATTGTTTTATTTGATTCGTGTCTTGTCAGGTTCCATAAGGAATTGTGTGCAAAGTTTCAACTTCATTCGAGAATGGGAAATGGGAGAAAAAACATGTTCAAACTTTTTTACCAGACAGACAGACAGACAAGAGTGAGTTAATGTAGGCTTTGCAATAAAATGATCCACATCGTCACTTGAGCTCTACGAGTAGACAACTCTTAGTTATGTTTACAGTGATGAACAAGTTCATTATTCTTTTTAATAGAGCATCACCATCACCGTTCAACGACTCTGCTTAGATAAATCTCAGTCTCATTGGCGCACAGCATTCTTTACAGTTCTGACAACAGACAAACTGTGAGTCAATGTTTCTCAAACTTTTACAAATGACGCCCCAACCGATACCTCCCCCCACCCTCGAGACAAAACAATTGTATCTTAAAAGCTAAGGAAAGTGGCGGGAAGAAAGTTGAAAGTAACCCACAGCGGAATTAGCCCACGTGGTTTTCTACATGCTTCAGCAATTCTCCGCGCGATATTTCTCCTGGTTGAAGTTTAGTTCAAAACGGGTTAAATTTAAGAATGGTTGGAGAGTGATGTATAAGGGACATAAAAGCATTTTGGTTTGCAATGGGCTTGATCGTATTCTTCGGGACTAACGGGCCGGTTTTGTTCAGAACAGAACTCTGATACTCGGGTAAAAATGTCACCATCTTGAGTCACAGTGTTAACGTGATACAAGGACGCCGGGTAGAAGTCTGCCATGACGGAAATGTATGGAACGTTTCGAATCGATCTTTTTGAAGATGTGCCTCTTTGACAAAGTCTTACTTAGAATATTAAACAATGCCATTCAGTTTTCTAAAATACATTGACAAAATATAATTTTTAATTATGGTCCGGCAGTTACGCTGGGTAGGGCACGTAGCCCGTATGGGAGACGAACGTATGCCAAAGGCAGTCTTTTTTTGGTGAGCTAAAAGGTGGTCGACGTAACAGAGGCGCCCCACGGAAACGCTTCAAAGACCAGCTTAAGCGTCAACTTTCATTGGTTGAAATAGCACCTGGTTGCATGCGGCCTCAGAACGAAACAGCTGGAGGTCACTCGCGAAGGCCGCGGGATACACATTTGAGACCAAAAGAAAATCCGCTGCCGAGGACAAACGCAGACAGCGAAAAGAAAATCTAAATCGACCACCTGCGGTCAATGGTTATGCTTGCCATGGATGTGGCAAAATATGTTGGTCACAGCTGGGACTGCGCAGTCACGGGAAATACTGCACTCCTCTCTAATCTTCGGACTCGAAGACAAGCCTTATTATTAAATACAACAATTGTTTTATCCTTGAAAAAAAAAGGACCGCCTTTGCTTAGTTCGAGAACCCTTGACTCCCATGCTAGGAGAAGAGAGATCCAATACAATTTTTGCCATCATTGCTAGGTTTATTTTTACATCATTGCTAGGTTTATTTTTACATCATTGCTAGGTTTATTTTTACATCATTGCTAGGTTTATTTAGACCTTATAGGTTTATTTGACTCAACGTTGTCCGTGGTCGTATAGGGACAAATTTTATTTTGAAACCGAATTTTCTTTCCCCGTCCAATTGTTTGGCGAATAGAAAAAATTTTAAAAATTTTTAACCTTTCGCTTTTTCAATCTCTTTTAAAACCGGAAGAGGTTTTAGAAGTAGACTGTAAGGAGTATGTTCCGAATAGAAATGAAAATCGTTCGACCAATCTTGATAAAACTTTGCACCAATGTTCCTTCGGTACTAACTGGAACCGTGACGTATGCAAAGTAACCCTAAAACAAACTAAAGACACTCAAAAAATAAAAATAAAAAGCTGCCCAACTCTATGAAAGTATTAGTATTTGATGAATCAAGACCATGTTTACCTTTTTTATATCGAAAGGATCTAGATGTAAATCTAATTTTTAAAACTAAACTTTGCAATGTTTTTTTTTTTTTTTTTAGTTTTTTTTTATTTATTTTTTTGACACATGAGAATACAAAATATAGTCTATTGATTTCATTATTTAATAAAACTAACCTTTAAATTTGTGTTTCAAAAGCATTTCTACATAAATTCGTTCCTTATATCTGCGAATTTAACACATAAAGTTGAACATACAAAATTAAGTCTGTTTATTTCATATTTTAACTTAATATAAGTAGGCCTACAAGCAAATGTTTTTATTTGAAAAAATGGATTTAGGTCGATTAGCTATTTTGATAGCTCCCTTCATACTATTTTTACATTCACGCATTCGCAATACTTATAACATTATTATTTCGTTTAATTGTTTACAAAACACTCTCAGTGACTATATCGACAGTGATACGCAAATTAAGACCTGCGGGCGCGGGTAACATATGGCTAGTAACATGAAAACGATAAAATCCGTACCTGTCAGGAACAACAAATCTTCATCCACTTGAGCGTCATGATCATCATCTAAAGGAAAGAGATGCATATTTTTTTTTTATATTTCACTGATTTTTTTTTATTATTTTGATGCTATTTTTCTTCGTAAACTTCACTTCAACCTATTGCTTTTGAAATACTCATTTAAAAGGTAGCTATCACTTATTTATATTTTTATGCGTTAACGCTGTTTAAATACTCGTAGATAACATTGCATAAGTGATAATTATTGCTAATTGGATAATTAAAGTATATACAGTGAAAATACTTTAAATCGGTACCCAGGTGGGCAGGTTGTATTTACTTTTGAATAGCATGGACAAGGTCTGTAAATAATATTCTGAAGTAGGCTACTGTATATGCCCCTGCGGTTATTATTATGTGAGTATTGAACTGTGTTACTTCATGTTTCAAAAGAGCTGAATATCAAGGACTCCCTGATACTTATCTAACAAAATGTCAAAGAGCAGTGTCGAAATGTTGGTCGAAGTCAGAAGCGGATCCTAGCATTCATTACGCACCTTTAATGTCTGTAGTGGATCTTATCATTTGTTACATACCTTTAATGTCTGTATTAGATCTTATCATTTGTTACATACCTTTAATGTCTGTTGTGAATCTTACCATTTGTTACATACCTTTAATGTCTGTAGTAGATCTTATCATTTGTTACATACCTTTAATGTCTGTTGTGAATCTTATCATTTGTTTCATACCTTTAATGTCTGTAGTAGATCTTATCATTTGTTACATACCTTTAATGTCTGTTGTGAATCTTATCATTTGTTACATACCTTTAATGTATGTTGTGAATCTTATCATTTGTTACATACCTTTAATGTCTGTTGTGAATCTTATCATTTGTTACATACCTTTAATGTATGTTGTGAATCTTATCATTTGTTACATACCTTTAATGTATGTTGTGAATCTTATCATTTGTTACATACCTTTAATGTATGTTGTGAATCTTATCATTTGTTACATACCTTTAATGTATGTTGTGAATCTTATCATTTGTTACATACATTTAATGTCTGTTGTGAATCTTATCATTTGTTACATACCTTTAATGTCTGTAGTAGATCTTATCATTTGTTACATACCTTTAATGTCTGTTGTGAATCTTATCATGTGTTACATACCTTTAATGTCTGTAGTATATCTTATCATTTATTACATACCTTTAATGTCTGTTGTGAATCTTATCATTTGTTACATACATTTAATGTCTGTTGTGAATCTTATCATTTGTTACATACCTTTAATGTCTGTAGTAGATCTTATCATTTGTTACATACCTTTAATGTCTGTTGTGAATCTTATCATGTGTTACATACCATTAATGTCTGTAGTAGATCTTATCATTTATTACATACCTTTAATGTCTGTTGTGAATCTTATCATTTGTTACATGACTTTAATGTCTGTTGTGAATCTTATCATGTGTTACATACCTTTAATGTCTGTAGTAGATCTTATTATTTGTTAAATACCTTTAATGTATGTTGTGAATCTTATCATTTGTTACATACCTTTAATGTCTGTTGTGAATCTTATCATTTGTTACATACCTTTAATGTCTGTTGTGAATCTTATCATTTGTTACATACCTTTAATGTATGTTGTGAATCTTATCATTTGTTACGTACCTTTAATATATGTTGTGAATCTTATCATTTGTTACATACTTTTAATGTATGTTGTGAATCTTATCATTTGTTACGTACCTTTAATATATGTTGTGAATCTTATCATTTGTTACATACTTTTAATGTCTGTAGTAGATCTTATCATTTGTTACATACCTTTAATGTCTGTTGTGAATCTTATCATGTGTTACATACCTTTAATGTCTGTAGTAGATCTTATCATTTATTACATACCTTTAATGTCTGTTGTGAATCTTATCATTTGTTTCATACCTTTAATGTCTGTTGTGAATCTTATCATTTGTTACATACCTTTGATGTCTGTAGTGAATTTTAGCTTTTGTTACCCACCTCTTTCATTTGCAACTTCTTCATCAACGCGCCCATCACAATCATTGTCAATGAGATCTCCTGGTTCCATGGAAGCCATCAACCTGGTGCATTTCTGGTTATCAAGTGAACATATATATATATATATATACACATACGCAGGAGAGAGAGTAGCAGAGAGAGGGAGAGAAGAGAATAGAGAGTGAGAGAGACAGTGAGAGAGTGTATGAAAAAGAGACAAACGTAGTGGGAGAGAGAGAGTGTTAGAATAAAAGACGGATACATAGAAAAAGACATTTAGAGAGAGTGAGAGAGAGAAACAGGGAGACGGAGAGAGTGAGAGAGAAGTAGTGTGTGTGAGTGAGACAGAAAGTAAGAGATACACATATATATAGTTCGTCCATCGTGGCTCAATGATGACCACTTTGTCATCCAGGGGGCTGAGGGCTTTGCACTGGGGTTTTATGCCTCCTCATGTAGCTGGTGAGACCTATGTGAGCCCGGAATGTTCGGCCGCACACTGGGCAGGTTATTCCAGCTGGAGCTAGTGTCGTTTGTATTGCTTCTCTTTCTGGCGTTTTTCTTCTGCCAGCGTTGTTCTTTTTTCCTCAGCAACCTGTGCGCCAGTTTTCACAGCGCGACGCCATGATGCTCTGTCATAAGCCTCTGTCTCCCAGGTGCCTGGGTCTATGCTGAACGCCTTCAGAGAAGTATTGAGGGTGTCCCTGAAGCGCTTTCTTTGACCACCTTGCGAGCGCTTTCCTTCGCTTAGTTGGCCATACAAGAGTCGTTTAGGGATGCGGTGGTCTTCCATTCTGTAGACGTGACCTGCCCATCGCAGCTGGGACTGCATCAGGATTGTGTGGATGCTTTGCAGACACTCTCTTCGAAGAACTTCTGTATCTGGTATTTTGTCTTGCCATTTGACATTTAGTATTTTTCTCAGAGATGTCATGTGGAAGTGGTTCAGTTTCTTTGCATGTTTACTGAACACTGTCCATGTTTCTGAGGCATAGAGCAATGTAGGGAGGATGACGGCTTTATAGACCCCTAGCTTTGTGTTTGTGGTGATGCCACGTCTGTTCCAGACAGTTTTAGACAGTCTGCCATAGGATGCACTGGCCTTGGCAATACGCAGGTCGATTTCACTATCGATTTTTCCATTTCTGGAGAGTGTGCTGCCAAGATATGTGAATTTGTCCACTGCGTTTATATCCTGTCCATTTATAGTGATGCTTGGATCCGAGTAGGCTTTCCCAGGAGCAGGTAAATATAAGACTTCAGTCTTGTTCGTATTGATGGTAAGGCAAAAGTCTGAGCATGCTCTTGAGAAGTCACTGACGATACTCTGCAGATCGTTTTCAGAGCAGGCATTTAGGGCACAGTCGTCAGCAAATAGCAAGTCTCTGATTACTGCTGCATTTGTTTTTTATTTTGCTTTAAGCCGCCTCGGGTTGAATAGGCCACCATCAAATCTGTATGATATATTTATCCCGTTGTTTTCTCTATTTGTGAATGCATTTGTCAGCATAGCGGAGAACATGATACTGAACATTGTAGGTGCTAGGACACAGCCTTGTTTTACCCCGTTTGATACTTCGAAGGGCTCTGATGGTTCTCCACTTTCTTGGACACGAGCCCTCATGCCATCATGAAATAGTCTCACCATGTTTATACGAATTTTTGTGGACAGCCATACTTTGACATGATCTTCCAGAGTCCCTCTCTGCTAACAGTGTCGAATGCTTTTGTTAAGTCGACATATATTGAGAACAGGTCAGCATTTTGTTCTTGGCATTTTTCCTCGAGCTGCCTTGCTGCAAAGATCATGTCAATGGTTCCACGCTCTTTTCTGAAGCCGCACTGGCTTTCTGGTAGTAGACCATATTCTATGTGTTGCATGAGACGATTTAGTAGGATGCGTGCAAGGATTTTCCCAGCAATAGGGAGAAGAGATATTTATCTGTGGTTGTCGCAGTTCTGGCGGTTTCCTTTTCGCTTGTATAAATGAACAATTGTGGCATCTTTAAAGTCTTGTGGTATTGACTCTTTTTCCCACATAATTAAGAAGAGCTTATGAAGTCTTTCAATCAGGGCTAATCCACCTTTTTTGTAGACCTCTGCGGGAATGGAGTTAGCTCCTGGGGCTTTTCCGCTTGCGAGCTGTTGAATGGCAAGATCGGTTTCCTTTAGAGTAGGGGGGTCATCCATTTTTTCATTTATTGGTACTTGCTGTAGCCTGTCTATGACCGCTTCATTTATGATGCAAGGTGTATTGAGAACCTTTTCGAAGTGCTCTGCCCAGCGTTTTAGGATTTCTTCCTTATCTGTCAATAGGACTGTCCCATCAGCATTTAATAGAAATGATGAGCCTGACTTTGTGGGTCCATAGATATCGTTTATGGCATGGTAGAAGTTCTTCATATCGTGCTTGTCAGCAAATTCCTGTATTGTTTTCACTTTCTTGCTAAGCCAGGTATCTTGCATTTGGCGTAACTGTTTTTGCACATTTTTGCGGATGTTAGTGAATGCATCTTTAGTGGACTGGGAGTTTGGGTTGTTCAGATGCAATTTGTGGAGCTTGTGCTTTTCATCTAATAGTTTTCTGATCTCAGTATTTTTTTCACCAAACCAGTCCTGATGCTTTCTCTCCATAGGACCGAGTATGTTTAATGCTGTGCTATAGATACTTCTTTGAAGCATTCCCAGCTTTTATCTACATTTGATTCAGTTGGAAGGGTTGACTTGAGGCAGTTCTCCACATAGATACACATAGACACCGCGAGATAGACAAAGACTGTGATTCTGAGAGTAACAGTGAAACTGAGAAAGACAGTCAGAGAGTTAAAGAGTAACAAAGAGACAGAAAGAGTTGGAGACATATTCAGTCAAAGAGACAATAAGTGAGACATAGAGAGAGAAATACACTTGCTTTAATATTAGTAGATATAAATCATATTTTTATACTCTAGAATTACTAGGTCTACATATAAATTATATATTCCTACTCTATAAATAATAGTACTATATAATATATAATTCATATATCCCTACTCTTACATTAATATGACTATATAAATTCACTTAACCCTATTCTTACATTAATATGACGATAAATAATTCATATATCCCTATTCTTACATTAATATGACTATAAGTAAATCATATATCCCTATTCTTACATTAATATGACTATAAGTAATTCATATATCCCTATTCTTACATTAATATGACTATAAGTAATTCATATATCCCTATTCTTACATTAATAGGACTATAAGTAATTCATATATCCCTATTCTTACATTAATAGGACTCGATATGAATCCTGCAGGACGTAAAAATGCCTCTTGGTAAGCCACTCCGTAGACATAGCAACCAAATGGTCGTTTATCTGATGCAAACAGTTGCAAAACCCTGTTATCAAAGCCCATGATATTCACATTGTAGTTGCTAAATTTCCAATCTGGCAGACCTGGTATATTTGAAGTAGATCTAGTTGAAAAACATTAGAGATGATAGTCAAACATCTTCTTAGACTAGACTCTATTCAGTCCATAACAGAACTCTATTGTATCAGTGGAGTAACCCTACTTTGATTAAATCCTTTTCTATATTGTTTTTATAACTCTAAGAGGATACAATATGATACTTATAACTAATGTTGTATCTTTGTGATTGCAGAATGATAAATATTATCCTTATCAATTAAAATCAAACTTAATAGTGGTATAAAATATGTAAATGGTAATGAAATCTTTTCGCAGTAGTTCTAGACCTACTTATCTGTTACTAGCTCTTATAGCAAAAAATTACTTAACAGAGATAGAATATTTCTACTGTTGACAGGATTTACAGTATCTGTCTGTTAAATATTATCTTTACAAGAGCAGCAATTAATACTAGAAATACACTAGTCAATGAGCTATCTTGTATCTATCATTTTTATTTTAGAAATAAAATACGTATATGTACTATCCGTTAGAATGTATCTATGTAAATGTGACCGTTTCATAATGCGCACCCGACGCTCTCATATTTTGGGCTCGTTAATTTTCGTAGCACTTTTACTTATCCCTTCCCACCACCCTATCTCAGACAAGTACAAAAAGTTAGTCCTTCGTATATATTCTTGTTCCCCCTTTTTACATTTATTTTGGTATTTTGTTCTCTAAATAAAAAGAAATATCGATTTAGTTGTATTAATTGTAATTGTTTATTTGACCCCTTTATGAATTTGGCAAAATTACAATCGATCTAGATTTTCAAATGCTATTATGACTTAGTTGTTTTTGTTTTTTTACAGTGTTACAGAGTACCAAAATAAGAAAGGACTCTGGATCTATCTTATTACTGCTATTAGGATTACTTTTGTTTGTTATCTAGACCGCATCTATAGGGAAGCGGAAATGACATAAAGCATATTAAAAATACGTAGACTTAGGGCAAACTAAAAAAAAATTGCTTTAATTAAAAATACGGAATTTGTGATTTTTTTTCTTCTATTTCTTAATATGTAGACTGCGGCATTTTGGGGAAATACTGAAAAAAAAAATTTAAATGCTTGATAGAAAGTTTGCTGTTTTTTCGCGAATACCAGTCGTAAGGTAGCGAAAAATTGAAATCCGGTTGTTAGTGAACACTTAAAAGGTAAAAGGAACCTGCGTACGAAATTTCTCGTGGATCTGTACGATAGTATTAAGAGTTTTCATGATCACGGCATTGGTCAGTGAGTGGTATCTTACGTTTATATTCTATAAATATACTTCGATGTTGTGTCTCAATAAGCAGATCTGTTGAATAAAATGTTGGCGCAATGTTTGTATACAATTTAAACGGATGTTCAAAATGAAAGAAGCTTTCGATGATGATAGGACACGTCTCTACATCGCAGACATCAAAGTTAAAATCTGGTCTAAACATAGCCCAAATATTCTGATATAATCTACAGTTAATCTGGTCAATTCTTAGAATTCAGAAAATTTGTCCCCAAGCAAAACACAAAGAGACAAACTTCAATGTTTACTTACATTTGGGAACTAAGATTATGTTCATCATTTAGATAAGGTACACTCAGATGGTTAAATATTGTTGTATAATAGTGATAAAACACATCCCCTGGTCTGTTGGAGTCTATCACTCTGGTGTTAGAGAGAGAACAAATCAAAATATAAATAACTGTTAATCCTGGCATCAGGGCCGGCATTAAGCATAGGCAAACTAGGCAACCGCTTTGGGCCTCCGATTAGTGGGACTCAAATAAAAAAAATTTTCAAGATAAAGTTGCAAAATATGGATCAAATCTCTACTCTCTAGTATGATTAAAAGTTTATTAATGAAAGTTTAGATCTTGTTAATTTTTTTTTCTATTTCACTGGTAGCCACCTTATTCACTTCGCCTAGGTCTCCAGTTACATAAGGCCGTCCTGCTGGCATAGTTTTAACAAGTCTAAAAAGTAAAATAAGTATGTTACCTTGAAGACTCAGCATTCCATTCAGCAGACGATGCTTAGGTCACCTGTTTCCGGGTCCAATGTTAACTTTGTTTTACTTTAACCTTTTTTTTTTACATGCGCTACACTTACTACGAGAAAGAAAGCGTTGTAGATGCCAGGGGAAATAATTTTTTGAAGATAAGAAAGCAGGAAAACATGGCACCGGGGTTCCGACTCGAACCTCGCTTGATTAGCTTTTAGCGCTCGCCCAGACCCCTATATCCAGAAAGAACATTTTCTAGTCTTCAAAACACTTAAAAGTCATGTACAAAACACGAGTTTCAACAAGCAACAACAAAAAAGACTAGCAGCAGCTTTAATGTGTATGTAAAGATGTATACAAAATAGAAACAAAAAATGTTGTTATCATTTATCTTTTAGTTTCTTTCCTTTTTCCTTACATTTTAAAACCCGAATCCCAATGAGGAAACATACAGCGCTCCCCAAAGCTCCCAGCGGGCGAAGAGAGGCTCGAACGAAATATTTTCTATTACGAAACGCCACCTGTAAGTTTGAGAAACACTGCCTTAATCATTGTTAACTGTATGCGCAAATCTATTGACGCTGTACATGTATCGACAGCAAATACTCTTTATTTGTTGGTTGTTTTTTTTACAAAGCTTATATCAACTCACTCTGTCTGTCAGTCCGGTAAAAGGAATGTGCATGTTATTTCTCCCACACCCATTCTAGGATAGTTTAAACTTCGCATAATCATTCATGGCATAGACAAGACATGTATCAATTTAAACAAGGTTACAAAGACAGTTTGTGTGGAAACAAACTTGTAATCGGCTCCCGAAGTTGTCCACCCAGGCATGTAAAAAGGCAGGTTTCAAAATTTTCAGAAAGAATATCAGAATGAAATTCTATCAAAGAAAGAAGGTTGACAGATCCTGTGTGGTGCCCAACGGTCCAACAGACATAGGGATAGGTGAAAGTAAAGGTGAAGCTAGATGTGAGCCTGGCCTAACTGATGTCATATAATGATTATCTAATTGTTTTGAAAAGGATCAAACACTTTTTCAAAGCCTAAAGAAAATAAAAACATTCCCGTAAACAAAAAAGTAATTCCTTTAGTTGAGCGTTTTATTGGTGCATGAGTGCGCCGCAGTTCACGCGAAAATTTGAAAAACTACTTATTAATTATTGGTTTAAATTATATTTCACTTATATATATATATTAGATTTTTTTCTCTTTAAAAAAAAGTAAACATTTTTTGTAAATGTAGTAGTTAGTATGACAGAACTTATATAACTTAGAAATACATTTGTAAAAAAAAGCTTATTTCAACTCTGGTAAAAAGTTTATACACGTTTTTCCTCGGAGCAGCCTATCTCGGATCAAGCTGAAATATATATATGTTATCTCAAACAAGGGAAAGAAATTTTACTTGACTGCGACGATACGAAACTTGCATGCAAAAGTTCATTTGAGTTTTTCCCAGCAAACCGTGAGAAACTTTAAATTTTAACTTATCAATTATTTACATGTCCACCCATAACTAATTTCTTTTAGGATTTATCTCCCCTCGCACTGTTTCTCACGGGACGAATTTCGACGTAAAACATTAACTAGCCTCTCTAGGGCTAACTTTTAATTTTTGACAGCTGGACAGGTGACCAGCACACAATGGTCGCGGCACCAGCGCTACTCGCAGCGGCCTAATAACTTTTCAAACCTATTTCTCCCCCCCCCCCCCCCCGCAGGATACGCACCGCTCTTAGAATAGCATTGCACTCGGGCTGGACAGATACTTTTTTACTCTCACGGTAGGCAACGAATATTGACTATAAATCTGACCTGACGCCTGACATCTCCGGTACATCGATACATGTGAAAAAATCACCTAGCCTTCTTCCCCACCCTTTAAACGAAAAGTCCCATCTATATATAGAGAGAGACCAAAGCATTCTAAGTTAGGCCCACTAGAATTCATACAGTCTCCTCTGTTAGGAAGCTTACTTGTGCGGTTTCATTAGGGACAAACGGGTGAGTGTAAATATTTTGCTATACTTATTTCATTTTATAGGAATGTGTGAGTACACATTAGGATGGCTGCCTAGTCGTGCGGTTTGCACGCTGGACTGTCGTTTGGATTTATCGATGGTCCCGGGTTCAAACCCTGCCCGCCCCCCCCCCCCATCCCCCGTCGTCCTGCGGGAGGTTTGGACTAGGAAGTAAACTATTTTCAACTCTGAAGGAACATCCGAAACATGTCAAACATTTTTTTACACAACCACGTTGCATTAAGACTAAGACTGCTTTATTGATCCTTACGGAAATTTGTTGTGATTACAAGGACTCTTCTCATATAAAGACAACACAACAGAAAAATACACATAAATGCAACAGACAACATAAAGAGTTCATTCAGCGACTACACACATGTATCTTGGTGCATTTCATGTCCCCTGATCAATGAGTGGCGGTGATAGAGTTTGACCGAGTGAGGTAAAAACGAGTTTTTGTACCGCTCCGTTCTTGTTTTGATTGACATCAGTCGCCCACTTCGCGACGACCTGGCGTAGTTCTGATGGATCGGGTGGCCGTTGTCTTCCAAGATTTTTTCGATTTTTCTTGGGCACGTTTGTTCAAAAAGTTCCTTTAAATGTGGTAATGTTGTGACTGTAATTTTTGATGCTTTTTTAATGATGTTTTCTAGACGTCGCAACAGTTTAGATGAGGCGTTGCCTTGACTTTATTATGTATGTACAATGTACTATTTTATGTCGATGTTATATCTTCATATAGTATTATTAATGCCGCTATGGTTGTCTACGTTTGAAGCCATAGTTATTATATTTGATTTGTTATGTTTCATCCATTCCTGTATCTTAGTGATTGATGTAAACAATAACCTTTCGTGAATCTAAGTACTATCTAAGAACTTAGATCACAGCGCTCTAAACTTACAGAGCGCATGGGGAAGTAATTATTTCACATTCCTATTATATATCCCTCATACATATTATTATGTCTCAAGCACTTGTGAACTTATAGTTCCTTGGATGAGTTTAATTTTGATTTATTATATCAAACCCTTATCATTGTATCTCGATCCCTAGTATTTTATTTTCATCTTTTCCTTTGAAATACTATGCTCATTCCCCATTTTACTATAACTGATTACTTATCGGTGTAATCACCGTCAACGGATGAATATTGACTAGTATCATCCTACATTATATGACAATACATTTATTGTGGTTGTCTTCCTTATATTTCATTTGTTATTGAGTTATATGCATGCTTTAAGATTTTATACTTAATTGTCTTAAATGCCTTATTGGGATTGATACCAATGCCTACATCTGAATGATTGCAAGGCATATGGGAATCCCTACTCAATGCCTTTAGGAGGTTCCTAATTGTCTGTCTTATCCCCAGCCTGGTTGCTACACACGATTGCTGTACCCGATTGCTGGACTGATTGCGGTAACTGCTTGTTGTAACTTCTTGCCGTTGCTATAACTATCAGATCTCCACTTGATGCTGTAACCAAAGCCTACCACACCAGATAACCCCCTCCCCGTTACATACCTGTCAGCAAGAAGGCATTGCCATAAAATATTGCCCAGTGTCCACAATGCCCTATACTGCCCAGTATCATCTGCCCAGTACCCGGCCCAAACTGTCCACTGCACAATAGCTATTGTCTAATGCCGACCGCTTAGAGCAACCTTTGCTGCAGAAGACAAACTGGTGTGAGTCAGCACGGCCATCTACAAGCTAGAAACCACAGCTGAGAGGTCAACCCCACCACAACTTAGTCTGCAGCACCAGCCCTCTCTGCTAAACAGGCAGTGGCCTCACCCTAGAGCAAGCTTGCCTACAGCATAGAGAACATCCTGAGCCGACGTCCTAAGACAGAGCCGGATGACTCATCCTTCTGAGTGCCAGTCCTTCGAACGCCAGAAGACGACCCACGGGCTAGCAACTAAGAATATAAGTAGCCAGACATAGGAACACTCTTGTCTTCCATTCACGCCTAAAGTAGCAATCCATGATGATCAATTAAGTTAGATATTAACACCTTCAGTTCAATTCTTGATTATATTATTTTTATCATTTATCAATTATCCATTGTAAACTTTAAATCATTAAATCATTTTATTTTATGCATTTAATTCACTGGTCTGTTCTTACTGTTACTTGCGGTGTGCCTGTGATGTCTTCTATATGTGACTAGGATTAAATTAATAAAATGTCTCCTAGACTTAAACAAGCAAATCATTAACTAATTAAACATCTCGTCACAGACTGAAGTGGTGATACAAGCTGACGTCTCCTTTATATATCGCCGCTCTAAATTAAGACAAACAATATAACTATACAATCTTCCCACATCAAAAGTACCTGACTAGCAGACGGTCAGCACGCCGGCCCGAGGAGCCGTGAGGCAGAAGTTCGAATTCAGGTTGTTCCCCTTATTTGTTGATTATTTACCTGTTGTAGATGCTTTTCAAAACCAATGACGCTCAAATGCACCCAGACATCTCGTACGTTCCCTCCCCAACCCCCATCGCCCCATCTGGTCCTGACAAGGGATAGGATCATGGCGTATTGAGGAAGCATGAAATAGCGCTAAACAAAACCAAGTGATAAGAATATAATTAACCGCACAGATTTATTGTTGTCGGTCTGGATCTATTACAAATTACATTACACAACTGACCCAAACTAATTGATTCAATCACACTTCGTATAAGGTTTATTTATTTATTTATTTATTTATTTATTTATTTATTTATTTATTTATTTATTTATTTATTTATTTATTTATTTATTTATTTATTTATTTATTTATTTATTTATTTATTTACTTATTTACTTATTTATTTATTTATTTATTTATTTATTTATTTATTTATTTATTTATTTATTTACTTATTTATTTATTTATTTATTTATTTATTTATTTATTTATTTATTTACTTATTTACTTATTTATTTATTTATTTATTTATTTATTTTTTTTTTTTTTTATTTTTTTTTTTATTTATTTATTTTTTTTTTTTAAATGTTTTTCATGTTTTATTTGTTTGTTTATGTTTTTTGTTTTGTTGTTTTTAACTCAATAGAGTGTCTATAGGATAGCAAAGACAACTAGGTTCAAGGATATTTCCACCACGGAAAGCCCACAATCACGTGACTGTAATAAATGTGCGCGTATTCGTGTGTTAGTTTCCTTTTCAAAGATAAAATTGTGTACGTTGTGGGTACCATAAGATAACGTCTCTCACTGTACTACTGAATTTCAGGCGCAAGACGTCATCAAAAATTAAACACCATTCAGATAACGGCATAGCAAGACTTATTTTCCAAACGTATGATGTCATCAAAAGTTGAGCACCAAACTGCACCGTTAAGATAACAACGATGTGAGACTTACTTCCAAACGTAGGAATAGTAATACAGAGGCATGGGGATGACTATGGACAGAGCCACATCTCCCAAAACGATAGAAATGTTTTTTTCAGGCCCGGCACACTGGGAGTGCCAAATGATCGCCACTTGAATCCCATTAGTGCTGTTGATGTAGGCGGCTCCCTGGTATTTGCGCTGAAATCATACCCCAAAAAAAAAATTCTCAGATTATGGGAAATTCTGCTATGCATAAAAAAATAATGGTAAACAAACGCTTTGCACCGAGGATTCTAATAAGAAATTGCGCGAAATTAAATTCTTTTTTTTTCGTCCCAAGGAGCACAAGAAAAATGTTGAGAAAATCTGCGTTAAACCTTAAGTAATCACTCTAAAACTAGAGTAAAAGTTCCCGTTTCAGACCTTTTGGGCATTTGATTTTAGCGCATCTCTTTATTAGGCCAACGGTTAACGAGCAGGGTGTCGTGTGGCCAGAACAAAGAGCAACCGCCTTTACTTTCATCAACTAAAGTCAGGTACCCATTAGATTTGGGTGGTCTCAGGGGCCTCTAAACATCCCAAATTTAAAAAATCCCTGTCTTCACCGAGATTCGAACCAAGGACCCCAGATTAGGAAATCAAACGCTTAACCATTCAGCCAATGCGCCTCCAATAAAAATTATAGAATTTGTAAAAACTATTAAAGTGTTAAGCTAACAATTTTGTGAACAATTGTTTTGCCTAGTGTCGTGCGACCAACACAAAAGAGTTTCTATGTGATCTCAATTTGCGTAAGAAAGGTCAAACTCATGTTAGGAGTCTTTCAAATTAAACTGGTACGAAAAAACAACCCTTTGAGACCCTGGGATCTAGAGGTCATCTGTATCAATGGCCAACGAGGGACCCACGTATCCAGCAAAACGACAAACCGCTTTTACATCCACAACGTGTGTAAGATACCCATTAGAGCTGGGCTGGTTGATTTAGATGCATTGTAAGATTCGTTAACATCAAAATCACATTCTTCGAACTGGAGATCCATCCAATCGGAAGCCAAGCTCTTTAACATTCGGCCACGAAGCCCTTCCAAGTTATAGTGTGATACAAAATAAACTTTTTAAAAATCCAATTAGTCCGATCACTCTATCGACGGTTAACGAGGGTATTGTGTGGCCAGCACAACGAACTAATGTCTGTAACCCATTAAAGTTGGGTGAACTCAGGGGGGCGTTCAAAATTCCAGCCTTCACCAAGATTCAAACCTCGGTTCAGAATCCTAGCGCTTTTCCACTTAGCCACCAGGCCACGAAAAAAAAAGTGTATGAGCCGCTTTGCCATCTTTACCGTTACCTGCTCTGATTTTCCGGCATGCCGGAGGTTTATCTGCACCATGTCCTCCGCCTCGTGAATGAAGACTTTCGAGTAGTTTTCCCCCGCCGTTAAGAAATAACAGCCCAAGTGTTTTCTGCCCACACAAAGTTCCGGGATGACGAAAGTTTTCCCATAAGTTTCTTGGGGGAGAAGCATTTCTGCAAAATAAATATAGGTCATGTCACATGCTTGTTGTGGCGCTAAAAATGTGTCGGCTACACAGGATATTGCTCTCATCGGTTACGTTTTTTTCTTTTTATAGAAGTTAATTACTTCGTTGTTGAATTTTTTCACGTTGTTTTAGATAAATTTGTTTCAATGTTTTTACAAAACTTAAATAAACTCTGTTCTGTCCGGTGAAATTTTGAACACGTTATTTCACCCAAAATCAACAAACTAGAAAATAATTTCTGCTATTGCGTGACCCCGTTTGGCACTGAGTCCACTCGCCACCGCCTAAGACAGCCTCTTTTTGTGTTGATTTGAAACCATTTAGGCCTATTATTACAGTTAGTTTTCACCCTGTTTGGTAATCCTGAATCCATTGGTGTAATGAACCAGCAATGCCAGAATATTTTAATTTATTAAGCAAGCTATGCTGGTGAATTTTGTCAAATGTCTTCGAAAAGTATAATAAAATGGCATCTACTTGCTCAATATTATCTAAGCCTTGGAAAAGTCATCATTTAAACCTATTAGTTAAGTTTCACATGACCCACTTTTCCCAAAGCCATGTAAGTATGGAGTAATGACATTGTATTTATCTTGCCACATATTATAGTATTTATATTCAAGTATTTTACGTGTGATGCTGGTAAGTAATATTGGTCTGTAGTTTCCTAGATCAGATAAATAGAAAAGTGACATTTGCTTCTTTCCAGTCCCTGAGCACTCTGTCCTGATTAAGAGATGCCTGAAAAAGTATTTTGAGCACTGGTGCTAGCTCATTGCTTAGTTCATTGAGTAATCTAGCTGGAATACCATCAGGTCCAGATGCTTTATTAACATTAGGTATGTTATAGACGACAAAATGAATTATTAAAACCCAGAATATATGAAAACACATGGCTTCGTTGCTCGTCCTGGGTACAATTTGAGGGGGGGGGGGGGGAATACAGCGTTCACCCCAAGCACTCTAGATTTATAAAGGGGTCGCGAAATTAAACACTACATAAGGGCCGGTCTTAGGCATAGGCAAACTAGACAGTCGCCTTGGGCCTCCAATTGATGGGGACCTCGCACAGGACAAAAAAAAAATTAGAAAAAAAAAAGTTGCAAAACTTGGATCAGATCTCAAACATAGTAGAGCACTTTGACTCTATGTTTACTAGTCTGACTGTCTCTACTACAGAAAACGCGATATATGAATTTTAGTCATTTCTCGATTTAGTTATTGAAACATGCTGGTTATTAATAATTTACGTAATTTTATTTTTTCGCTGTTTCTTTCAACAAATTTTCTTTACCTAGGGTCTCCAATTGAGGCGCGGTGGCTGAGCGGTAAAGAGCTTGGCTTCCGAATAGGAGGTTCGAATCCTGGTGAAGACTGGGATTTTAAATTTTGGGATCTTTGGTGCCTCCCAGCTCTAATGGGTACCTGACATTAGTTGGGGAACAGTAAAGGTGGTTGGGCATTGTGCTGGCCACATGTCTCCGTGGGCCACAGAAACAGATGACCTTTACATTATCTGCCCTATAGATCGCAAGGTCTGAAAGAGAAACTTTACTTGGGGTCTTCAATTTTTCAAGGCCTGACTACATTAATGTATTCTTTTCATTCAGTCCAAATTATAAGGCGATGCAGAGTTAGGGATTCACTTGCCAAGCGCTGCGTCAGACGACATTTGATCATGGGTCACTTTGGTATCTTCACACATGAAAAAATTGGAGAAACAACTTCCGGTTACCACTCCGAATGAATTGTCTCCCATTATCTTTGTACCTGCAAAAGAACCGCAAGACCAGTCACACAACGGGAAGCATTAACTCCAGCGAGATCGAAAGGAGAGATAAATGGCGAGATAAAGAGCGAGATAGAAAGGAGAGATAAAGGGCGAGATAAGGAAGTGGATAAAGTACTGAAGTATGGACATTCCCCAGGCACATAAGGAGGAGTAGGTGTTATTTTTCAGAAATGCTAAAGCTCCGTCTAATTATATTTTTCGTATGTTGTATGAATATCATGCGACCAACCAAAGAACCACGAGGTACACAAAGGGAAACATAACTAGAAGAGCGAGAAGCGATGGAGTCAGAGACATACGGACGTTCTTCGAACACCTAATGAGGACTTACCTGTCCAGCTAATGTCGTAATTGTCACTGTGGGAAAAATGTGTACAATTCTGTATGGGGAATGTCGTCCACCTGTCAGAGTGTAAACAATACAAACATTACAAACAAAAACGTAGAACATTTTATAAGTACACAAATGTGGATTGCGTTAGTCAATGTGCTTGTTTTGCCTGGTCAGGAAAGGTTATTGTAATGTAGTGACAAACTCAGGGATTGTTTGTTTGTTTTACAAGTTTGGGACATTCCTTCACATAACATTATAATATCCTACAAGGCAGGCCTTAGGCCTAGGCAAACTAGGCAGCCGCCTAGGGCCTCCTATTGCCGCCGATTGGTGGGGGCCTTGCACAAGAATAAAAAAAAAAAGAGAGAACAAATAGATAAACTTGTCCACTGGTTGTTTTTTTTTTTTTTTTTTTTTTTTTTTTTTTTGCTTTTTATTTATTTTTTATCTGTTTCATTTGGGGGCCACCAAATTCGCATCGCCTTAGGCCTACAGTTATCTAAGGTCTAAGGCCGGCCCTGCATCATAACCCGAACATCCCGCAGGACGACGGTGGATGGCGACGGGTAGAGTTCGAACCCTGGAACACCGAGACGACAGTTCAGAGCGCAAATCACGACCATGGCAGATATCCTGTGATATTTTTGGATGATATGTTGAATGAATGAACCCATGAAAGGTGTAAAGGATATCTAGTTTACAGAATAGGAGGGGGATTAAAGCAAGATAAGTCTATGTAAGAGACAGGTATAATAATAAAATAAGCAGTTATACAGACTTTAAATTCACTGTTTAGTGCTTACTATGACAAACTCACTAAATAAGCCTAATTCTATTTTCCAGGAATGTCTTTTAAAGTATAAGATAGTAGACTTATAAGATACTGATGAATAACCAAGTCGGTGAGGAGGATGGGGTGGAGAACTTACTTATCCAGACTTATCTCCATGGTCATCCCGGTTGTGTAAGTAACATTCATGAAGCTCCAGGTCGCGATGTCGTCTGCAAATTTAAAAGTGACCATGATTCTTACCCTGTCATGTGACACAAGTTGAATTGTGGGATTTTCGCTGCAGGTAAAGACGAAAGACGGACATGATGACGTAGTCTGTGTAGTTGAAAGTAAGTAGGTAGATAGTTAGAAGACGACATTGGTATACGTTGATATACTTTGTTATAAGAAAATATAGACGTTACTACAAGAAAATATAGGAAGATTTCGTTTTTAAAGTTGATAGTGTGTTGGGGTCGGTTTTTTTTTCCATTTCCGGATGTTCCTTCAGATTTGAAGATCATTACATCCTACACCAAACCTCCCGCAGGACGATGGTCAGGTTCGAACCCGGGACCAAAGGACGACAGTTCAGAGCGCATATCACACGAACAGGCACCCATCCTAGATACGTTGACAGATAAGCTAATGGAGGAGTAGAAAAGTAAGTAGATTGATAAGGTGATTCTAAGTATATAGATAAGTAGATGTATAAGAAGATAGATAAGTTGATAGATAAGTTGATAGATAAGAAGATGAATAAGAAGAAAGAGAAGTAGATAGCTTTCATTTCATCTCCACATAGTCATTTTACGGCTGAAAGAGACTTAAGTATATAGATCAGGCATGTCAAACTCATTAAGGTGTATGGGCCGCAAAAAAATTACTATGACCTGAGGGGCCGCAGCCAAAAGCCAGTTGCAAAACAGCCTACTAGTTTTATGTAAATTAGAAACAATACAATAGAATACAATAATTAATGACATACCTGTCCCTTAATTAGCTAAATTTTTAGTACTATTACACAATTAAAAATTACTATGATTACGCTTTATTTTCTTTGTTCTGATGCTTAACATCTTTTCTGGGATACAATTTTATTAATGTCATGTTGAACTTTGCTTTCCACTGACACTTTCATCACTGATGACAAATTTTGATGAGATAATCGCGATCGGTGAGGTGCTTTTGTAGCTTTCATTATGGAAAAGAACTGCTCACAGAGATAAGTGCTTGCAAACAGCAAGTATTCTGGCTGCAAATTACCGCAATTCAACTTAGTGTTCAGGGTAAATAAATGTAAAATTTTGGCACAGCCAATCGATTTCAACAAAGAATCTGACTGCTATTCTATCAGCTCTAATTGCACATTACCTGCAGGAATTTCAGAATCAAATGAGAATGGAGATACAAACAAAGAAAATTATTGCTCGTCCGGAACGAAGTCACGAAAATGGTCATTGAAATAATCTACTAACGATTACAGGTGTAAGACATATTTACCAAATGTTGTAGCCGTATTTAATCTTTTTAGTTCCTGACACGTTGAGAAGTGAACAAGATTTCCTCTTCATATTTCATTTAGCCACAGTCGTAATGGTAATTGTAAGCACTTCACATGATTACACTCAGTTGTGACAATTTTGTCTTTACTTTGAAGTTTCAAATTCAAGTCTTGCAGGTGCCCAGTGAGATCAAATGCCAATGCCAAATCCCGAACCCATTAGTCAGTTTGGAAATGTTCAACAGGTTCACCTTTCATGTTCAGAAACAATACAATTTCCTCACGCAGTGCAAAAAATCTTTTCAATACTTTATGACAGGAGAGCCATCGGACTTTTGCGTAGTAGGGAACACAATCAAATTCATGTCCAATGTCATCCAGAAACATTGAAAATTGGCAATGATTTAAACTACGGGCACAAATAAAATTGAGAGCGACTGAAACCGATCTTATGACATGTTGGAACTGTAATTACTGAGCGCAGAATGTTTCTTGGTGAATGATGCAATGAAAATGAGGAAATTAAAAATTAGCATCAGTCTCTTTTATTTTTGCAAGTAGCTTTGCATCAAACCATTTAATTTTATTGTTGGTGCGCCATCCGTTGTTAGACTAGCTAAGATAAATTGTACTGCAATGTCACCTCCTGTTATTTCTCAAAAAAACATCCTCGCTTATTGTGACGTTATGCATAGAACAGAGCTCAAGTAGCTCCTCATGTATCTCAAAATTCCTGTCACAGGCCCTTATGAATATAGCCAAAACTGTGTTACACTTGTTACATCAGTTGACTCATCGAGAGCCAATGAAAAAAAATCAAAATCTTTAATTGTTCACGCAATCTGACTGACATGTCATTTATTCTATCTGCCACAGTGTTCCTAGTTAACGCTATTTCTGTGAATGCTTTCACCTTTTCTGGACAAATTACTTCGGCAGCTTTAACGACACACTCCTTCATAAAATACAAAAACAAAATTTAATAAAATACTCTGAAAGACACAAAAATAAAGGCACATTCCTCGTCCCATATGCTAGGACAAATGTGTACAAATACTCCTTCTTCCCTAGTGCTATTAGAGCATGGAATGGGTTGCCTGAGCTAGCCAGAAAAACCAGTGACTTGGCAGAATTTAAGTCATTGGTTAATATGCATGACTAAATGCAAGACGCGTAGGACGTAATCATCTTCTTTTTTGAAGTAAAGTCTGTATTATATAAGATAAGATAAGATAAAATCACATTCACTAAATGATTCGCTATGGCTTGCAATTAAGTTTGAAAAATGTAGCTTGCTTTCACTGCCGACTCACTCTTGTTGTTCAGTTCAACAAATACTATTTTTCAATTCAAGTAGCTTGTCATCTCTTATCTTCCAGCGTAGCAGTTTAACATTATTTTGAAAATTTTTAGGTGGCTAAGCGGGCCGCACGCAAAGTGGTCGCAGGCCGCATGCGGCCCCGAACGCCGTGTTTGACATGCCTGATATAGATATTTGAATAAATAGATAACTGCATAGATAAGTAAATAGATAAGAGCATAGATAAATGAGTATATCGATGTAAATAGATAAGCAGATAGATATGAAGAATAAGTACACATATACGTAGATATATCTAGATAGATAAGTTGACAGATATGCAAATACATAAATTGCTAGATAAATAGATAGAAAGCTACACAGATAAATAGTTATATATAATTTGACAGATAAGTAGTTAGATAAGTTTATAGAAAGGTAGATAAATAAGAAGATAACTATGTGCATAGATAAGCTGATAGTACATAGTTAAGCAGATATGTAATAGATAGAAAAGTTGATAGATAAGTATATATATGGTTCCTTCTGTCTAGGAAGACAGTGGATGTGTCCAGATGAGTCACTGGCTTGAGACGGGACAGAATCTGGAGTGACTGATCAAGCCAATCCTGGAACGGCAGAGTTTGCCGCAGTTCGTGCAAATATTTGCATCTGTCCTAGGGCTGGCCGACAGGGTAGCTTTCTTTTCTTTCTTTTTCTCTTAACTAATTGCAGCTTCATTTCTTTTGCTCTCAGCGAAGTTCGTACCAGCGCGTACAATCTGTCTCCATGCTGTCCGGTCTTGGGCTATCTCCTCCCACATACTATGGCTGATGCCTGTGGTTTTCGCTTGCAGACATCTCTGTATGATAATCTTGTGCGGCCCTTGGGTCTGACTCCCTACGCAAGCTCAGCGTATATGAAGTCTTTAGGGATTCTTCCATCTAGCATGCGAGTGACATGTCCGCGCCAGCGCAGTCTTCTCTGTGTCAGAAGAGCATATATGCTATGCATATTGATCCGTTTATAAATGTCCTGATTGAAGACATTATCTCTTATCTTCTTATCTTATATAATACAGACGTTACTTCAAAAAAGAAGATGATTACGACCTACGCGTCATGCATTTAGTCATGCATATTAACCAATGACTTAAATTCTGCCAAGTCACTGGTTTTCCTGGCTAGCTCAGGCAACCCATTCCATGCTCTAATAGCACTAGGGAAGAAGGAGTATTTGTACAAATTTGTCTTAGCATATGGGACGAGAAATGTGCCTTTATCTTTGTGTCTTTCGGAGTATTTTATTAAATTTTGTTTATGTATTTGAAGATTATGGTTCAGTGTTTAATGTATAATTGCTACTTTACTTTTGAGTCTTCTGTCCTAAAGGCTTTCTAAATTTAGTGATTTTACTAAAGGTGTTACTCTAGTCAATATGTGAATATTCATTTGTTATGAATCTCACTGCTCTATTTTGTGTCTGTTCCAGTTTCTTAATGTTTTCTTGAGTTGAGAATCCCAAACGGAGGATGCATATTCTATTATTGGCCTAACCAAAGTTAAATAACATTTTAGTTTTATGTTTTTATTTGATTTATAGAAATTTCTTTTAATAAATCCTAATGCTTTGTTTGATATTTTTTTCTCTCCAGGAGATGCACATTATGCGTCGCAGGCAGCGTAAGTGGAAGCTATTTAATCTATGCTCTTGACGCATGTAAATACAGGCATTGTAGACTATGATTTTGGTTGCCGTAATCAATTTGGTATTTTCCCAGACGCGCTTGGAAAGTTTCGCCATTCTTGCAGAAGCCTTCCCTATTCTTTTTGTCAGTTCACTTTCTATATCTAGGTTGCTGGCTATTGTTGTTCCCAAGTAGGTGAATTCCTTCTCCATCGTAAGTTTGTGATTTCCAATATGTATCGCTAGTATTTCTGCGACATCTTGTGCCAGGAATTCGGTCTTGTAGAGGCTTATCGTAAGGCTAAAGTCTTGAAAAGCAGCTGCCAGAGCATTCACAAGCCTCTATAATCCTTCTTGTGAATGAGATATTAGTGCGGCATTGTCTGCGAACAGCAGTTCTCTAATCAAGATACACCGTCTCTTCGTTTTGGCTTTAAGGCGTGCCAGATTAAATAGCATCGGATCTACTGTGGATATATATTCCATCTTCCAGGGATTTAAAAGCTTGGTGAGTACAACTGAAAAGAAGATGCCGAATAGTGTTGGAGCCAGAACACATCTTTGTCTTTACTCCGCTCTTGGTGGAGAATGACATAGAAGAGGAACTGTTAAACTGTACAGTGCCCTGCATATTTTCGTGAAAAGCTGATACTAGTTTCAGTAGCATGTTTGGACAGCCAATTCTCTCTAATACGGCAAGCAGACCGGTTCTGCTGACAAGGTCAAACGCCTTGGTCAAGTCAATAAAAGCTATAAAGAGGGACAGCTTTTGTTCTCTGCTCTTCTCCTGTAGCTGTCGAAGGGAGAAAATCATATCTGTTGTGGATCTACCGGCCTTAAAGCCACGCTGAGATTCTGCCAAGATCCGCAGCCGCTTCAGAATTACTTTGGCAACTATGCAAAGAAATGAAATGCCTCTATAACTGTTACAATCGGAGCGGTCGCTTTTATTTTTGTAAATTGTTACTATGCTTGAATCCTACAATTCCTGGGGACCATTCCTTAGCAGTTCATGGAGTGGCTTCATTAGGGTACGCTTTCCAGCCTTAATGGCTTCTACAGGTATACCATAGATAAGTAGATAATGTACTTAGATAAGAAGAGACTACCAAAGATCCTAACATACAAATGCTCATATCCAATATTCACCTGAGTGTAACAATGTAGTAACTATTTCCCCAGCCGGACACGGGGATGGCGATAAACGAGGCCGTGGACTCCTCACCAAATAAATAGACCGTCAGGCTAAACTCTTCCGCTGCGTTGAATCTGTAGGTTCTCACGTTGATCTCTAACAGGGACATGCTGCCAAGAGTATTTGAACAGATTTAAAGTAGCATGTCAACTAAAAAATAAACTGAAGAGAACGGAACAAATTACACTAATATATAAAATGTAAACGTCTGTCCCATTCTGAGAAGAACAGAAACTGTTTTTATTGCTACCATTATTGCGAAAGAGTCTGATAATTTTGGATGCCTTGGGATTTAAAAAAAAAATCATATATCAGTATATCTGAATTAAATAAATATCCAGGGCCGGATTCAAGTAAGTTGATGCCCTGGGTTTGGTATAGTTTTGTAATGACTTTAATGAAAATGATCTTTATAAATTCTTGGGTAGAATAAGAATACTTCTATATTTGAAATCATTTTCATTTTCTTTTTTTAGCGGCCCCAAAAGGGGAAAAGTCGCTATTAGTTTCATGTGGTCTGTCAGGGTCTGTCTGTTAGCCTGTCTATCAAATTTTGATATTAAAAACTAGAAAAGATATTTAAAATTTGACTTCGTGATATTTTGCAGAATTGAGTGTCTTTATGGAACGGTTACATTTTGACTACCGGTACTAAAAGCGAAACGTTTTGTTTAAAAATCTTATGTAAGGAAATTTGCATGAAAATTCGTTGTTTTTTTTCACTATTTAAATATTTCTATTTATAGTATTGTTATAAACCTGGTGGTGGCACAGATGGGGTAGTGGTGTGAGTGTAGTCAGCCGACGCAAATCGCCCCAGGCCATCGCTAGATGAGCGGTCAACCGTGACGAGTTACGACGGTCAGCCGAGACGAGTGTCAACATGAAGGTTCGAGTAGGATCGGCGTCGTGAACAGAGCTCAGGAGCGTCACGAGGGATGTAGTCATAGGACCACCCAGAATGGTCGAGCGACGTTCTACCCGGTTCTAGAAGGCCAGCAGGGACCCTATATAAAGAGTGGAGGTGTCGCAGTCAAGACGGTTCACGACAGAAGGTTTACGACAGGGGTTCAGAACACGGTCGACTACAGCACAGTTCAACGGTGTGGTTCTGTACGGAGCATTACGACGGTTCAGTGCGGAGTACTGTCAAGTACAGTTGAGACGACTGGCGTCTTGATCTTGGTCTGTGATCGAGTCCGACACAACGAGCCCAGTGTGTGAAGTCAGTCCTGAACTGTTGAACCCAGTGCAAGCCCGGAACGAGACGGAGAGGCCAGTGCAAGAGTTGATACGGCGGTACGGTGTTATCGGAGAGATATTTGTACAGTGTACGTGTTGCCAATTGTATGTGCCAGAATTGGCTGTTATATATTCAACTATTAAAGTGTTACGTTACTCTGTAGCCCTGAGTTGTCAAGTTCTTTACGTTGGTGGTGTATGGTACAGTTTGCAGAGAGCCTGAATAGTGAGATTCGTAACAGTATAAACTAGGGGAGTGATTTTTCTGTAAATTTGTATGCAACGATTCTAAAAGGTTTTGTTATTTTCTAAAATAATGTCCAAAAAAATATTCATGTTACTTAGTTATAGGTTTTTTGAATTCGATCTATTAACATATGCAGGAGGAATACTTATTTTTTTTGTTTTATATTGAAAGAAATTTCTCGCTACATTTTAATAACATTTATGCAAACGGCTTCGCTATTTCTCTAATAGGTGTTTGCAAAAAAAAAACATCAATATTACTCAATTATGTTTTCGTTCATTCCATCTCTACATAATGTACTGAATACGTTTTTAATTGTTTTAAAAAGAAAATGCATTTCGTATGTATATAATTTACAGATATTTACGTTTCACATTAAAAGCTATCCACAATGACCACCTCCAGTAATTAATTAAAGGGAAGAACTTCTTACATAGGGCATGAATGAAATCGACCCTTATATATAAAATATATACTAGCCAAATATCACCCGCGGCCTGCGTGCCGGGTTTATCTGATTTGTAATAGAATTTCGCTCTTTAATAGGGATAAATTTAGATATTTTATTTTGAGGGGGGCATTGAACATACACTATGGTCACCGCCATGATCTAAGGAATATTTATGCCACGTTTTATCAAGATTGGTCAAACGGTTTTGATATTTATGTGGGGCATACACACATGCATACGCCTTACATTCTGCTTTATATATTAGATGTATTTATGTACGTATCTACTTATATATTTAATTAATTGATGATTGATCATGTGTCGATCTCATTAGTGGCCGACGGAAGAAGTTCTTCCCTTTGATCAATTACTGGAGATGGTCATTGTGGATGGTGGATCGCTTTTAAAATGTATAATTGCATATATATACTAACTTTATCAGCAGGACTGTCTCTGTTAGTGATTGAGGTTGGTCTATGGAAATATAAACGCTCGGTTTCTGGAACTTTTCATGTACAATCACCTGTAGGTAAGGAGAAATGAATTCTATGTAGCACAATCTGGCTTCACACCTCTCACTTTTAAGTGGGAAGCGCTTGGCTGCCTGACCGAGTGCCCCAGCGCTTAAATGCTCTTGAAGACCTTTACATTTGTTTTAAGATGAAAGAACCGCACCACAAGCGCGACGTTTTGAAATGATATTGCCCACTGGCTTTCCAACATGTCAGTGTATTCTATACAAACGTACTTCCCCTCTGCGATGTTTACTGTCACATTTAATTAGGATGTCTAAGAAAGCGACATTTTTTTGTTCAATCCGACACAAGTTCGAAAAAAAAAGAAAAAGAATATCTTAATCTTAAATCTTAATCTAAAACGAGATCATTTGAGCTATTAATTAGATTTAAAGCAATGTGTAGGCCTAATACATGCTAGCTCAATAGCTTCACTTAGTACCATGACTCATTGTATTTATTGAAAAAAACTAAACAATTCTTTCAACAGTTAATCGATAATGTATATATCTATAGCCCTGGTCAATATCTACAAATGTCATTTCTCTGATATTTATTCTTCTTCTCTGTATATTTTGTTGGGTTCAAAGATTTCTACTCTACTTTTATATCAGCTCCACTCATGTAGCTCCGTCTCTTTGTTACGCAGAATCTGCCTTTGTGACATGAACAAATTATAGTCCTTTAATCAGATGCGGACTGGGTGTTAAGATGGGCCAGGGTATTTCTATACAATCACTAAGTGTGGAGGTCCTAAAGGATGAAGCCTGCTAGTAAAACTGTCTACTGATATAGGCTATTACATTATGTCGGGAAATGTGTTAGATTAAATTAGCATTACACTGTAGAGTCTGTAAAAGTTGTTTTTTTAAGCACGACGCTCTGAGGGCTTCGTTTACAAAAGAATATTATAAAAACTTAAACAATTTAATACGTTCTAAAGTGGCATTCATAAGGCCCTTTAGGTGGCCCTACCGGCCCATTGGGATATCGGCCCACCGGGCATTTGCCCAAATGTCCATATAGCCGTCCTTGGTCCTTGTACATCTAACATAAAAATGTAACATGTTCAAATTATAAAGCCAGCTTGCTTTTAATATATAAATGTAGTATGATAATATCTCAAAATGATACAGTCAGCTTACTTCTAATATATAAATGTTACATGTACAAAATGTTAGAGTCAACTTACTTCTAACTTATGCATGTAATGTGTACAAAATGAGAACACAATATACTGAGTGACTGCATTTCGAGAGTAATTCATTATTGGAACTGTTGTGATGAAATATTTTCCAAACACAGTCGAAGGAGCTGTCAATGGGAAAAAAAGTAAACAAAAGTCTAAATGGGTTGACAAAAAGCAAATCAGATAAAACTGTTAAGGGTTATCAAAAAGGTATCAGTCAGGTTTAAAAATCATGACCACACGACATCTTGGAAACAAGCCTGGTCTAAATAATGGAACTACACAGCACCTTGAAAATAAGTATGGATTAAAGTAGTCTAAACCCTAGAACCTCACAGTAGCTTACAAGTTAAAGAGAGGGAAAAACGAGAAATAGGAATATCGGCTTTCTGGAAGAAAATGTTCACGGCGTCTTTGCATAGCAGATTTATCCCCAGTAGTTTAAAACTATCAAGGTTGCCTTTCGCCCATCGGAGACTCTCTTACCTATTCAGAGGATATAAATGCACTTATTTTTATTTTTTTACAAAATTATACAAGTGAGATTGAAACCCGAATTAATTAACCTACCTAAGAACTATACAACTTAAAATTTTATTATACAAAGCTGGCTTCTTCAGGATTCCACCTAGCGGCTTGTTTTAAGACCTCCCGCGCCGTTCTGCGCATTGGGCAACAAGCTGTCTCCACAAAGATCTGTCACTGGCAACGTCTGAAGCCTCCTCCCACCTTGGTGTCCACTGTTCTGAAGTCCTCCATGATTGTGTGGCGCCAAGTTAAATGAGGACGTCCCTGTTTGCTCTTTCCTCGTATTGGCCTCCATTTCATTGCAACTTGATATGCGTAGTTCATTTTGTCCTAGAACATGTCCCGCAAACATCATGCAACTCTCTATCACAACCTCACTAAGTGTTCGACTCCCGGTTCGGCATAGGATTTCCTTGTTTGAGACCCGATCTGTGTAACTGGCTCCTAAAATCCGTCTCAGCCATTTTGTTGATCCACATTTAGTCCTTTCTCAATTTCGGTAGATGACTTCCATGTCTCTGATGCATACGTTGCTGTTGGGATGACGATTGTGTCTTGTACAGTGACCTATTTGTCTTGATGGGAATATCGTTGAGTAAGAATCACACGGAAACCGGAATATTACTAATCTTGTTGTTAGTCTAAAGACTTCTTGGTTAATAATGATTATTTACATTCCATTAAAGATGTCATATTTCCGGTTTAAAAAAAAATTTAAGCTATTTACGAAAAGCATCTATAGCCCGGACAACGACCAAACTTGATACTAAGAGGAGAAAAACTTTCATCTTTTTATTGGTGAAAAACTGTAGCAGACCTGTATGTAGTGCTGCCAACAACACATTGCTGTGTTGCCAACTACATAATGCCTATGTTATAAACTGATAAGTAATAGAAGTTTCTTCAAAATAAAAAGCAAGATTATTACTGAGATCATTAAATTTCCGTGGAAATCAAATGAGATGAATACAAAAGGTAGTTTGAAAACTTACCGGAAATACGTTCAGTCCAAAGCAATATGACAGGAACGAACAGGCTGTGTGATGTCATTGAGTGGTATAACATTGCTGCTTCCAGATTCTGTTTATTATAAATGATGGGAGATGACGGAAAATGATTAAAATCTTTGAGATTCATTATGAATTTCAACAAATGAAAATACAAGAGGATTTTTATTTCTCTTTCAAAACATAAATCTATATTTAAGATTAAAATAACAACGTACCCCGTATTTATAAAGCTTATATAACCTCACTCTATCTGTCTTTCTGTCTGTCTGTTTGTAAACGTAATCTCGGATCAAGTTGAAATTTTGCACAATTATATGATGATTACGTCCTACGCGTCATGTCATGTATATTAACCAATGGCCTAAATTTTGCCAAGTCACTGGTTTTCCTGGCTAGCTCAGGCAACCCATTCCATGCTCTAATAGCACTAGGGAAGAAGGAGTATTTGTACAAATTTGCCTTTACCTTTGTGCCTTTCTGAGTATATTATTAAATTTTGTTTTTGCATTATGATTTAGTGTTTAATGTATAATTGCTACTTTACTTTTGAGTCTTCTATCCTGTAGGCTTTCTAAATTTAGTGATTTTACTATCGATGCATCAAAGTTGTATCACACAAATGAGATATAGATAGTTGAGATAGCCTATTGATATTTATAGCTTTGATTTGATACATTTGCTCCAAAGTGCTACAGTTTGGCCCCCAATGCCATTTAATAAAAAAAGATGAAAGTCTTTCTCAACTTTGTAGGCCCATCAAGTTCGATCGTTGTCCTGGCTTGATGATATCACCAGACTAATCAATAAGTAGATCTAGAGTCTAGATCTAATCATCTATTCCTAGACTATAAGTTCCCTGACCGTGTACTAGATCTAGATTTAGATTATCCTAGATATAGGACTATCTAGATCTAGAAGTTAAAATATTTATATAAAAAAACAGGCAAGTTCTGAATCGTGAGTAAAATGAGCAAGTGTAGAGAAGGAAAACACAACAATGGAATTTCACTACAATACAATATTATTAACTATTGTTTTCTTTTTTTGTTTACATAACTTTTTGTTGTCTCATTTCATACCGAATGGTTTATCGACGTAATTCTGGGAATATCCGATCTATTAATAGAACAGCTGTGCATGCAGATAGTTTTCTGTGCTGCCTGTGATTTAAACAATATTTTTTTTCAGACAACATTGAAAATTAGTAGCCTACCTTAACATAAATAATACAAACATTTAAAATATTTTTTAAATAAAGATAATACTTCGTCTATACAAATTATATTGCGATTGTTTTTCTCTAAATAACAGGTTGTTAATATTAATATGATTTAAGCAGTTGTTTATGAGCACGTAGATCCAGTGGCGTATCTAGGAACGTTTGGGCCCGGGTTCACGAATATTACCCCATAAAACAAATTTGGTGTGTGACAAAAAAAAATATAAGCCTGTATATACCGGTACATTTACCAGAAGACATTCCAATGCAAGTAAGTAATACTGTCATTACGTTGGGCTCAGCCGTACATCTAATGACGTTTTAAAACCATGGGAGGTCACGAAAACATAACGTGAAATGATGCTAGTCGGCTTTGACAAAAGTGCATTTTTTTTTCAATTTGGTGTTGGATTATGTGGGCCCTTATTGGTCATGATTCATGGGCCCAAGTGCAATGAAACCCCTACGCGCCATTGTTTCTACTCCACTGGCTGTGGGCCCGGGTTCATTGAACCCCGTCGCGCCATGGATGCTACGCCACTGCGTAGATCTACAGAAACATGTTTAGGTGTAATAATAAAGTTGCTGAAGTATGTTGTTTCTTTATTGAGTTTCATGTGGTCATTGGATGAAATTAAGAAGTAGCATAGGTCTACTATCAATGTTACTATCAGTTACAATGTTAAAGAGTTCATGTATAGAGGACATTTCAATTTTATTGATATAAATACTAAAGACATTAATGACTCTCGATAGCCAACACTTGACCGTGTGTCACGGTTGACCACACAGTAACCGTGTCACAACAGTATTGCATATTTTTCTATTTCTTCCTGTCCGTGGCTAGATGCTTAATGAAAACTGATTTGAATCAATTTTTAAAAAAAGCAAAATATTTGTAAAATATTTGTCCAACTGCTGCCATATTTTTCAATATTACAAGGTTTACCTCACCTTTTTCTATATCAAATAGTTATCACTAATTGATGAACTAATTGGTTAATGTTTTTGAAGGATTCATGTCTTCACCAATGAGTAATAGTGAAACTTGTTTAACTTGATCCAAGAATTGGAAGCTGAAGAACAAAGTGTACAAGACTTTGACCAGACAGACAATGAGTTGATAGAAGCTAAATAAAATTGCCTAAAATCAATGATGTCACAAGAAAGACACTATCAATGCAAACATCAGATAAGCAATAGGAAGAGAGTGTTTAAAATTCTTGCTTTTCATACCTATTATAATAAGTTTCAAATTATAAGTAAAAATTATTTTTTCTAAAACAAAAAAAAAAGGGGGGAGGGCATTTTTTATATCTCATGAAGGCAGCAACAAAGCTTGTGGAGGTCATGTGTATACAAAAACAAAGATAAGACTAGAACAAACAATGTGTATTGCTTTATTGTAAATTAGATCTATATACACCATAATGGGATGATCAAACAAATAGTTAGAAATAAAATTTTAAAAACATGTTTCCTAACAGTCACCTCAGCCTAAACATTTCACACGTATATGGTATAAGTTTTTTTCTGAAAACAAAGAAAAAAAAAAGCTTTTATTTTGAATGTTAAGCAAAATGTGTTTTAAGATATTTATGTAAGTAATTTTTGTTTACTTATCTTATCTTATCTAATACAGACGTTACTTTATTAAAAGAGGTCACACAACTGATTCCTAGTGTCAATACTTCATTGTTGAATGCACTGGATGTGTTCAAGAAATACCATTTGTGCCATTTTAGTCAACTGTTGGCTGGGTGAGCTACAAAGGTGATCCATGTGTTTTGGTGTTCATTCTTATAAATGTTCAAAGTCTTTTATTGTTCACCAACAAACAAACAAAACACACACAAGAAAGAAAAAAAAACTGGCATAAATAAATATGGCTCAAATGTTTTCACTTTTAGATGTTTTTCAAAATGGTCTCTATAATAATCAATGATAAAAAACTTCCTATTGACCACTTTTAAAGACAAAGTAATGGTTAATTGGACCATAGGTTATTAGGACCAAAACAATGCTTGGGATGAGATCCATCAACCAAAATTGGCTGTATGTAGAAAATTTAAATTTACATAATAGTTTACTCAAATGTACAGAAAACTGTACAATCAAAAATAAGTTTACACATTGCAACTCATTTATAATCTACTATTTTAAAAAAATGAACTCACATGGTACAATACATTCTCTGATCATTCTCGCTATGAATCACGCTTATGAAACAAAAAATGTCTTTAGATGTTTACTTCAGTTATGCTCATTAAACATTTTAAACTATATTCTTTAGGCATTTCATTCTAAAGCTAGTTCTACAAATGCAAAAATTATCTATATGAAACAGACATTCATTCAATCTCCACACATGTACAGTTACTTCCCCTGCAATCATTTTCTACAGAAACTTGTCACAGAATAGACATTTTAATTTAGCTACAAATTCAAACATTCTCAAATGCTGCTGTTTAAAATGCCCCATAAAGTCAACATTTTATAAGTAACAAAAATCAATCATCAAAACAATGTCTAATAGATGTTTAAATTTCTACACAAAGAAGATCAGTGAAATGAGATTTGTTAAACTAAAACTATTGAAATAATATACATATATTATGTAGAAAGTTAAATAAACCCTGTATCATGTGCTATTTCCTTCTTTTTTTGGGCGGGGTCCTTTTTTTTTTTACCTACAGACAAACCTTTTTATACTGAATACACTAATAGCTTTCTCTAAATATTTTAAACTTTTCTTATGCCCAAGCCAAGCCTTATGGTAATGAGTGGGCATTTAAAAAAAAAATAATAAACATCAAAATCAATTTTTAAAATGTCATAATTTTCACATACCCAGACTTGAAAATTGTTAATTAATTCAGAGTTTAAGGTATATATGGATGCCATAAATCACTAAACAGTATTGATATCTCATGTCAATGAATCTTGAAATTTGTATCAATAGTATGATGTTCTAAAATCATGTAAGCAAAGGAACTGAGAGGGAATAAACGTTTGACATTTAAATCACTGTCAGGCACAAAAGATTTCTCTACCCGATGTATTTATTTTCTAGTTGGGGGATAAAACATTAGCCTATTGCATTACTTACTAATGAACACTTCACTTATATCAAAGCGTATTAATAGCTCATTAGAAAAGATAGTAGCACAATATTGCACAACTCAATACTAGCTCAGTATCACTTTGATTTAATTACTCTTTACATTTTATTTGACTTATCAGATAGAAAAATGTCACACATGAAATTCATTCATTTTACAAACATGGCTTTGATCATGCAAACTATAGCATACACCTAAATTGTATTTTCTTTTTCAAATTACATATCTATCATGCAGGTTGAATGTACTTAACACATACATTCTATGTCATAAAATAATAGGGATGAATTTGAACATTTTTATTTCTATTATTTAGTTTTCAAAGTGTAGCCAGTAAGTTTGGGTAGCTTGTGGTTTGCTGGGGATGTTTTCTGTTTATTTTTTCCCTATATAAATTAGAAATCAAACCATTTTTATCATTAATATTGATGTACAAAGTTTCGTTTAGAAGAGTATGATGAATGTAAGAACCCAACCATTGTTAAATAGAAAATTTGACATACTTAATCTCATCTTGTTAAAACTGAATAATTACCACAATGTCATGAACAGTATATTGTAATATATAATCTCTCTGTTGTTGTTTTTTTATTTCATCAAATGTAAATATGTTACTAAAATATTTGACACTTCACTTTGATTTATTTCAAGTCACTGTAGTTTCTTAAATAGCTTAAAATTGAGCAGACCAATCTTTTAATAATACAAAATATTTCAAAAAATCTTCTATAAAAAATTCTACTATATATCTTTAAATTGAAAGTATTTTGTGTTGAGTAAAATGTCATAACTGGGCCCATTTTAACGACATTACTGCTATTGAATTCAATATAAATTAAAGTAATGTTAAAACCCTTCAGCCTGTTAATGAATGGAGTCCTCTGGATTGATATCTAGTTTTCTTTTCTTGATCAGTGGAGATTGGGCCCCCTGCTTGTCAGCACTCCCAACAGATTTCAGTGGGTCTAGAGGCTTGGACTTGTCCCGGTGCAGGATGAGTTCCTCCATCCATTTCTTGACATGCTCTGTAGCAAACTTGTACTTTTCTGACATTAGAGTAAAATTAAACAACTTGATACTTTATGCTCAGGTAGAAGTAAATCTAGGTTTAATCTCAGAATGCACAAATTACACGAATGTGCTAATGACATTTATATTGACTACAATTGTTGAGCAAATTAAATATAAAATACTTTGAATGAAACTGCATCAATTATTTTAAAACAATCGTAACTGTACACAATTGCATAATGTCTTGCTATCTTCCATGTTGACAAGAGTCCCATTCATACTTTGTGGGAAGAGCTCCGTTCCACTGATGCCATATTTCTCATTTACAGAAAATGATGCACTGATCTACATAGATCTATATGATTAGCAAGAGATTGTTTTTTATTTGGGGAAATGCATATTTTTTAGATGATAAACCATACTCGCATATTTTTGTGTCCATTTGCGTACAAAATATGCAAGATACCTACTTGTGCACACTTGGGGAAAGTTAGTGGGGTAGGGTAGGTTTAAGAATTGTATGAACTCTTTAGAATTCAAAATAGAAATTTTAAACTTCTTTAAAAAAGTAATTGATTGATGTAATTAGCCTGTAGACTAAGATCCACTTCCTCAAAATAATCATTGTTCCAACAGCAACTTGGGGTTTCAAGACTTGCATAGGTATAAAAAAAGACTAAGGCAGGTTCAGCAGCGATGGCTGAGAAAGATCCTAGGAATAACTTGCCAAGATCATGCTACCAATAGAAAAATCTTTTCCCGCATGGTTACTTGCCCCATGAGTGAATACAAGATAAAAATACTTTTACCAAAGTCACCCATAACATGAAAGCAAAAACAGGGCCATGGATTTCTAACACAGAATCGCATCTTCTTAGAAGACAACCTATCTCCTAGGCACTGGAAGCTGAGAAGAGGCTGTAAATGTCGCCTGTGACAGATTTCTGTGGAGAGAACTAATAGCCCTGTGCTCCAAATGGCATGGGCGGAAATAAGTCTAAGTAAGTCAAAAAGTAATGTTGTATAATTGTATTCCTGTCTATTACAAGCTATATAGCAATAGTTACCAAGAGTGTGATCAAAAAACTCTTGAAGACTCCTGGGTTTACTCTGTAAATCTTCATACTCATAGGCCTGTACCAGCATTTCAAACTTGTCCAAGTCTTTTACAAATTGAGCTTCTGGACTTGACTGGTTTTCATATTCCTAGTATGTAATTAATAAAGCATTAAGTCACTTTAAGAACTAGGTATAAGGGTTGGGAAAGCCACAATTAACATTATGAAGATAGAAAAAATGTTTCCCCATGTGACATCTAGTTCATTGCAAATTATTTTAATTAACTTGGATAAAGTGATTTGAGGCAGTAAATATTACAAGTTAAACCTGTTTAATGTTCTATATACTATAAAGAGATTCATGTAAAGGAGAAATAAACATAATATGTAAGCTTTGCTCCTTTCCTTTTCTAATAAGAAATGAACGATGGTTAATAATGTTATTGACATAGCTAAAATGTTTTTAACATTGACATGGTTAAAATGTTATTAAGATTGACATGGCTAAAATGTTATTAACGCTGACATGGCTAAAATGTTACTAGCATTGAATAGCAAACAAGTAATTTTTACCAATTACCAGACAGCCTAATAGAGTTGGGTGGCCTCATGGAATTTTGATAATAATAAGATGACCGGGATAAAAGTTGGCAGTGTGTCTTAGGGTCTCCTTGTTCCAGTACAAGGAACAGCCTGACCCTGGTTATGAACTAATTCTATCTCTCTCTCAAAACTCTGTAGTGCAAGATGCGACATTTTTTGAAAATGTGTTTTACTGTTTTCTCATCATCTCTGAGAGGCGGCATCATGAATAAAAGTTTTCTTAAACCCTCCATCCCAGAGTAAGAATGATATCTCAATAATCAGAACAACCAATGAAAGTTATGTGTTGTTAATCTATTCATCACTAAAGGAATATATTAATCTCAACCTACCAGCCATAGCTGATACATTTCTTTGCCAGCTTCATCAGGTACAAGACTAGTTATGTGTGTTGTTGCTTCCTATAGGAGTAGAAATTAAAAGAAAATAAGTGCATTTGTCACATAGGAAAAACAGACTGAATCAATCAATATAATAATATACTCAGAAAAACTACTTGCAAATAATGTAGCTAAATAATCAAATGTTGCCAAAATGTACTCAAGTTCTTTTTTTTTATAAATATGACAAACTGTTAGATTAATTAATATTAAGTACAATGTCATTGAAGCTTCAAGAGGGTAGAGGCCTCCACTTATTAAAATTCAGTACTGATTATATATCATTAATAAGTTTGGGCTTTTTGTCAGCACTATTTTTTTTGTTTGCTATTTTGTCGGGTAACAATCTTTAATGGTTTTCCTTTGCTAAACATCCAAAATTTCTTTCTTTCAATATGTTTTTACTGAGAAAGATGCTTTTAAAGAGTGGAGGCTTTAATAGTCTCTATTTTCTTTAGACAATTTTTTTTTATTTATTTGCATAATAATATATTTCCTAGATTTAGTCTAGAGCTAGAGCTGTTGACTCGATCACAGTTGGTCAGTTTTCTTTTTTTTTTTTAATAGTGACATGACTAATTAGCTCAAGAGTTACATTTTATGGTTTTAAATGTGAATATATGGATACATATGATTTAAAATTATTTTTTTTTTTAATTAGGATCATAAAAAATTTTACCTAGATCTAGATTCTGGAAACTTGACCACAGTCAGTAAGTTTGGATTTTTTATATTCATAAACCAATATTAAAATAATGTTTTGGTTTATAAACATTCATTTTTGTTATATAAAAAAAAGGCATGCATTCTTCTTTAATTACATAAGAAATGTAACATCTTTGGATAACAAAAAAGTTATTAAAATTTCATTGAAGCATGAAATCCCAATCCGAAAAGGAGAAAAAATTTGTTTCATCCATATGTGGAAAACAATTCCAGAGACAAAGAATTAACTTAATTATGTGTAATTCAAATTTTTGCAAAAATGATTTGCAAAAACCTTTTCTTTCTTGCTCTTTTCCTCCTTACTAACTCCACACCAGGGTGTCAGATCACCGACAATACTCTCAGCCATATCATGTACCAGAGCTATTTTGATGCATCTGTTAAGAATAATTTAAATCTTTTATTACATATTATAGTTATAGTGTATATTATATAGGGTAATTTTTTTAAAAAAATATTGTTGTGGCTCTTCCACTGTGTCAAATACAAACAATGAAATAAGCAGGAGGTAACCTTCAAACACTGGCAAAATATCAAAACAAACAAGAGAGGTAGTCGACACTAGTGTTAAAATAGGAAACACTTTTAATCCTCAAGAAGGGAACCGTCTAATGTCCTCTGTTACTAACCGTCTGGATATAACTTCTTATTTTCACTGCCCCAAAGAAAAGCGTCTTGTTGATAGTGTTGAATAGATCGTTCTTACTTTTTTAACAAACTTTACATCATCGTCGCTAAGTAAAACTTTCCCCCTATTCCCGAAACAAATAACTAAATCCTAATCATGTCATAACAATATCTATGAGAATGTAGAGTATAGACATAGCTGCTATAAGCACCTTGTTTTGAGTATGGAATGTCATGTGAAGAAAGAAATACATCAAGAGTTGACAGGAAGCTACACAATGAAGTTCTAACCACTGCAATCCAATTACAGGATCATAAGGACTAGCAAATGGTACGGAACTTGAAATAAATAGAAAAAGGTAAAAGAAAAATGGAAAGAGCCCTTCAATGGAATAGACATGCAAACATAAGGAGGATGGCAAAAAAATAAAATAAATAAAACAAAAAACAATAATAAAGTGAGGACAGAGCATTTTTGGATCCATAACAGTCTAACAAGCTATAAGAAAAATAAATGGCTAATATTTTCTATTACAAAAAAAAAAAAAGTGAAATAACATAGTTGCCAGGACTATTTTTTAAAACTACAATTGCCCAGACTTGCAAATCCACTTCATATTAAAAGATGCAAATATACACTGTGGCAGAATCACAGAAAGCAAGCATAATGTTTAATTTAGTTACAGAGGAAATTCAAATTCGATATGAAATGGAGCAGGTAATTTCTCAAGATTGGATTACATTAAAATGCACATAGTTGATTACACACTGTAAAAATTTTCTTATCTTGATGAAAAGGAAAGTTTTTAAAAAATTTAACAATAAATCTTACTTGTCTTTGTCAAGATTTGAATTTCGTGGCAGAGCGAAAGCAGCCATGGCCATTCTATAACTATGTTCAGCAACACTTTCAGGGTTCTTGACACCTTTACGAACCCATCCTGTCCTCTCCACCTGCTATTAAAAAAAAAAAATTAGTAGTAAATGTACTTTATGAGTGTGTTTCATTTGGCATCACTGAATTTGATATTCAGTTATTCAACGAAAAGGTCAAGAAAAGGCCACTACAGTTTTGATGAAATGAGGGGTGTAATCTCACCAGCATAAAACTGTGTTACTTTTTGAATACCAAATATATACATAATGCAACAAGCTGTACTCGGTAATGTCTTTGAATCCTAGAATCTAAATTAGAAAGTAGATATATAGTATAGTGACATAGTAGAGTCATGTAAATCTATCTAAATCTAGTATTATATAGTTCTTCCATCAAGTTCAATAATGACCACTTTTATCATCGAGGGGGTTGGGGTTTTGTGCCTCCTCATGTGGCTGGTGAGACCTATGTGAGCCTGGAATGTTCGGCTGCACAATGGCCAGGTTATTCCAGCTGGAGCTAGCATCATTGTCCTTGCTTTTCTTCTCTGGCACTTCTCTTCTGCGAGCGCTGTTCTCTTTTCCTCAGCAATTTGTAAGCCAGTTTTCACAGTGCAACGCCATGATGCTCTGTCATGTGCTTCTGTCTCCAAATTGGCTGGGTTTATGCTAGAAACGCTTTCAAAGCTTTGAGGGTGTCCCTAAAGCGTTTTCTTTATCCACATTGTGAACGCTTTCCTTCCTTTATTTGGCCATACAGGAGTCGTTTAGGGATGTGGCGGTCGTCCATTCTGCAGATGTGTCCTGCTGATCGCAGTTGGGACTGCATCGGGATTGTGTGGATGCTTTTCAGACCCGCTCTAAATCTAGAAACAGTGACGACAATGAAATTAAGTGAATGATTGAATGAAAGTGACTTAACCCTAAAAGTATTTAGATCTAAGTACTTATCACCAAGACTTGTCTTAACTTGGGACCACACCAAGTTCAAGTACAAGTCATCGAAGTCGACAAGTGAAGTTGAGTTGAGACTGACACTTCACACGTCTTCAGATAACACTCTCTCAGACTTTTTTATTTTTAATTCTTACCTTTAACTGTCCAATGAGTCTCATATACTCAAAGAATTTTGAACAATTAGAAGACATCTTTAATATGTAGCATACGCGTCAACTCGATCTACATTGAGTAAATCTATCATTTAAATCGGATCTAGCCTCCAGATCAAGAATTTTGCTTCAACATTTGCAAATTAAATTTTGTTGACAGTTTCACAATAGAAATCTTTAACTTCGGAGATAACAATGCTACATTAGTCTCTTCTGACCAATGAAAAAAAAAGAATAGAGACATTTGTTGACAAAATATGGGCCACTGTAAGAAAATGGCTGCGTCCTTGTCATATCGATGGTGTATCAATCAGTTAAGACTAACTAATTCTTTATTATGTTCTAATTCACGATTATTTTCTGTTAAAAATGATGGATCGCATAGTTCCAATAAGCTAGATACAGAAGAAACTGTAAAAAACACAAAATCGGATTGTAGTAACGAAGCTTCAATAGAAAATCAAACACCCGTTACACCGAGTTTAAAAAACTTTAAAAAGTTCGCTGCCATCAGTGCTAGTGCATCGGAACAGGCTCTGGATAAATTTGCTAAAGTTATAGAAAAAGTAAAGGCGGCACAGGAAAATGCTAAGCAAAAGGTTGAACCTAGTACTCCAACTGTTGATCCAAATGAATCTTTTGCCTCAATGCTTAGAAAATCCCATTTTGTATCACTTGGCGATGTTGTAGGCAGACTTGTGGAAGGCAAAATTTTTGAAGTAATGGGAGATGATTTATACATAGATTTTGGTGGAAAGTTTCATTGCGTATGTCCTAGACCCAAAAATAATGGCAAGTAAGTAGAAATTTATTTTAAAGTATGGCTTTATATTGATCACTAATTATCTTGATTTGTAGTTATAATTGAAAATCTATAATCTAGATCAGTGTTTCCCATAGTGGGGTATGCATACCTCCAGGGGTACAGAAAGACTTTGGAGGGGTTACGAAATGCACCTTATTAACTATGCAGACTTTTTTTTTTTTAATAGCTGCTTCTTATGTTTATATGAAAATCATTCTGTATGGGCAACTTGCGTCTGGCTTAAGAAAAACTGGTCGCCCCCACCTCCGTTACATTGATGTGATAAAAAGGGGTTTAAAATCAGTAAACATTGATTTTGACCATTGGAAAGACTGACATAGCCTAAGATAGCACTAGTTGGATAGAGACGGTGACCAAGAAAGCTTTCTATATAGACAGTGAGAAAACATGGGCCTTGATTCTTGAAGAAAAGCATGCCACACGGAAAATGGCCAGCTCCTCTACCACCAAAGTGAAAGCCACCTTGACATGCAATATATGTGGATATGTGGACGGGAGTGTCTTTCCAAAATAGGGCTCCACAGCCATATGAAAAAGTGTTCGAAATGAACCATAGTCGTTTCACGACTGAAGGAGGCCAATGATGTTATGTTCTATTAATGAATTAAAATGAGGTGGGGATGGGGGGGTTCAGGGGTACTCAGCATTACAAAAATTATACAAGGGGTACACATAGGTATTTATTAAATATTAACAATGGCACAAACAGAATCATTTTGCTGGAGATATATATATAACTTGATAACATACTGAAGAAACATCTGTGTTCTTTTTTTTTTACTTCTTTATTAAACTTTTTCAAATCAAATATAGATATAGATATATATATGTAGATTTTCAATTCAATAACAACTTGACTTAAATATCTTGATAACATTTTAAACTTTCTAATTCTGCAACTTATTATAACTGATATAAATATTACTGAAACAACTTTATGATACAACTTAAACTAGTGGACCCACAACTGTTTAATAACTCAGTACAACACAAGAACCAGTTACAATGCAACGTTACTAGAATCCTAGAAACTTCTATCTATTCTAAATATTTTATTAACTATGACCTTCCAGAAACTGCAATTTTTTTCCAGACCTCTTTCCCTGATAGGATGATTATAATAAATGTGTGTTTGTTCTGCGTCTTCTATGGCCTTGGCCCGGTTTCTAGAAACAGATCAATTAGGTTACAGTATTTACTTGTGACAACATAATAAAATATATATATATATATATAGACTGTTTACTTGAAGCTTCTAGCTCAAACTTTCAGCAGGAATTGAACACTTGACTCTTTTCCTAACTAATCTTTACAATCTAAACAATGTAAATATTTATGGCTACTGTACTGCTCGATGTTAATTATGGCTTGAGAAATTTAAGGATGTTAAGGTTGAAAAATTTATATTTATTTGATAACTTTCAGTATTAGTTCATAAGGCTTTGGTTAAATATAAGCCTACTGGAAGTAGAAATACTGTTAAAAAATTATAGTAGCAATTGCTCGTATTAGTATTAAAAATTACACTACATGGCCAGTAATAACATTTTTTAATACCTTGATCAATTATAATTAAAAAATTTCATGCTTTTTTTTTTTTTCAAATTGAAGATAATATAAAATAAACCATGTGTCTCAGCTTAACCCCTATTGTATCAAAATTTGCATTATAGAGAATATATAATATATATATATATATATATATATATATATATATATATATATATATATATATATATATATATATATATATATATATATATATATTTTAACATTGTCATCTTTGTTTGAAATGTATTATGCCTTTTCATTTATTGGTATATAATATCATTTTAATATTGATAATTTTTAGATTCTTTGGAAGTGTTATACTTCAGGAAACAAACTACCTTTTTCATTTTAGTGATATAGTAGAAATTTATTTTTAAATCTTGAGAGAAATCAAATGTCAATGTTTGACTGGGTGATTGCTATCTTACAATTATCCCAGTGTTGTGAAGTTTACTTAGTACTAACCATCTGTCACAATCATGTCAGTATAGATTTATTAAGTAAAAAAAAAAACAACAGGTTTTGATAGTGAAACATGCTCAAGCTTCATACATTCCTTTTAAAGCTTCTCTTATGGATCTAAAATTTTTAAAAATTGAAAGCGTGTGAAGACTGGGATTTTTAGTTTCAGGATGTCTCTGAGTCCACCTGACTCAAATGGGTACCTGACATTAGTTGAGTAGAAGAAAGGCAGTTGGTCATGTGCTGGCCACATGACATCTTTTTTAATTGGCAGCCATAGAAACAGATGGCCTTTATATCATGTGCACTATAGATTGCAAGGTGTGAAAGGGATCCTTTACTTTGCGCATACATTTCCTATATAATGGTTAGACTAAAATCTTTATTTCTTCAATTTTATTTCCTTGCCAGTCTGTATCGCAGAGGAACCAAAGTTTTACTCAGTCTTCAATGTCTTGAGATGAGCTCAGCATTTTTGGGATCAGACGTTCATATTACACTTCTGGAAGCAGACGCCACACTTTTGGGACTCAGCAAAAAAAGCAGGTCATTATTATTATCTATAAAATCTGTTTTAAGACAGTGAAGTTTTGAGGTCTGATAAAGGTTTCAGAAAATGTATGCAGTTGATGTACTTTGTTATTAATTCACATTGTACATAATTAGATAAAATCAAGTTCTTCTGGCATAAAATACTTCATCATTCTCCATACTTTTAAGAATTTTTTATAGAATAATTTTGTTTTGCCTCTCTTTCCCCACAATTATTTGATTTCTTCCCATTTCAGATAAGCTCATACTTATACTTTAAATTGAAAAGTATTGATGTCTAAGTGTTTTATATTGTTATATATTTGATTTATATTATCAACTAAAACTTTATATTTACGGTATATATTGGTGTGTTAAATACAAAATGCTGAATGTACTAACTCATCCAACAGAACATAAGGAGCAGAATATCAAAGGATGCTACATTTTAATTTTGTTACTTTAGTATATTTTTAACTATCTATGATCAGATGTATCAATTATAACTAACTGATAAGGAAATTTTGTTTTTATTACAGGTTGACAAGTCCATCCCAGCCTTTGTAAACAATCTTCTATATTTCTGATACTGTATTGTAATGTTAGTGTAGCATCATTCAGAATTATTGTTCGTGGAAATTACTTTTTACATTTATATTGCTCTTTAAATTAAAAATTAAATTAAGTACACACAGTTCATTGCTTTTTAATTGGTTATTGTTTAGAGGATTTAAATTTAACTTAGTAATGTTCAAATATGACCCTCTGGCCTTTTCTGGACCATGATGCTATGCTATCCTGCCCCTAAACATTTTTGTACCTCAGTGCATAATGAAACCACAGAGGCTTTGCAATGATCAGTCCCATGACAAGCATGTGGGAAAGTTCATGTCCCCAGCCAAAAAGAGCTGAACATTAAAATCAGAAGATTTTGAGGGACACTGTCTATTTTTAGAAGCCTACATAGCAGTACTCTTGGGAACACTTTCAGTTTTTAATTAACACATGGACATGGTAGGATGGATGTAATTACTTTCTTTTTTAAGGAAGGGTCTTTAATTTATAAGATAAAACTAATTTCTTAACTGAGACTATGGATTTCTTAGCATACCAGAATATTTAAGATCACCCAACTGTGACATTAAAGGTACGAATTGGAAAGGTGAATGCTGTTTTTTTTGGGGGGGGGGGGGGGGGGGGGGGATTTTCAAAACGCCTGGATACACCCTTGTGTGTGCCTTACATTTGTTTATGCACAAAGGGTGATTGGTCATTGTACTAATAATATAACAGCCTAAGTAATTGTTTGAAAAAAATAAGGGAATCTTACTTCACCGGGGATTGGGAAAGTAATTTTTCTTGGAACACTATAGCAAAAGAAAAATAAGAAAAGTTTCAAAGGTTGTTTTTTTTTAATGTTTATTTACAGTTTTGTCAACAATAATAAAATATTTATATAGTGTATAAAAAAAATGAAACAAAAAAACAAAATGCATTTTATGGAAGTGAGGATCTTCAGTTTGGTAAAGTTCGTTGTGATAAGGCAAGAGTGTAACTGTGGAAGAGGATTCTTAGATAAGGCTGAGTTATTACAAGACCAAAAAAACAAATCATTTTGAATTATTTAGTTCGCACTTAACAATATAATTAAACTGATAACATTGTATAATTAATTAACTTTAATAGCCATGAAAAAAAATGTGTCAATAGGTCAAAATTCAAATATGAATAACTTTTTTTTAAAGATTATAGGAATAATTGATATTGTCACAAACTTGCTATTAAGAAAAGTTTTGAAGTCTGTTACAATGACATCCAGAAACATTTTGCCTTACATTCTATTGTCATTACAAAACATAAGCATGTCAATTAATTAAAAGAAAATTGCATAAGTATGTATATGTGATAATATAAGGCCACATAATATTGCACAATGTACATCAATAAGATGTTTTCTTTGTTGATTTAAACTTTTTCTTTTAAGGGTAACATATCAAGTAATTAATTTTTTTTTTACAATTTTAGGTTAAAAAAATGTTTGTTTTGACAAAATGTAAAGTTTGGCCAATGATGGCTTCATACACATAATATGTAGAAAAAAAAATGTTTCACAAGTATTGCACATGGAAAAAGAATTAAAATATAAACATGAAATCACTGAGTAAAATTACTTTTAAAAATATGGAATCGTATCATCTAGCATTACAAGATGGTCTGTACTAGCACCACAGGCATCTAGTCACTGATACAGTATTACCTTTTAATAACAAGGTTACAAACCGAACAATATTCAATAAAAATATGTATTTATCTATAACTTCTATAATTAGAATTGCATAGTCCCCTTGCCGGGTAAGTGGGTGAGTGTAAAATTGTCTGTATTTAGGGGTGGCGTTACTAGTAAATGGTTGAGAAACACTGTTAACACCTTTAAACAGGTCAATCAACAAAGACAACAGTAGCTGGGTTGTCAAGTCATGACCAGCCACAGAAGGTTGATTCTTTTTTTAATTGATAAAACATGAAAGCCAGATTTCGCCACATCCCAAAGTCAATTAATATTATACCTAGTAGAAATTTACATTAGACAGCGTTCTATATTATAATCGGCGCAATACAATGACTGCTTTGTGTGATGGCCAGATCGCTTACATTTAAATAAATTGTCTAGCGAGAGATGATTTTGTGTCAAGAGCTGCGTAGCTTTATGGTTTCACATCTAACCATCTGTTGTAGCAGCGTATGGTCGCCTCGTTGACAGCTGATGAGACTGCTTCTACTGTCCTAGTTGCAACATTCAGTTAATCCAATAAGTTTAACACTTCACAAAGACTAAACTTACGCTTTGATATATAGCCATGTACATTGGCACTTTGTGAATCAAAACAAGTAATCACAATGGGACGTTCTATTTAAATTAGCCAACACCAGAATGAGGCCAACACTTTTTTATTTGGATAAAGAAAAACATGTATAAAATAGAGGCGCCAATTACATGTGTTCGAGAGTTCGCCTTGGAGTGATCTAAAATTGTCGGTGTCAGGGTTTTGATTTGTGTTTCCCCACCACGTGTTGATTATTATGAAGAAAAATATTGTTGATTAGGTCAATCATATAGTCAGTAGGCCAGTTCTCCTCCCCAAGGGCGATAAGGCTTGACTGAGTTGTGCCCTTGGTTCTGTCCATGGTTTTGATAGTTTGCGTTCTGCGCTGACATCATTGAAGAGACCGAGTTCATGTTCAAGGCGGAAACGGGGAACTGGGAATGGAGGTTTGGGAGGGTGGAAAACAGCGGTGGGGAAATTTGTGATTGGGCGACTGAGTTGTGGTTCATAGGCGTGACCGGGGCCGTAGCACCCGAGCTGCTGGAAAGGCGCATGTGTCCAGAAAGAATGGAGTCGGATTGTCCGTGCCTTTGTGTCTCCGTGAAGGAAGAGCCGGTGGAGTAGATTCCAGAGGATCCGCCAATGCCTCCACCGCCGCCTTGGTGAGACGACGTTGACATCGGGGTCATGTGCTCGGTCTGGCCGAGATGATGGTGCTGGCTGGGGATCACGCCAGACATGGGCGTAGAGACGGTGGAACTTCCGTACTGCGTCGGGGTGAAACTGCCATGGCTGGCCATCCCGCTCATGGAGCTCATCCCGCCCCAAGAGTTTCCTTGCAGCGACGCCTTGGCCGCGGCCTCTCTCTGGGCAGAGTAACACTGCAGGTGGCCTAATAGGCGAAGGCGTAGTGGGTCCTGTAAATCCAAGCCCTCAACAGCGACCAGGTAGCGGGCTACTTCAGCGGCACATTCCCTGAAGCCGACACTGCGATAGTCAACGGCGACAGCGTGCGGATCAAAGTTATAGTTGTTTATACCTGTTGAAAAGAATCAATGATACGCTCGTTAGTACATTAGAAAAAATATATTATAAAAAATCAGGTCTAATTCTAACAAAATAGATTTAGTCAAACAGAATGCTATTCAGAAATAAAGCTAAAGGATATAATATAACAAGTAAGTCAGTCTGATCTTTGTAGTCATCTAAGACAATATAAAAATAGAAGATGCGAAATGTCCATAAATTTGTCTGTTTTGTCTAATATTGTGACAGCATGCTGAATTTAATAAGAATTCGTTCAATACAAATGTGTTGTGGGAAGTGTAACGTTAAAAAAAATTACACACCATCTCAAAATTCATATGCAAAACGAGTTCAGGACAGAAGAGAGAGAGAAACTGACAAAGGAGGGGAAGGGGGATAAAGTCTGTTGATCCAGGTATAATAACTCTGGCGATGCGCCCGGTAACATGTTTTTATTGGTTGTGATGGAAATCTCCATATTTGTGAAAGCAGCGCCCTCTGCGGCCTTGATCTCGTGTCCATATCGCAGACACTTGCCATTGGCCGACATGCGTGTTGTCCAGTTTGTCCTGTTACACATGCTGCTGGTACGCCACAATTGACAACTAAGTTGTAAGACTTGTCGCATGGCACGTGTATATGTATGGTGACTACATTGCAATATGTTGCATGCATAAGTTCAATTTGAGATGTTCACCACAAACTTAACAAGGTCAAGGACGCGATATTGACCTTTACTGTTGCCAACTAAATAAAAGGAATAGAGCTTTATATCTAACAACCTAGCAATGTGACTGTTGATCTTGGTATCAAGTCTCCTTTATTACCGCTAGCTAGTTTCCCATTTGTTTTTTTCAAAAGTTTTAAGTGGTAGTGTGAAAGTTTCATTCATCCTCCACATTGAAATGATTCTGTGCTACAAACGGAAGAGTTTAGACAATGTTTTTCTACAGTGCTAAACAGTGCACAAAGTATATCATTATCATAGGCCTTAAAAAAAAATAGTCTATCAAAACTTCCCTTATGTTTCAAACCGGATACACCAAAAAGCTAGCTATTTATAGTATTTCCGCAATGTATGAACTCTTCAATAAAGCCCCAAAACACAGACATACAGTTTACATTTCTCTTTTCCCCGTCACGTGATTATTTCAGTTTGTGTTGTTTTATTGCTATTTAAGTAGAACTAGAAAAAGAATCAGATTCATACGAAAAAAAAACTAAATTATCACTAAAGCCCGTCTGTTAAGTCAACACTTTTAAATAAAACGGCTCCTCCACATGTAAAAATAATCTTTTCAAATGTTATGATCCGCGGTCATCTCCGGCCAAAGGGGACGTCACCAGCGGTCATTTCACCTTTGTCCACAAACTTGTCAGTCTGAGAGATGTGACCAAACCAAACAATCGGGTGTTTAGTCTGGACTCACCAGCGATCAGGTTGAGATATGAAAATTCTCTTCGTTTGTCAACTTTCGAATGTCGGACTCTGACGTGCTACCACCTTATTCCCACTCTCTCTTTCTCTCTTGGATCATATTCCTCTTTAACTTCCCATTTCATCTCGGAGTCCCGAGTTCTCATCCACTTCAACTCCTTCTTATTTTATTTGGGAGTTTCACAATAAACTAAACATTGTCCAAGACGCTAAAAGAAACTAAAATGTTGCCAACTATAATGACAAAAAAAAAGAATGAGCTACAAAACAGAAGAGCTCAGAAAATTTGATCCTCAAGTGCAAAAGAGTGAACACCAAAAATTATATACATTCAAAAATGTTTATCAGCTCTTCCTTTATTCTGTACGCCGGATACACCAGTGCTAGCTATTTATAGTTTTTCTGCCATAGATGAAAATCTCTATGATTTTCTTTGTATTTTGAGCTAGAGGAAGAGTGGGCTGCTATGGCACGATTAGGAATTAGTTCTTTTTCTCGGAAATAGGGGAAGTTTTGACTTAGAGACAATGACGTGACTAGGGCATAGCGAAACATCCGCCGATGTAAACAGACTACATTAGGACGCCTTAGAAATAGGAAGCTTGTTATGAGCGTAGAGAGCTGACATTCGACGGTCCCTTCGTTACTATTAAGCTTCTTGTTCGACATTCAGTTTCAGCGTCGACTAACTCACATTGATTGTTCGGCCTTCCACCGGTGTTATTTGATTTCGTTGAGTGTTACCTACGTTTGGTTTATCTATTTTAGACACCGCGGAAGCGCATTACAAGACCTTTATTAGAAACCGGCATCTATAATAAACGTTAAGTAGGTTTACCTTTTTTTATAACCACTAAACTAATAGCAGATTTGCCAGTATCCCAACAGTAACTTTACATTGAAGATAAGAAGCATGAAACTCCTCCCACCCCCCCACCCCCACCCCCAATTAAATTTTTTAAGCTCTTTGACATCTTTGTTTCATGGGGCATTGTCTTTTGGGTCCGAAGATTGAGGATGAGTGCAGCAAGAGAAAAACGGAGAGATCTATGTTTTATAAAAATGAGCCTTACCTTTTTGGTGTAAAATTTTTAAATGATCAACTGTCATCTGAAGGATCTCTGCCTTTTCAAGTTTGGCTGAGCCCTGCAACAAAATAATCAACCATTTAATCTTTTGAAAGTATTATATTATTGTGATTACGCGCCATGTACGTCTGATATGCGTTTGCAAGTGGGATTTATTGTAGCACCGTTATACTTTAGTTTGGTTAATAATCATCTGCATTCTTTTGCTCATACAGTAGGTCGCAAAAAGGAAGTGGTTAAAAATTAACAAATAATTCAAGCATATGTGTGTATGTCTGAGCCTATGTGTGCGCGCATTAATATATGTATAAATATCTGTGGCATTTTACGTCTCGAGAGACGATCTTTTCCTTTGCAACTTCTTGTGTGACTAAAGAGGCCAATCCTTGATACACAGCTGCGATCGCAGGTTGGGCATATATATATGTGTGTAAATATTATACATAAAAAATAAAACTACAACAAATCGATGTCAGTCGTTCAATTATTGGCTGGAAAATTGTCTTCCTTCACTTCAACTGACTCTAAATTGCAAGGAAATGACTTAATCGCTTTTTATCCATCTTAATGTTTATTTTAGAGAAATTACCAGCTCCCTCCAATATACTCCAATCAATAGAACGTCGCGTTAAGCCCTCACAACAAAACATATTCGCAAAATGTTAACGGACACAGCTTCGCTGTTTTGTACCTTTAACCACTTTTCTTCTATACTTTTCAATAGGAGATGTAATTGCCCACATGGGGGATAATCTCTCGGGACGAATCGATGCTTGTTATCTACAAAAGCCTACTAGGAAGTCAGCCAAAAGATGGCGCTTCTATCATATCTATGACATTTACGCGCTCAAGGGATATTGTCTGCTCCGCTGAGCGTTAATGCCACAAGATTGTAATGGCAGTAAAAACACCAGCGGAGCGGAAGAGTAGGTAGATGAAACTTAAGCATCGAAAATCTAGATAATTATGTTCCTGTTTTCGCCCCGATTGGCCTTTTGATTCTTTTTTTTAAACAAGGTAATCGAATATTATTTAGTCTCATTTCATTTCGGGGGCACGGTGGCTGAGGGATTAAGCGCTTGGCTTCCAAACCTGCGTTCGAATCTCGCTGAAGACTGGGATTTTGAACTTCGGGATTTTAAGGACGCCTCTGAGTAAACCTAACGCTAATGGGTACCTAAGTTTAGCAGGGGGAAAAGAAAAGCGGTTGGTCGTTGTGCTGGCCACATGACTGCCTGCTCGTTAACCGTTGGCCAAAGAAACAGATGACCTTGACATCATCTGTCATATAGACCACATGGTCTGAAAGGGGAAACTTATTCCATTTCATTCTAAAATTCAGAATATTGTTTTATATCAGTATATGCTACTTTATGTGTCAGTAGCAACTGATCACAGTACGCTTGGGTGACATGCTGTAGGGGCCCCGTTAATAAAAATGGTTTACTCACCTGTTTTTCAAAAGCTGAAGGCACCAAGCGACGCAACTCTGATAGACTAGTGTTAATTCTGTCCCTTCTTCTTTTTTCAATTATCTGTTTATAAGAATATAATAGCCGGTTATAACAATAAACTTTGAGGGAGATCAAAGCTTAACACACTCTTGGTATATCAATACATGAATATAAATTTCTGTTATTAATCCAAAAGTAAGTGTGCTTGCAGAGTAGGTATCAGACGTCGTCAATTAAATATTTAAGCAATACGAGATTGTACTATTGTCTAAAGTCAATCATGATTGAAGTGAAAAAAGTGAAGTAAATCCATGAATGAAGTTAATCGACTGGATAATGCATTGAAATCCATGGCTGGAAAATACACTTTAGTTAATCCATCGCTGGATAATAAACTTAAGTTAATCCATGACTGGATAATACAATGAAGTTAAACCATGTCTGGATAACTAAAGTCCCTGGAACTAGTTAGCGAGCCGTGCAAGCCTGACTCTTCGATCCCAATGTAATAGCCGATCATTGCATTGACAAGCAATGTAAATCTCTCCCTCCCACCTCTCTCTTCTTTTCTTCCATCCATCCTTCCTCCATCTCTCTCTCTCTCACACACACACACACACATTCGAGACACAAAGAGTTTGAGCACTCACCCCTCTCCTCTTCTTCCGGTCTGTGATCTGGCAACTCTGGGACGGAGACCTGGAACCAAAAGAACACATCAAGGTCATCTAACAATACCGTAAACACATATCCTTCAAAATCATATTTGGTGTACAATGTTGCCTTTATACATTGCATTTAGTATACACAGCGCTATTTATAATTCTTTTGATTGCTGTTTTTTTTTCTTTCGCATTCATAATCCGCTTTTTTTTTATTAAACCGGAAATGACATCAGCCAGTGGAAAAAAATCTACAAAACAAATGAAAAATAGAACTATTCCTAGATTAAAATTAAAATGTCTCATCCAAAGAGATCTCATTACATGTAATCAATATATTTTTGCTTGTTTTTGTTTTATTTTTTGGTATTCCCTTTTTTTATGTAACTGTTCGGAGTTACCTTTATAAAGAACGCAATGACATAAGCTCGAGCAGCCATTACGGAATAGAATACTCCCATTGACATTATAAAAAAAAATATCTTGCCACAATATCAATCAAAACTATAGCTTTTGAAATACAAAGGTAACAATTAATTCTAACCACTTGAATGTTATGTCATGAAGTATCGGGCTAAAAAAAAATAAGCAATCGTTATTGTGGGTGAGATCGACTACTTGAGATTTCATAAGGCGATCTCAGTTTACTCTACTTGTCCATATGTCAAGTGTAACTGGATTGTTTTACACGAGCGAGTACCTTAGTAGTGAATCGATTATCGACATAAAAGGAAAAAAAAAGATATCTGATATAAATAAAAGCTGCGTATCAAATCAACGGGAGAAAAAAATGCTAATAAAAGTTCTGAATAATAATAATAATAATGTCTAGTAAATGGGAGGGTTTTTTTTTCATTAAAACTCAGTTCTTTCCTAGAACAAATAGTAACAGCATAATTGTGAGACTTGAGATCTAATTAAATTTCAACAAAAAAAAATAGTTGAGTGGTTTGGGTCCGTTGATCTAGATGACGGAAGATGGGGTTTGGGATTATTTTTCTCTAGTGGTGTATGCATGTCATTTTTTTTTTTTTTTTTTTGTGTGGTCGGCCATTTTACTGAGATGAATAAGATGGCGGAGGGCTGAGGTAACGGCTTTGTTCTAGCAGAAGGGTGGAGAAGGTTTGCGTTCAGGTCTAGGAGGCAAGTTTGTGGTTACCTTGGAACAAACAAAAAAAAAGCCACAACTGGTCCATTGAGAACTGACTGTTATTCCTGTTTTCTTTGATTTGAAACCTTAATGTTTGACCTAGAAAGTAAATGAACAGCGACCTAATTCAAAAGACCACACAATTATTATTTCTACTTCTGAATGTTAATGTGAAGTTTCATTAGTTACTCTTGTTCGTGTGTTTTTAATTACTTATACCTAATAATTTGTTTCTTTATGGAGCTAATTGCTGTGTAAAATTGTAATAATACTAGATCGACATATAAGATGTTTCATAAAACTGATTGTAGCCATATTTTTATATATATATATATATATATATTTGCGGATGGCCGATCAATTTAATTTTTTAATTTAGTTTATTTTAATTTTTGTTAAGTCTTTTTGTTATTGATATTTCGCATGTTTGTTTTTAATTCATATATATACAAAATTGATTTAGGATTATATTGAGTACGTCAAAATTACATAAGGCTTGATTAGTAGCAGCGTCATTATCGTCATTATGTGTTTTCTTGAAGATAGTATAGGCTTAAGCTTATTGGAATAAGACCCTAATTGTTTACGTTACTATATAGCTTTAGAGGGAGGACTCCTTTAAAAGGTTTACATACGATAAAACAAACTCATGAAACTACTCACTTTATAAGTAAATAAAATACACAGATCCACTCAAAGAACGCATAATGTCGAACTATTGAGCACAAAGTCAATGTCTATCACAATATGTTCTTTTTGTTCATAGAAGCTCATTTTAAATCTTTTTTTTTTCTGTTCTAATTATTCAGTCTTTATTGTTGTTGTTGTTTTTTTTCTAAACTATTTTTAATTTTACCACTTATATACAGTTGTCTTAGTAACAGAAAAGCTAAGTGGCATAATATTCGAACAGACAAACAATGAATAATAAAATGGTGTCAGAAATGCGTCTGAAAAAGTCGCGTGACACTAATAAACGCAATAATAGTAGAGATATTGCTGCTACTCAATAATAATAGAACAGACTTATTCTTGCTAACGATGTAGTCACACGGAAGTTAATCCAACATTTAAATCATCATAAGTGAGTAGCGGGTATAAACTATTATACTAACTCAGTAACTGCTTGACGTCATTGGAAATTCAAACATGACACTTAAAATCAACGGTTCCAGAGAAAAATCTAAGATCCTAACTTGCATGCCAATTACACACGTGGGAGGAGCAATCCCCCGACCCACGTTACACAACTACTTACCCAGACTTAAGTCTCTCATCAAAGCCATCATCGGAATCACTATCACTTAAGCTGCGCTTCATTTCTGCCTTCTCTCTTTCTTTCTTACAGAAGGGGGGAAAAAAATCACCAACGTTGGAGTGTGTTCCGATTTTTTTTTCCTTCTTAAAATCTTAGGAAGTAGTTAGATTTGTGCACAAATAATAGTTGAAAGAACGTCGTCGTCCGGATACTAGGGTCCTTCCTGGGCAGCGTACACGGTTCGAGTGAGCGTACGGCCTGTCGAGCGGTCCAAAATAAAACCTCAAACCGGCTCACGTTTGACACCGCCCCACAGCCCACGGTGGCAGTTGATTGGCGCACGGCCGCCGCGTGCGAGGTGACTGTCGATCGATAACGTGGCCTGATTGGTGCAAGGGGAGACCAGCGCAGATGTTCTTTGTTAATAATCACGGGCGGGGTGACTTGGTCGTGTAGCAATAAAAAAAAAACGGAGTTAACTCCCCTTTATTCGATATCTGATAAACAAACATATTTTATTTGCGATATGGAAATAACGCAAACTCTTTATAAGTCATTTTAATATATATAATATATAGCTCTAAGAACGATAATTTTTGTACCCCGAGATTTGAATATGGCAGTGAGTAATAAAAAGAGTTCTCTGAGACTCACAGGTGCCCGTTAGTTGACGCGCGAGCGTGGGAACATTGTCTCCAGGATCGAGGTGACACGAGCTTGCACGCCGTCTTGACACCGTGCCACTCACAAATAATGACCTCCGGTGGCACGCGCAGGACTGACAGTAACGGGATGAACCCCGGGTGCTTCGTTCCCGTTAGGGCCCGGTGGGGGGGGGGGGGGGGGGCCGCGTATGCCGATTTTATTTTCGTCAAGTTGTTTTGAAAATAAGTTGTAAACAGTAAACAATAGCTTAAGGGGGGGGGGGGGGTGAAATGGTGATGGCTGAGCACGGGAATATGAAGTTGTAGGCCGATGTATGAATAAATAAATCATGTACAATTTGTTATATTTTTCAATACTAAAATATTTATCAAAATCGGTATGTTATTATTACACGACTTTGTTTATATTTTAGTGGGCCATCTATATTTAGAAATATGTCCAATTATTGTTAGTATTTTTATATATTAGAATATTTTTTTTTTTTAAAGTGTTTTTCAACCATTGACGAAAAAAACATATTGAGGCCTTTTTTTTGACAGCTAGGTGGTCTGGGGGAGCGCTGCAAGCTCTCCCAGTGGAATCCGAGGCGAAGCCCCGACGCCGAAAGCGTTTTCTTGCATTCTTTACAGCACAAACGCTTTCTCCTGACATCTATAGCTCATTATTCATCCTATTAAAAAAGGACCTTTTGAAAATGTTTTACTTGAAAAATATTCTAATATAAATTTACAGGCACTTTCTACATTGCAAATACAACCGATTTGTTTCTTGAAAAAAAAAAAAAAAGATACCCAACATTATTAGATTAAGACATTGAGGATCGCCGCCGAAAAAAAAATTTAAAAAATAATATTTTAAAAAAAGCTGATTTGTAAGTGATACATTTTGTTCAATAGGCATGTTTGTAACTTTATTTTGTTACAGAGCTATATATAATTCAAAGCTCTAAACAAAAAATTGCAGAAGTGGGAGGAGAAATAAAGTGGACCAATTAGATTCTACTCTAATTTTTTTGTGCATTTTTAGGATTCAAGCATAAATTGTGAGTTATAGTCCCAAATTTTTTTATACAGTATGTGTAAAGGTTGGGGAAAAAATGTTGGAAATTGTTACTCTTATAATAACAAATTTCGTATGAATTCTAAATTGTCCAAAACAAAGTCTTTCTTAAAATAATTAATATAAATTCGTGTGCAATTACATAAAGTCTGTTCATATTTGACTATTCTGTTTTAAAACGTCATGTTTTCGTCTGGAAAGAGGAGAGGGCGGTAGAGTGAAAACGTGAATCATTTTTATAATTTCTGCAAATGATTGTATTTGGCATTAAAGAATAGTGGGTGGGGCGACTCGATATAAGAATTTAATTTATAGCAAATATAAACTATATAAGTGACAATTTTTTTGTTATTTTGTAATTTCTTCACTAAAATACAAAAAGAAAAAAGTATTGGTTTGCCCGATGGGCGGAAGATGATTGCATGTATCGCCCCTCCCACCTGGTACAATCCTTTTTCATTTTATATTTACTAATGATAAAATTTGAGATTCTGTGTGCGATATAATATACAAACGGATTAAAAGATCAATATGCACCTTATATTATATAGATATTCAACTCATTTTGTTCACAAACTATTATTTCCAAATAAAAGTAGGGCCGCCCCCCCCCCCCTCAAAGGGTTTAGGTGGGAAGGGCAGTAGATGTAGGCTATTCGCCCTCCCACCCCACCCAATAAGCTAAAAGGGGAACGACATAATATAAAGATCGGTTAAAATATCAATAACAAGTTTTAATTATATAGATATTTAATTGATTCCGTTAACAAGGTGTGATGTCTACAAATAAATTGACAGGCCCCCCCACTCGAAAGTAAATGGTTGGGGGAGAGGGGAATTGATGCCATCGTCACCTCCCCATCCCACCAAATCGGCCAACATACTGTGGGGGGGGGGGGGGGAGCGAAATAACCTAAAAATAGGTTAAAATATATATAATTAGTATATATTATTAATGTTATAACCCTGCTGTTCGCACCGCCATCCAGGCTAGTGCTAGATGGTGCGCACTGTAATAGACTAGACCTAAAAGGATGTCAACATTAGAAAGGAGAACGATTTCCGCCCAAGTTGAGAGCCAATATGGAGAGACCGTGCCTAGATTGATGTTGTTTTGTGTACCTGTGATGTCGTGTAAATAAACGTCTATGTCTCGTTGAGTTGCCTCACTTAAGTTATTACATTAACATAACTAATAAATTCGTATACAAATTGTGTGATTTCTTTACTAAAATTCTTTCCGACCCCCCCCCCCCCTTATCCGCCAGTGAAAGGTCACAATGGCAAAAATGTCAATGGTTCAGTATAACATATATTTTCCATTTATTAACTAACTAATTGAATAGAACACTGATTCCAATGTTGTTTTAAAACAGAATTTTGATACGAACTTCGTTTTAGTTATAAGTTTTAAAAATAACGAACTACTTTTATAGCGCGCAGTTTTGACAAATCTTTATTAGAGGGGCCTACACTTGACAGTCTAAATAAGACTAAATAGAGCCTAGATCTAGATATATTTATAATAAATGTATTAATAATTTGAACAAAATTTTAATTATTAAAGCAATATTACTTAATAGGTATCCTCTAACAGCTTAAGGGTGCATATTTGTTTATTATGTAAACAATAGTATCACATTAAGAAATGAATCGGATACGAACAGCATAGTAGGCCTAGAACATTAGTATGAATAAAGCATAACTTAGTAGATCTATTTCTAGATCTAGACTTAGATCTAGTTCTAGACCTAGACTTAGATCTTCAATCTAGATTTAGATCTAAAACTAGGTCTAACTCTAGCTAGATTTATGTCTAGTTTGTATGACAAATGACAATGGAGATACTAATTTTTATTTTTCGAGGGGGAATGTCTGGTCCAAGAAGACCTACTCCAAGTCTTTCAAGTCATTTCTAGCCAGCTCACTACCTAACTAAATTAGGTCAAGAATTTTTTTTTTTTCGTGTTGCCAATTCATCTAATTTTGTTAGAAGAATAAATCTTTCTTAGTTTCTCTTTATTACATGTTACATGTTATTAGTTTTGAATGTATGGATAAGGTTGATTATTATTATTTTAAAAATAATAAGTGTACGCTAAATGAAGTCCCGTGTTCGAATCCTGGTAAAGACTCTAGGTAGACCACTTCGGGGGCCGATTTTCAGTTTATGTTTCCACACAAACTGTCTTTTTAACCTTGTTATTCTATTAAGCTTAATAGTGAGGTGATGTGAAATTAGATTTGTGACTTGTGTACTATCTTACCAATAAACAACGGTATTATTCATTAAAAGTCTTAAGGATTATTTGTTGTTGATTTTACTTATATAATGTACCCATCGGAATTTAGACATATATTAATTAAGTACATTATTTCATGTCATGATGTCGAATGTCAGAATGCAGGGACCTCTAAAAAATGTCACACACATCCCGGGCCCCAAATCTCTAGCTACTCCACTGTGTCACTCATGAAAATACGAACATGAATAAAGCATCACAATCTTTATAGAAAACGTTGACGTTCACTTTGACAATTCTGAGCTACTGAGGGATCTCAGTACAAACAGCAATACCTACGAAGATTGATATTGAAGGATTTTTAAAGAGCCTTTTCCCGCTAGACCCATATGAATTCAATTAACGCTCTTTAAAACGCTATCTCGACTGAAGTGCTGAGCTTTTAGAGGGCTTGTCATGAAGAGGCTACCTCATTTGACGACCCCCCCCCCCTTCTCCCAAACGTCGCTTCTGCATAGTGCATACAGTGAATTTAAATTAGGTCTTAGATTTTAGTCAATCAACTGGAATGATTTCGTCATGTAATCAAGTCATCTGTAAGAATGTGAAACATTGCTAATACGTGCTTGTGTTTTCCATTCAAGTTTTAGGTATTGATGAATGATAAAAGTAATAGAATAATAATTGATTAACGATCGAAGCTTCCAGAAAGATATGAACAAGGTGCGAGGAAAAAATGCTTTGAAAAACGGTTTTGGGGCCAGTGTCTTGTTCGGTCCTCTCGATAAGGTGGGCAGCTTTGAAAGACATACTCGACATTTTCTGGTGACGCTACACACAAGAAAAATTCACTCGTTCCGATTTTCATGTCCCAGAACATGTGTTGTCTCATTGTTTTGAGTCCGGTTCTGGAGGAAAAAAATAATTATATGTTGGTCGTGTATGAAAAACTTTTAATAAGCGTATTTTTTCTTGACATTCAGTTTATTTCTCACAAATGAAGCAAAATTAGTTACATTGTTATCACACTTCTCTCTGTCTCTCTCTCTCTCTCACACACACACACGCACACACACATGTACTAAATGCCTTCAGGTTTGAGCTTAGGATTGTCGTCCATGTGGTTGGGGGAGTTGGAACATTTACCTCTGCCAGAGCTTCTTTAGTTCTGTAGGGAGAAATAAAATAAACTTATTCGTGACCTTAAGCGAAATTCAATGCAATTAAAAATAAATTGATTAGAATGTTTCAATTGAAGCTCAAAGGAAAATAAATCAACTAAAGAGATTGAAAATAGTGGAGACTGATGTGTAAATGTTTCTTTGTTTCGCAAAGTAAAACAAAACAACTATTTACACTATTAACAAACAGCAATTACTTTTGATAATAATTTGAAACAAGATTATTTTTAATTGCCAGATTTTCATTCATGGAGACAAATCCATAAATAGCAAGCTTTTCTTTTTTTGTTTGTGTATGTGTATCCGGTGTACAGAATATGGTATGGATAAGAGAAGTATTTTGGTAAATTATATAATAATTTCTGTGCTATTTTCAGCACCTGTAGACTCAAAATTGTAAGCTATTTCGCTTGTAGTACGACATATTTTTTTTTATATTTAGTTGGCAACTGCGATCTTTCTATATGGCGTCTTTGACATTGTTTAGCCTGTCTATTTCTTTCAAAATCTTTCCCTCATTTCATTTTCTTACGCCTTTCTTTAGGTTTCATTTAAACCCCATCAAATTTCTCAATATCGCTTACCCTTCTTTTTCTCTCTTACTTAATTTTATTGTTTATAGTACGTAAACTTGATCTTAACCAGAAAAACATGTAAAAATACTTTTTTTTTAAAGACAATCCCTCCATTATACAATTTTAAATATAGGGCCTACTAATAAAATATTAAAAATAATTAATTTAAAAATATTTAATTCAAACCGAGTATCGATTTCGTGATTTTGACCCCGTCAGCTTTGTGAACGTACGTCGTTTACAAATTGCCCAGCGGGCAATGCATACTTTAGTGATTCTTTATGACTACGCAATTATTTTTTTTATTATTGAATAATTTCAATGATAGGCCTATGTCTTTAAATCCAGACTTATAAGACGATGCGCAATATTTTCCAGAACATTAATTTATTATTCTCTTGAATCAATAATGCCTTATATTCGGAATGCCCGAGCGCGATAGTCCTTTCAATAATGCGATAGTTCTTTCAAAACCGATGATCTAGACCTAGATTTAGTCTCTAGCCAAATTTACATTTATTTATTATTTACTTTGAAATATTATAACGGTCAGACTAGAGTTTTCCCCATGTGGCCAACGAGCTAGAAAATCTATTTTCAGCGATACACATCAACTGTTAAATTTCTAGAAAAATCGTTAGAATCGTTTTTTGAGATCAGATGTCAAGGTTCCTGGATCCAGGTTCCATGAAGTTCTGACTTGAATAGAAGTATTGTAAACATCAAAATGTAAACGAAATGCAGATTACTGTGTAATTAGGTCTTTCTTTAGGTTTCATTATATCGCCATCATCACTTTTCTACCCTATCGTTTACTCTTCTTTTTCTCTCTTCCATCCATCGAAGTGGCGCTACAGCCTATGGAGGGCCCTGGCCTGCTCTAGCACATCTCTCCATTCTGATCTATCCTGGGCGCTACGTCTCCATGCCGGGACTTTTAGCTGTTGTAGATCTGCCTCTACGTCATCTAGCCACCGTACTCGTGGTCTGCCTGTGAGGCGCCTGCAATTTTTGCCGTTGAACAATCTTTGCTCCTCTGTTCCCTGGCATTCTTTCGAGATGACCTGACGAACGTCATCTGTTCCTTTCTATTTCCGTCACTATGGAGGGGTCTTCATATTGCTGACATATTTTCTTGGTTGGTGCGAATTCTCCATCCGGTCTCCTCTTGTATGGCACCATACATTTTTCTGAGGATTTTTCTTTTCCGACTATTTAGCAGATTATCTGTGAGTTTTTGTGGTCAGCGTCCAGGTTTCACTTCCATATATGACTTCAGGTCTGATGATGGTTTTGTAAATGGTTTTCTTTGTTTTCTTAGATATAAATTTGCTTTTAAGAATGTGTTGTGTTTTATTGAAAGCCTCTGTTGACTACTTCTAGTCGTTCCTTTACTTCTGACATTAGGTCATTGTTGGAATGTATCCCAGGCTTCCTAAATACTTTAACGTTTTTACGTTTTCAAACTTGTGATTAGTATTTTTGACATTTTGACATTCGACATCATGACATGAGATAATGCACTTAATAAATATATGTCTAAAAATTTCAAAAAATTGGTACAGAATACAAGTAAAATTAACGAAAAATAATCATTAAAACTTTTTAAATCTATAATGCCGTTATATATTGGCGAGATAATGCACAAGTGACAAATCTCAATTCATATCGCCTCAAGTCGTGCTTTCTGTGCAACAAAGGCTATATTAGTATCCTATAGGATTCTAGATCAGTGCTGTCTATTATGTTTTACACTACGTGAAGAGCAAGATTACATGACAGTGGCATAATAAGAAAAATTAAAACATTCATTTGAGGGCCCTCCACAAGTGGGGGTCCGGGGGACTTTCGAATTCGGACTTCCCCTGTCCTAGCTACTCCGCTGGATTTAGGAAAGTAGGAGTCACTTTGGGCTTCGTGTTAACCCAGCAAGTATTTCAATGAAAATGATAAAGTGTATAAAAAAAACAACATAGCTTTAAGTTAAAATACACATGCATTAAAAACAGCATTTTAAAAAAGGGATAATGTACTAATTAATTACAATTGAGTGAAGTTTGAAAAGGTCATTGATGACTGGACAAACAATTAGTAATTGTTTATTTTCGTAACATTTGTTGACATCTAGCGCTAACAATACTGGCCATAGAATGCTCATAAGCCAAGTGAAACAGTTCAACCCGCCTGACAATTTCATTTGTTCTGCTTCAAACAAAATCACTCAAGTGAGAAACGACAAAGAAGTAAAATGGAGAAAACAAAAAAAAGGTAGCAGCTGTCGGATTCGAACCAATGCCTCTTGTGAATCAGTGCATCGGACCGCTCGGCCATGACGATTGCAGCCCAAGATTGCACCTTTTTTTTTTTCAGAATAAGTCAAAAATCAAAAGGCTGTGAGAAAATGATGAGATCTAATTAAAAAACTAAAGGGTGTTGTGTCTTAATTTTGTTTTGAGTGAAACAATATTCTGCGAATATCCATAAAGTGGAAATTTAAAAAGTTATTTGTAGGCTATACGTAACCAGTATGAGCCCTTTAGCTCAAAGTTATGTTCCTTTAATACAGTGGTACGCAAACAACTACCAGCGGATCACATCAAGGGCTCTTACATGATGCTATCCCGCTCCTCTAAATTTATGCTTGCAGGGTCGGATTTAATTAAAGGTAACATAAGCTATAGCCCCTCCCTCCCCCTAAAAACGAAATACTTATCACTAATATTCAAAAGGGCCCCATATCTCAAGTGGCTTAAGGCTTTTTCACGTCTAAATACTATCCTGGACTCCTGATAATAATGAAGCTGCAGAAGATCGATTTCATCGGCCTCGTCGATTCCTTGTCTTGATGTGTCTCTTGATGTAGCCCTTGTCACGTGGACATTTATAGGGCCCCCAAGGCCGAAACAAAAGAAGGTTTGGCAGTGGACAAATACAAAATTAATATTAAATTCTAGTGTAGTGTCCGAAGATTAAGATTATTGAGTAACATTTCTACAATGAGAAACACGCAATCCTTCTTTTGTTATTTCTATATCTAATAATTATCTAAAAATAACTTTACGTTTAAAAATATTAACTTCCAGATACTACCCCCACCCCGTCCACAAAAGAGATTGGACCATATTGCACAGAGTGCCATAGAGCATGCCATAAAGAAAGATGCACTATTGAAAAGCAATTTAAAAAATAAATAAATAATGTGAGATCTGCGGGTCACTGCTAAAAAAAGTGCAATCCAAGGGCCTTTAAAATATTAAAGAAGATAAAAGACCCATATTCCTTAACGACATTTAAATATAAAGTGACTACCAACGCCTGCCTGATTTTAAACACTTTATTTATTTAAATAGATGCACTAGGACTTTTTTTTAGGGGGAGGGATGCAGGAAGAGATATGACCTTTTCTTTTGAATTAACATTGCTATCTTCGCGTATTTAGAATAAAATAACCAAAAGCACCTTCCTGACCTCTTTAATTAGACTATTTGGCTCTACAGATAGACCAATAGCCGCCACTACAATAAGAGAAGGATCCAGCAGATGGTAGTCGTTATACATTTTGACAACAGATACATGTACAATAAAGAGCTCGACAAAACAACGCGAAACATTTGTAAACACTCCGTCTTCAGTCGTGTCATAGGCGAGCGTGCCCCTTTCCCTTTTATCAACTTAATAATATTACAGGATCTATTCAAGCTGTTGATAATGTCCAGCTAATCAAAACCAACCATCAAGAGACGGGAAAACAACCGCTAGTACGAAGCAGCAAGAAAACGACATTTAGAGCCTGTCGTCTGCTACTGCGAGATCTGCACACACACACAAAAAAACGTGTCACGCCAAGTGCCACGCGACGTCGAGTCTTGCGCGGAGCTCGAGCGGGGTGAAAATGAATACTGAAGTAATGGAAGACGGGGGAAGAAAAGGTTTTGGTGGGGGGGGGGGGGGGGGGGGGGGGGGTTCTGTGTCATGGCATAAAAAGAATCGATAACTGAACTGGCGTGCGCGAGCGTCCTCGCGAGACAGGTTTTAAAAAGCAAGCTCAGCACATAAAGAGAAGAGAAAGAAAAACCGTGTTAAAATAAACCGCATCTGAGTTACGAACAAGTGTGACAAGAGACCATCTTTATTTGTAACTAAATTTACTCTCTAATACATTAATATTCAAGTTTTCTAATGAATATTTTTACATTTTTTAAGCTGTGGGAATTGTTTTAAATTGTCTGAATTATTTTATCGGAATTTATGCTATTCAAAATACAAAGTGTATACATATTGTTTAGGCCTAAGCTTTATTTAAATATTATGGACTTTGAAAAAAAATAATATTTAAACAGGTGACGTTCAAATCTGCCTAATACTGTAAATATATCAACATGTAAGGTTTTATATTTAAATCTGAGGATAGCAGTTATTTTTATTACACCGGCCTCTTAATAGCTTACTGCTGTGCGGGTCGATGCAGTTAAGGTCAAAATACTGCCATAATAATTGTTTATCTGGTCCGCCACTTCCCCACCCCCATTCAATTCATCTAAAGCTGGAACGCGCAGATGACAAGGATTTGACGGTGACACCAAGGCGTCCAGTCCCGAGGCAAATGCCCTCCCCCCCCCCCCCCCCCAACCGCGTGCATTGTTTTGCTCACTCCATGAAGCGACTGCCCACGCCAGTGTCACGCTTCGTGTCACCAGAAGATACTCACCCGTGCCAGACCACGCGCGGGGGCTATTTTTAGGTCGCCATAACGGTGTCTTTCGGACGCGCGTATTCAAGTGTCACCTTTAACAAGCGTGAGTACAAGAAGCGGCTCTGTAGTTTTAATTGATTAGTGCAAGATTGGACTTTTTTTCTTCACAAAAAGAAATTATAATTTTTAAACTCTTAGAAGTTTCACGTCGTTTTCTCTTTTATTATTTATATTCATTATGTCTTATCTAATTAATGCCAGAATTTTATTTTCAAACTGACCCCTCCCTCCTCCCCCCCCCCCAAAAAAAAAGGGAAGACTCACTTGGTCATATTATTAATAGGTAACAAGCAAATATTTCTAAAAATTGCATAATTCCTGCTTTATGTCTTTATGTAAACTTAACATACATCACAACGACTTTCCTAACCAACCATTAAATGTGCGAAATATCTGCTTGAGATGAATTGTTTCATTACAATACCTCTATTCAAGTCACTCCTTCGTGGAGAGTGGACGCTGATCTCGAATACCGCTCTAACGGTTTCCCTAGAAAATGAACAGTTGATGTATAGCGCCGCGAAGAAACGGGGAAATCTCTAGTTTGACCTTGTGTTATCATTTTAGACGTTTTCAAAGTAACAAATAAATAAATGTAAAATGGGGATAGAGACTTACTCATTTTTGTAGGTCTAGAGCCAACATGGCGTCAGCCTTATTATCGTAATTATGCGATAACAGTAAATTTGAAGTTCCTTTAATTTCATTGAATTGTAAAAGCGTTGATTATAGACCCTATTTTTACGTTAAACTAATTTAGATTACATCTGCATTCTATATTTAGAAGCAGATCTAGACTAGATCGTCTGAGTGTAATTCAGAACTTTAGTTCTAGTGTTAGACCTATATGTCTATAAATAAATCTTATCGTATCTTATATAATAGAGACGTTACTTCAAAAAAGAAGATCATTACGTCCTACGCCAACCTACACGTCATGCATCTAGTAATGCATGTTACTGGTTTTTCTGGCTGGCTTAGGCACCCATGAGATGCTCTAAAAGCACTAGGGAACAAGGAGCATTTGTACAAATATGTCCTAGCATATGCAATGAGGAATGGGCCTGTGCATTCAGAAAATGCGGACGTTCAACCTCAAAGCAATCAAGCGGCTGAAGGTGTCACGAGTTCGATACCCGAATCGAATCAAATTTTTTTTTTTTAATTGTATTGATTTTATTCTCTTTTTAAAAATAGAGATGTTTAAAAATGTTTTTATAAACGGCCCCAGTAAGGGGAAAAGACGCTATTAGTTTTGTGTGGCCTGTCTGTCCTTTAGTCCATCCGTCCTGTTTAGATCTCAGAAACTAGAAGAGAAAATGAAAATCGTACATTATGATATTTTAGATTTTAGATCATTCAAAGTTCTGATGCAACGGCTACTTTTTTCTTTTCCGAAAGTGAACCATCTAATTTTTAAAATTATATATGCAAGCAGATTTTTTTTTAAAAATTACACCACTCTTCAATGTAAAACTTCAGGGGAGGCAACTTTTTTTTAAAAAGGTCATGGGCTTCTTCATTAATAACTCAACTTCATTCATAGATTCGCGCATTGGTACAAACAATTTGCATCTAAGGTCACAATGGTAAAAGTGTCAATAGATCATTATATATATTCCATTTTTTATATTTACCGAGAAAGTCCTCTTTTAATTTCTTATGGTTTATCTTGGCATTCTGGTTTATTCCAAGATATTCGATAAAGAGAGGCAGAGTTCAATTCCTCGATGCCTCCAAATGCAATGTCGGTGTTCGTTGCCTTGCCCTTTATAATTCTTATGATGCCACACTTATCCAGGCCAAAAGACATACAGATATCGTCACAAAAGCATTTTACCCTTTTTATTAAGGTATGTAACTTTTGCTCTGTTTCTATATATAGCTTTAGATCATCCATGTATAATAAGTGGGACACACATTTTGTACATTTAGTGTCAACCCTAAAACCATTTGAGGAGTCTTGGAGTAATGTAGATAGAGGATTAATCGCCGGTTCTGATATTAACTCCTTAAAACTTGATGTTAGAGGTGCATGTATGGCTGTAAGTTTTTTTCAACCAAAAGTTGTGTATATTGTCCGGCCCAGGAGCAGTCCAGTTGTGAGTTTTTGATATAGCTGCTGAGACTTCCTCAGCTGTGAAATCCTCATCAGGCATTTCTGGTATTAGGTTGTTGTTAGTTTGGATTTCCTCGATCCAGTCAGCATGCACATTGTAATGTAGTTGGTCGGACCAAAGTGCCGCCCAGTAGTCGGTAAAGGAGCCGTGTTTAGTACCATCATTGGTTTTAATTTTGTCAGCACCATTATTAGCTAGTTTACGGAAGAACTGTTTTCTCTTGCGCTGAAAAAGAGCATTATGCTCCTTCCTTTTGGTGGTTTCGTTGTAGCGCTTTAACCTAGCTCCCTTTATTATTATTATTATGTGACTTGTGATTTTTGCCATGTTTTAACTATAAAGAAAGCGTGAGCTAATTGTTGGAATTCTAACAAAAATAATAATTGTTTAATAGTTGTTTTATTTTAAATCAATTCTAACTTTATGGGAGATTGTGGTCCAACATTTCTCATTCTATTTATTTCTTGCCAAGCTTTATTATTACAAGTATTCCCTTTGAATTCGTAGGCCTAATGTGTAAAAAAAAAAAAACAATTTTAGCGGCCCCAGAAAAGGCATAAAGACGCTATTAGTTTTGTGTGGAATGTCTGTCCGACCGTCCGTCCGTCCCGTTTAGATCTAGTAAACTAGAAAAAATATTGAAAATCCGACATCATTATATTTTAGACCATTCAAAGTTGTGATGCAACGGCTACTTTTTTCTTTTCTGAAAGCGAAAAATATAATTTTTAAATCACTTATGCAAGCAGTTTTTCATAAAAATACACCACTTTTACAACTATTCACTATTAATAGTAACAAACACGGGAGGCTTTTTATTAGAAGAAATATTAATCCTGCTATATTTTGAACACATTTATGCAAACGGTTTTAGATTTTTTTTCAATTTTTTTTTATTTGTATTGCTAAGTTAAATAAGTTCTATTATACTAACAATTACATTTACACAAAAAAAAAACTTTTTTTAAATAGAAAAAATATATTTAGTATGCATATAAGTTGTACATAATTTAAAACAATAATTAATAAGTAGTTTTTTTAGCGCTGCACCATAACTGTAGCGCGCATGGATGAACGGAAGATTTTTTTTTTTTTTAACGGAAATGTTTTTTCTTGAGGAATAATAGATCGACCCTTTACAAAACAATTAGATCAATTAGATATTCATTATAAGACATCAGTTAGGCCATGTTCACATTTAACTTCACATTCACTTTCATCTATCCTTTGGTCGGCTGGACCGCTGGGGCACCACACAAGATCTATCAACCTTCTTTCTCCTTTCTTCTCTGTCATATGTTTTTGATAGAATTTCATTCTGATGTTCTTTGTGAAAATATTAAAACTGCCTGGGTGGGCCACTTCGGGCGCCGATTTTGAGTTAGTGTTTCCACACCAACTGTCTTTGGAACTTTGTTCTTTTTATTTTATCACCTAAAATTAAATGTGGCTTTCGTCTTTTAATAATAAAATTGTCCTGCATGAAGTCAAAGAAAAGTATCAAAATTTATAACGTGAATAAGCAAGTTCGGGTCTCTAACTGCTGTCATAAAGCTCATACTAAGTGTAACTGTATGAATTCGTTTGGATCAGTCATATGGCTAAATTTGAAATGGATCGAACAATAATAACCTGTGCGATAAGAAATATTTTTACCATTTTTTTTTAGTTTATCGCAATTTCATGCTTTTAGCTTTCTCAATGTGCTATTATCCTATTACCTGTTTGGACCAGTTGGGGACCGTGATTGCGTTTTTTTATTTAAAGTTGAATGACTTGAATTCGAACTCGAGGGCTCAGACATCCTAAAGCTTGTACATGCAAACCTCTGTGCCAGTGAAAAGCTTCTGAAAATAGTATGTTTTATAGTTATCTATTGTTAGTTTCAAGCGGAGACTTATTTCTCTCGAAAATATATAAAGAGGACTAATTCAGCTAATACCACCACATCAGTCAAGTACAATTTGAAACCAAAGAAAATAATAAACCATTGTTGTATTGTTTTTTTAATTGATTTTTGTGTGTCAGGTACAATAAATAATTGTGCAAAATTTCATGTCAATTAACCGTTGGCTGTGGGAAAAATAACGTGTACACAGTTTTTAACACACAGACAGCGTAAGTTAGTATGGGTTTTGTAAAAATGCATTTATTTCCACTTCGGTGTCATTCCATGGAAACAGTACCAATGCTTGATCTAGATGTTATGCATGTTACCAGTTAAGTGTGAAAATTCTAGAGAATGCCTGGTGTTTTTAGGAAAAGTACGAAATGATTCTCCATTTCCTATTTCCTAAATAGATTACCTTAGATTCTATATAAAAACTATGCACTCTATAGAAAGACTCATGATTATTGCGCGTCAGGTAAAATAGAAAATGTCTTTCTTAGAAAGATATTTATTAATTAAATATAAATGAACGGGGAACAAAAACACAAATGAACAACAGAATTTCTCACAGGGGCGTAGCTAGGAATTTTCCATCGTTTGGGGGCCCGGGGGGCTTGACCTCTTTAGGGCCCCCTGCATTTTGCGTAATATTTCATTTTTAATGTAAAAAAAAACACTCACTTGGGGACGATCTCAAGTGGGGGCCTGGAGGATTTTCGAATACTCCCCCCACCCTAGCTAGACCACTGATTTCTTAAGACTAAAAAATTCATTGAAGGCCCATGTCTTTACCCTTTGCTAAGTGGAATTTCAATTTTCAAATAATGAATTCATTCTTCAAAACAGCGAATCATATAATTAAAATAGTGATACACATTAGACTACCCAGAAATTAGAAAGCGTGTTTACAAAGCTTATATCAACTCACTCTGTCACAGGTCTGTACGAAGTGGCAACGAGCTATTGGTCTAAACTGCCCACAGATTGTGACGTTGCAGGTCCGTATGCAGGCCTTATATAACTATTGGTCTCGATTCAGTTCGTCCAAAAAAGTAGTTCCAATTGGCGTCTTTCCAAATTTTGAAGTTGCGCTCCAAGGAGGTTTTCACCTAAGGAGGATGCCATGACCTCTGTTTGGGAAAGACGCTAAAAACGTTGCGGTCAAGAACATATAACCTTGGGGCTCAATACCCGCGGCCTCTTTTTATTTATTTATTTTTTATTTAATTTATTAAATTTTGACAAACAAAGCAAGATACTAGTATGTCTTTTGAAAAAGAAACCAAATATCATTAGGGGCCGTGGTGACTGATTGGTTTTACGCTTGGCTTCCGAACCTGGTGTTCTGGGTTCGAAACTCGGTGAAGGCTGGGATTTTGAATTTCGGGATTTTTAAGGCCCCCACTGAGTCCAACAATTTCTAATGAGTACCTGACTTAAGTTGGTAAAAAAAAAGTAAAGTCTAGTTGTTATTGTGCTGGTCACATGACACCCTGCTCGTTAACAATTGGCCATAGAAACAGATGAGCTTAACATCATCTGCCCTGTAGATTGCAAGGTCTGAAAAGGAACTTTTTTTCTATCATTAAAAAAAAAGATTCGCTAAATAATTTTTCGTAAGTTCGTATATGATAGATAGTTGAAAAATAGATTACCTTAGACTGGGGATCACTGACCTGAACTGAATATATAAAACTACCTTGGAAGCAGGGCATAGGCAAGCTAGGCAGCCGATTGGTTGGGGCCTCGCAAAGGACTAAAAAATTGCGAAACTTGTATCAAATCTCTAATATAACAGAGCACTGGGGGTATAGGACTACTAGCCTAGTTCTAAGTCTCTACAATGACTTGTATCTAATATAGCAGAGCACTGGGGCTCTAGGTCTACTAGCCTAGCTCTAAGTCTCTACAATGACTTGTATCAAATCTCTAATATAGCAGAGCACTGGGGCCCTAGGACTACTAGCCTAGTTCTAAGTCTCTACAATGACTTATATCTAATGTAGCAGAGCACTGGGGCCCTAGGACTACTAGCCTAGCTATAAGTCTCTACAATTACTTGTATCTAATGTAGCAGAGCAATGGGGCTCTAGGTCTACTAGCCTAGCTATAAGTCTCTACAATTAGTGTTTTTTTTTGTTTTGTTTTTTTACAAATGTTCAAATCTACTTGTACTGATGTTAGAAGACACTTGTTGTGGTCGTTTTATGAATAGCATATTTTATTTTTCGGTGTTTTTTTTTTATTTTGCTATTTTCATTTGCTGCCACCAAATTCACTTTGTCTAGGGCGTCCAATTACATAAGGCCGTCCATGTTGGAAGCCACTGATCTGGTGGGATTCTCTTATTATTTTTTTTTATTTGTTCAAATAATTCAGTCATTTGACTTCGTGACTTTTGCCCCCCCCCCCCCCCCCCCCCCGCCTAAAAAAATCATCACTTTGTTGATTAGCTCGTTTACAACTAGTTCTAGTGCACACGAACAAGGGAGAGAAAAAGAGGACGTCCGAAAGAGCAGACGAACTAAAAATGGCGAACAGCACATCAAAAAGTGTTTTAAAACAAACAGAAAGGCGAAAAATAAAAATAAAGGGAGATCATCGTGGGATTCTTCATTGACAGCATTTCTCGCCCCTTGTTCTCACCCTATGACTTGGCGACTCAGCGCATGCCTCCGATACAACTATCCCCAATCATTCTTTATTAGTATTGATTTAAACCTAATTTTCGAATTGGGGACTTGCCTTTTATTTCAGGCCCTTCATTATTGACTTTAAAGTAATTTAGAAGAGAGAGAGAGGGGGGAGGTTGAAATACAGAAGGAAAGGAGCGATGACAGAAGACAAAACAAAAAGGAGGTGAGGGGAATACAAAGAACAAAAAAAAAATGTTGAAATGTAAATGTAATATTAATTCATGGTTAACTCCAAAAACGTTGATTGTCATGGCCGAGCTATATGACGCTCTGAGCAGCGAACAATCAAATGCACAGGTTGCTAGGGAACAATAGTAACTCGCCAATCAAAATCCATAAGGAGGCCGTAAAACAAAAAAATTCAGGGGCCCTCCTGTGAAACGCCTGCCTAGACTGCAGTGGCACATCTCTGCTGCACAGGTGTTCTATTAATAGCCGTTTCGCATTGACGAAAAGAAGCGAATAATACTCGCAGAAAAAAAAACAACTAACTATATAATATTCACTGAAAAGAGTGGACTGATAGAAGGTGTTATTTTAGTTTATTTCTAGCGCCTGGCCTTTACAAACAAATGGCGTTTGACATTGACGGACTAATGGAGAAAATCTGTTGCTAGTTCTCCAAAAGACATCTATTAGTTTTTATTGTATGTTTTTTTAGACCTGGCGGCTTGAAATCTCGGGTGAATGCTTTTTAATTTCTTGATGTGTAATTAAATAGATGATATGCTTTCTTAAAGAATAATGATTTTTGTGTCAACTAATCTGTGTCCGTTAGAGTGGGGCAAAGAAGAAGAACACTGCGCCTGGTGACGCTGGGCTCTCATAGAAAGACGTCTTTAGACCGACGCATTGGCCACTCATTACATTCAGAAACACTCTTCGACACATGTTTCAGAAGCCAAATGTTTTTTCATAAAGGAATGAGTTTACAGCATGTAAAGAAATCATGGAGAAATAAAGAACGAAATTTAAAAGGAACATAAGGAAATAAAAAACGAAATTTAAAAGGAACATAAGGAAATAAAAAACGAAATTTAAAAGGAACATAAGGAAATAAAGAACGAAATTTAAAAGGAACATAAGGAAATAAAAAACGAAATTTAAAAGGAACATAAGGAAATAAAAAACGAAATTTAAAAGGAACATGAGGAAATAAAAAACGAAATTTAAAAGGAACATAAGGAAATAAAAAACGAAATTTAAAAGGAACATAAGGAAATAAAAAACGAAATTTAAAAGGAACATAAGAAAATAAAAAACGAAATTTAAAAGGAACATAAGGAAATAAAGAACGAAATTTAAAAGGAACATAAGAAAATAAAAAACGAAATTTAAAAGGAACATAAGGAAATAAAAAACGAAATTTAAAAGGAACATAAGGAAATAAAGAACGAAATTTAAAAGGAACATAAGGAAATAAAAAACGAAATTTAAAAGGAACATAAGGAAATAAAAAACGAAATTTAAAAGGAACATAAGGAAATAAAAAACGAAATTTAAAAGGAACATAAGGAAATAAAAAACGAAATTTAAAAGGAACATGAGGAAATAAAGAACAAAATTTAAAAGGAACATAAGGAAATAAAAAACGAAATTTAAAAGGAACATAAGGAAATAAAGAACGAAATTTAAAATGAACATAAGGAAATAAAGAACGAAATGGAAAAGGAACATAAGGAAATAAAAATGAAAAGGGAAAAGGAACATAAGGAAATAAAGAACGAAATGGAAAAGGAACATAAGGAAATAAAGAACGAAATGGAAAAGGAACATAAGAAAATAAAAAACGAAATGGAAAAGGAACATAAGGAAATAAAAATGAAAGGGAAAAGGAACATAAGGAAATAAAGAACGAAAGGGAAAAGGAACATAAGGAAATAAAAATGAAATGGAAAAGGAACATAAGGAAATAAAAATGAAAGGGAAAAGGAACATAAGGAAATAAAGAACGAAATGGAAAAGGAACATAAGGAAATAAAAAACGAAATGGAAAAGGAACATAAGAAAATAAAGAACGAAATGGAAAAGGAACATAAGGAAATAAAAAACGAAATGGAAAAGGAACATAAGGAAATAAAAAACGAAATGGAAAAGGAACATAAGGAAATAAAAATGAAAGGGAAAAGGAACATAAGAAAATAAAGAACGAAATGGAAAAGGAACATAAGGAAATAAAGAACGAAAAGGAAAAGGAACATAAGGAAATAAAAATGAAAGGGAAAAGGAACATAAGGAAATAAAAATGAAATGGAAAAGGAACATAAGGAAATAAAGAACGAAATGGAAAAGGAACATAAGGAAATAAAGAACGAAATGGAAAAGGAACATAAGGAAATAAAAAACGAAATGGAAAAGGAACATAAGGAAATAAAAAACGAAATGGAAAAGGAACATAAGGAAATAAAGAACGAAATGGAAAAGGAACATAAGGAAATAAAAAACGAAATGGAAAAGGAACATAAGGAAATAAAAAACGAAATGGAAAAGGAACATAAGGAAATAAAAATGAAAGGGAAAAGGAACATAAGAAAATAAAGAACGAAATGGAAAAGGAACATAAGGAAATAAAGAACGAAATGGAAAAGGAACATAAGGAAATAAAAATGAAAGGGAAAAGGAACATAAGGAAATAAAAATGAAATGGAAAAGGAACATAAGGAAATAAAGAACGAAATGGAAAAGGAACATAAGGAAATAAAAAACGAAATAGAAAAGGAACATAAGGAAATAAAAATGAAAGGGAAAAGGAACATAAGGAAATAAAAATGAAAGGGAAAAGGAACATAAGGAAATAAAAATGAAATGGAAAAGGAACATAAGAAAATAAAGAACGAAATGGAAAAAGAACATAAGGAAATAAAAATGAAATGGAAAAGGAACATAAGAAAATAAAGAACGAAATGGAAAAAGAACATAAGAAAATAAAGAACGAAATGGAAAAAGAACATAAGAAAATAAAGAACGAAATGGAAAAAGAACATAATGAAATAAAGAACGAAATGGAAAAGGAACATAAGGAAATAAAAATGAAATGTAAAAGGAACATAAGGAAATAAAAAACGAAATGTAAAAGGAACATAAGGAAATAAAAATGAAAGGGAAAAGGAACATAAGGAAATAAAAATGAAAGGGAAAAGGAATATAAGGAAATAAAGAACGAAATGGAAAAGGAACATAAAGAAATTGTTACGTATCTAGGCATTGTTACCTAGATACTATTTTTTTCTCTTGACCTGTAGGTTGTCTGCCCCTTGTGTAATAAGTTTTTTTTTTTTATTTTTCACGGTGAGTCAAGCCACACAGACAGTGACCGGTCCTTGACCTATGTGTGTACCTCTGGTTGAAAGGAGGGTGTTTTTTTTTTCTTTTCTTCTGTCTCTTTGAAGAGCGTTCTAGAACTGGGTGTTGATGACTTACTGTTCTAGAAATTACTAGATATCGACGCGCGGTAGATTATATAAAGACCGCTCGCGTAACGTTGACGGACAGACATACGGAGACAGCCGTGAGACAGAATAGCGGAGACATTGCGTGACCCGTGCGTGGTATACCAATCGATCGTGTAAGTTAAGATTTTTTTCTTTTTCAAGGCCTTGCTTGTATTTGTAATTATATTTTCAAACTCTTGTATTGTAATATTTTTACAAGCCATTTTTGTAAAAGGGTTTTGGTCAACCCTTCCATTTTGTATTGAGTTATATTATGATTAAACATTAAGTTGATATTTTACCTTCCGATTTCTTGTGTCATTTTTTTTTTTTTGTTATTCATTGTAAGTCTCTGATTAAATTCAGACTTAAGATAAGTGACACAACTACCTTTTTCTATTGTCACGTTCCCCTAGACAAGCCATTTAAAAGTAGAATTCAATTTGTAATACGTGACAAAAGAAGTTTGGGGGCTTTCGTCCCGGATATTTTTCTGAACCTATTTTCGTCTTACTTGAGTAATTTTGTAAAGGCGAAGTTGACTTTAACAAAAAAAATTTTTGTGTCAAAGAGTCGGAAGTAAAGTATCAATAGTATTGACCAAACTCTCTTAAGGTTTTTTGTTGTACTGATTTTGTACTGTATATTTACATTGTATACATTTTTTTTGCTTGTAATAGTTGTTAGTTAGTCATGGATATTCAGGTTTTTCTTGCAAATCCCTCTGTGGAAGAGCTTGATGCTTGTACTAGGAAGGAACTGGTCCTTATTTCTAAACAGTTAGGGTTAAAAATAAAATCAAATGCCCTTAAACAAGAAATCAGAGATAACATTGTAATCCATTATGTAGACGAGGAAGTGTTTTCTGAAGACCTTTTAGAGACCCTTAGACCCGATGAGGGTAAATCAGATTTAGAACTTCAGATAAAATTAAAACAGATGGAAATAGAAGCCCAGAAAGAATTAGAGCTTGCAGCGGCTAGAGAGCAGAAAGAAATTAAACAAAAAGAATTAGAGCTTGCAGCGGCTAGAGAGCAGAGAGAAATTAAACAAAAAGAATTAGAGCTTGCAGCGGCTAGAGAGCAGAAAGAAATGGAAATGAAATTACAAATAGAGTTAAAAAAATTAGAGTTAGCTGGTAATGTAAGACCAGATTCTTCCCCGGCCAGTCATACTGTTGAAGCAATAAAATTTTTGAAAATAATTCCACGCTTTAATGAAGCCACAATTGACAATTATTTTCCACAATTTGAACTTGCTGTGAAAAATTTTAATGTACCTGAAACTTTGTGGCCCACTTTGCTGCAAACAGTTTTGACTGGTAGAGCTGCAGAGGTATTTTGTTCTTTGACCATTGAACAACAAAAAGATTATAATGTTGTTAAGGCCTTAATTCTTAAGGCATATGAACTTGTTCCGGAAGCTTACCGAAAGCAGTTCAGGGATTGTCGCAAATCGGATGGCCAAACCCATGTAGAATTCCTGCGGGAAAAGGAGCGACGCTTTGAGAAATGGCTCACTTCCAGGGAAATCGGCACCGACTTTGCAAAATTCAAGAACCTAATGCTGATGGAAGAGTTCAAGAGTTGTGTGCGGCTGGACGTCCGTACGCATATAGCTGATCGTGGCGAGGAAGATGTACACAAGGCTGCAGTGTTGGCAGACGATTATATAATATCACATCAATTTGCCAAGTATACGACGGATGTCAAGCCAAAACAAGTCAAACAGCCTGAGTCCACTGCTAGCAACTCCATCAAGAACAGCAGTACAAATGACAGAAAACCTACTACAAGTAAAGCTACTTGTTCCTACTGCAAACGAGAAGGCCATAAAATTGACGATTGCTGGAAATTGAGGAAGAGAAACGAAAAAGCTCCTTCAAAAGTCAGCGCTTGCACAGTACAGTGGTCGGCGAGGTTTACTCCCTCATCATCAAGTCATATCAAGAATACCTCGACACCACCTGTTTCAAATGTATTGACTGTACAAGACTCTCCGAAAATGTCTCCACGATGTTCCAATGACTCAAACAAGAGTTTTTCAAATACATCAAGCCGATGTTCCAATGACTCAAACAAGAGTTTTTCAAATTCATCTTTACGATGTTCCAATGACTCAATCAAGAGTTTTTCAAATACATCAAGCCGATGTTCCAATGACTCAAACAAGAGTTTTTCAAATACATCAAGCCGATGTTCCAATGACTCAACCAAGAGTTTTTCAAATACATCAAGCCGATGTTCCAATGACTCTATCCAGAGTTCCCATAATACATCACCCCGATGTTCCAATGACTCTATCCAGAGTTCCCATAATACATCACCCCGATGTTCCAATGACTCTATCCAGAGTTCCCATAATACATCACCCCGATGTTCCAATGACTCTATCCAGAGTTCCCATAAGACATCACCCCGATGTTCTAATGACTCCATCAAGAGTTCTCCAAATACATCCAAAAGATGTTCTACTGACTCAAGAAAGAGTTTCTCCACTGCGTCTCCTAGAGATGTCAATGACTCCAGCGAGAGTTCGACCCAAGTCCAGTCTGCATCAACCAAAATTGATGTTTTATTAGAGGATTTTAAGCCTTTCATTTCGGAAGGATTCGTATCACTACCCGGTGATTCTACCAGTCTACGACCTATCACCATTTTGAGAGACACAGGTGCCTCACAATCGCTACTTTTAGAGGGTATCTTGCCCTTGTCAAAATCATCATCGACTGGGAAGAGCATCCTGTTACGAGGCGTAGAGCTTGGATGTATTGATGTGCCTCTACATCTAATCGACATAAAGTCAAATCTCATTACTGGACCGGTTGTTGTAGGTGTCCGACCAACATTACCATTGGAAGGCATCTCGTTGCTGTTAGGCAATGACTTAGCAGGTGGAAAGGTGATAGCCGAACCCATCGTCACTCAAACACCCGACTTATCTGCCACACCAGAGGAAGACCTAGAGTTATATCCAGCGTGTGCAGTAACAAGGGCAATGAGGTTGAAAGCATCTCAAGAAGAGAACGTCATCAAGGCCAACAGTAACCACGATGATGTGGACTTGAGCACCACATTCTTTGCTTCTCTTGAAGAAGAACCAACGCCAAATTCTGAAAAGCCGGCATCAACTCGAAAACAGTTGATTGAGGACCAAAAGAAGGATCCAGAGCTCGCCAAACTTCGAGAAACCGCAATGACATCACAAGAGGCAGAGCTAGCATCAACGTGCTACTACATCCAAGATGATATGCTCTTCAGGAAAAGGAAACCTCCAGACGCATCAAACGAAGAAGAATGGAGAATATGCCATCAAATCGTGTTACCAGAAAGATACCGAGCGTACATCATGAATCTGGCTCATGACACACCAATGTCAGGTCATCTCGGCATCCACAAGACATACCACAAGATTATGTCACACTTCTTCTGGCCACGTTTGAAGAAAGATGTCATCCAGTACTGCCGATCCTGTCATGCCTGTCAGATGGTTGGCAAGCCAAATCAAAAGATCCCTGTTGCTCCTCTGAAGCCGATTCCAGCCTTTGAAGAACCTTTCAGCAGAGTACTTATTGACTGTGTTGGTCCTCTCCCAAGGACAAAAGCTGGCAACCAATACCTATTGACCATTATGTGTGCTTCAACTCGTTTTCCTGAGGCTATTCCTCTAAGGAGCATAAAAGCATCGAACATTGTAAAGGCCTTAATCAAGTTCTTTACTCTATTTGGTCTACCAAAGTCCATCCAATCGGACCAAGGAACGAATTTCACGGCCAATCTTTTCAAGCAAGTCATGACTCAGTTGGGCATCAAACACTGCATGTCGAGTGCGTATCATGCCGAGTCGCAAGGCGCTCTTGAGCGATTCCATCAGACTCTCAAGAACATGATCCGAACCTATTGCTTTGAGCACGAAAAAGACTGGGACGAAGGAATCCACATGCTGCTGTTTGCAACCCGTGAATCCGTCCAGGAATCGTTGGGATTCAGCCCTTTTGACTTAGTCTTTGGCCATTCGGTGCGCGGTCCCTTGAAATGTATAAAAGAGACTTTGTTGTCACCAACAGCCACTGAAGGACTTTTAGACTATGTAAGTAAGTTTAAAACTAGACTTTATGATGCTTGTGTTCTGGCCAAAAATAACTTACAAAACACCCAATCCAGCATGAAACGCTGGTATGATAGAAAGGCCCGTGTTAGAGAATTTTCTCCCGGGGATAAGGTGCTTGTATTTTTGCCCATACCAGGTCAACCCTTGCAAGCCAGATATTTTGGTCCCTATGAAATTGAGACCAAAATTAGTGACCTCAATTACACAATCAAAACTCCTGACCCTAGGAAAAAGACTCAGCTATGTCATATAAACATGCTGAAGCCTTATGTATCTCGGCCAGATCACTCAGAGAAGAGTAATTGTGTTTTAAATACAGTCAAAAGTTGTTCAAATAGCCATGTTTCTCCTATTGATGATGATATTGTAAAGGAGAAATTTGGACAATACAAAATACCTAATTCTTTTGTATTACAGAATTTGGATGTAAAACTGTCTCATCTGTCTTCGACAGAAAGGCCAGTTATCATGAAACTCATTAATGAATTTAATGACATTTTTTCTGATGTACCAAAACAGACTAATGTTATAATGCATGATGTAGATGTTGGCGAGGCTACTCCAGTCAAGCAGCATCCTTACAGGGTCAACCCTGAAAAACTTGCCATACTTAGGTCAGAAATCAAGTATATGCTTGAAAATGACCTCATTGAACCAAGTTCCAGTAGCTGGAGCTCCCCATGTGTCTTGATACCTAAACAGGACAAGACTTATCGTTTTTGTACAGACTACCGTAAGGTAAATGCTGTAACAAAGACCGATTCGTTTCCTATCCCTAGGATAGACGATCTCATAGATCGTATTGGTGACGCTAAGTACATCACCAAAATAGACCTACTTTCAGGTTATTGGCAGGTTCCCCTGACTGATAGGGCAAAGGAAATCTCCGCCTTTGTCACCCCTGATGGTCTGTACCAATACAAAGTGATGCCATTTGGCATGAAGAATGCTCCTGCCACTTTCCAGAGAATGATAAATGCCCTGCTTGCTGACATGGAGAATTGCCACGCATACATAGACGATGTAGTAATTTTTAGCCAAGATTTTTCTAGCCATTGTAAACAACTGCATTGTCTTTTTACTAAACTTTTACATGCAAAAATTACTGTAAACCTGAGTAAGAGTGATTTTTGCCAGGCTTCCATCCAATACTTAGGCCATATTGTAGGACAAGGCCAGGTGAAACCTGTAATGGCCAAAGTAGAAGCTATCCAAGCTTTCCCTATTCCTGCTGATCGGAAACAACTCCGAAGATTTTTGGGAATGTCTGGATATTATAGAAAATTTTGCGAAAATTTTTCTGTCATTGCCAGTCCTTTAACAAACCTCCTGAGAAAGAACGTCCGATTTACTTGGACGGATGAATGTCAGAAAGCCTTTAACCAAATTAAGCAGATATTATCTAGCTCCCCCATTTTGATGGCTCCTGATTTCGGAAAACCTTTTAGGTTAGCTATTGACGCCAGTGACACAGGTGTTGGGTCAGTCCTTTACCAAGAAGGTAATTTCCAAGTAGAGCACCCTATTTGTTTCTTTTCCAAGAAATTTAATAGACATCAAAGAAATTATTCTACTGTGGAAAAAGAATGTCTTGGGTTGATTCTTTCTATACAACACTTTGATTTTTATATCAGTGGGTCCAGATGGCCACTGGTTGTATTTACTGACCACAATCCCCTTACATTTATCCACAAAATGTCTGGCAAGAACCAACGACTTCTCAGGTGGAGTTTATTTTTACAAGAGTACAACCTAGAACTTAAACACATAAAAGGCAGCGAAAATGTTATCGCCGATGCCTTATCTAGATTGTAAAAAGTATTTTGATGTATATTTTTTTTTATATATATCATGATAAATCCATTCTGTAATGTAAATATCATTTTTGTAATTGTTCTAAAAAGATTTCCATTTCGTGGAAATGTAAACTTTTTATTTTTAGGAGGGAGGTGTTACGTATCTAGGCATTGTTACCTAGATACTATTTTTTTCTCTTGACCTGTAGGTTGTCTGCCCCTTGTGTAATAAGTTTTTTTTTTTATTTTTCACGGTGAGTCAAGCCACACAGACAGTGACCGGTCCTTGACCTATGTGTGTACCTCTGGTTGAAAGGAGGGTGTTTTTTTTTTCTTTTCTTCTGTCTCTTTGAAGAGCGTTCTAGAACTGGGTGTTGATGACTTACTGTTCTAGAAATTACTAGATATCGACGCGCGGTAGATTATATAAAGACCGCTCGCGTAACGTTGACGGACAGACATACGGAGACAGCCGTGAGACAGAATAGCGGAGACATTGCGTGACCCGTGCGTGGTATACCAATCGATCGTGTAAGTTAAGATTTTTTTCTTTTTCAAGGCCTTGCTTGTATTTGTAATTATATTTTCAAACTCTTGTATTGTAATATTTTTACATGCCATTTTTGTAAAAGGGTTTTGGTCAACCCTTCCATTTTGTATTGAGTTATATTATGATTAAACATTAAGTTGATATTTTACCTTCCGATTTCTTGTGTCATTTTTTTTTTTTTGTTATTCATTGTAAGTCTCTGATTAAATTCAGACTTAAGATAAGTGACACAACTACCTTTTTCTATTGTCACGTTCCCCTAGACAAGCCATTCAAAAGTAGAATTCAATTTGTAATACGTGACAAAATAAAAATGAAATGGAAAAGGAACATAAGGAAATAAAGAACGAAATGGAAAAGGAACATAAGGAAATAAATGGAAAAGGAACAAAATGAAATAAATAGCATTGTTCGCATCAAGCATAGAAGAATACTTTGAAGAAAGTGTACAAGTAATTTCACGTATGTTTGCTCGAATTATGCAGCTATACCGTAAAACGGCTCCATTTGAGAATATACGAAACTTAGTTTATCCGAGACCAATGGTCATAGTAGGCCTTAACACTGACCCCTAAAGTGACAAACTGGTTAGGGGAGACCAATAGCTTGTTGCACGTCACAGTTCGCACGTCCAGACCCGTGACGTAGCACTACCCAACGGTTGCGACGTCGCAGGTAAGTGTTGAGGCCAACTAAAACGATTGGTCTTGGTTTAAAGCCTTTGATTTACTGACATATTTCATCGCATGCATTGCAAACCTTGTTTTTAAATTTTACCTTGCCCTTTTTAATTTTTTTTTTTTGGGGGGGGGGGGGGCGTGTGTCCTCCTTTTGTCCTATGAGGTTGTAGGGTGTCTGGTAACCCTAGATATAACCATCTTTCTTACTTTGTTTTGTGCTATTTATGTGAACGACCTTTGTATTAGTAGGCCTATGTGGAAAACGAACTAATCTTCATTCTCTGGCACTGCCAGGGTCGAGCATGCTAGAGAGACAAAATTCATTGTAGTCCCTTTAACAGTGTCCACTGAGAAATTTTCTGGTGATGTACCAGCTCGGCAGCATTACTGCCCAACAAGAATCTTCTTAGGGATGTTAATGGCCTTGAAGGTGTCACTGCGGTCAGTTGTCATTATCCCATCAGTTAACATAACACATAGTATCTTGTTATTTTAGACAACTTCCATAACCGCATAATCTCCAAGCTTAGGTTCCCATATTTTCTTTGTTTTTCCATTTCAGTTTTCCCTGTATTACCTTATTTTACTTTACCTTATTTTATAGATCCGCCTTAGGCATCGGAGGTGGAAGACATTCCAAAGGTCTATCCAAGTATAAGTAATCGGTAGACTCGAGAACCGCTAGTGGCGAGTATTTGTAAAAAGGAGATGTAGATTTCTTAATGAAAGTATGTGTCATGGCCAGTTGTTGATGTATTAACTTTGCAACCTGGTTATGGCGACCTAGGTAGGCAGATTCTGATCAAGCTGAATATCCTGCCATTTTGCGTTCAATTGGCCCGCATTTCTGCACTTTCGGTATTTGTCAACAACATTGAGTTTTAGGATGTGCTTCTCTTCATTTGGTGTCCTGATTACTATGTCATGTATTGCTGTAACAAAGCCTTCTGTTTCAGAGTAGAGATGACCAATTATTATTATTATTATTATTATTATGGCTTTAAGTGGCCTTTGAGTGTGGGAGAAATAATGTCATTATTATTATTATTATTATATTTGAAAACTTTTTATTATTATTGTTATTATATTAACTTTCTTGAGGCCCAGAGGCGTAGTGAGAAAAAAAACGTGCGCCCGGGCAAGGTACTTTAGTGGCATCCCCTCCCCCATTTAAAATGAGCATATATAGGCGTCTCTCTGTGCGTGGCGACCTCCTGAGGGTAGCGCCCGGGCATCGTGTCCCCCCTCCCCCCTTTGCCCCTCCCCTCACTACGCCCCTGAGTAGGCCTATCTGTTGAGTCACTGAATATACTGTTGGGTAGAGGGTATGGGAAGAACGTGGCGGCGGGGCAAAGGCAAACACGATGGACTCTCCCAGTAACACGACCTCTAAGCTTAAAAGCCCAATCTGTTAATGACCCAACGAATTTGCATAAGACCGCTGGCTAATTGTGTCAGTGATGAACATGGCGGCCGGTCTGATCACGTCTGCGTCAACTGTGGGTGAAATAGGAAAAGCGTTCAGTGAAACTCGATTACCAGAAATCTAAAACGTCTCCGATTACATCCGGACCTTTGTATTACAGTATGCAGACGAGATTAATACCATTTAGATCACTTCCTAATAATTAGGACAAATCGTTAGTATAGTAATCGTCTGGTTTGAGATGTAGAGAATGTATGTCATTGGTTTAAAAAAAAAAACATACGATACAGCCCTCGTTCTGGGTGGTTCTAAGCCTGCTTCACGATAAGTGCAAACATTAAATAGGTAAAACGTTATAAATTATAGGAAACTGGATAATAAAAACGTTGGATATTGTCATAAGTTGAGGAAAAACGATAAATAGAAAACATTTTGGTGTATCCGGTGAAATTTTTATGTTGTTGTTGTTTTGTTTATACACAACCTTTGTTTCAGTGGCGTCACTAGGGGGTCCTGGGGTGCGGTCCGCACCGGGTGACACCCGTTAGGGGGTGACACCCAATTAAAGAATGCACTTTGTGAATAGCTGACAATTTAAAAAAATAAACGACAGTGGCCAAATAATGGAACATGTTATTCGCAATTAATAAATAGATCTATCTACTTTTTTTTGCATTTCGATTATACATATTTTAATTGTTTAATGAAATTATATAAAGCAGTTTAAAATGCTATTATATACTTAATATCACAAGGAAAATATGAAACCTTTCTTTCAGATGTTTACCCGCTGCATGTATGTATATGAACCCTGCACCGTAATATCAGAATGCCAACCAATAGTTACTGCTTAACACATGACGACATTCTTCAGGTATAAAATATTATTGAAAACTTACATGTAATTAATGTAAATTTTGTAGAATTGGAAAGTAAATAATTAGATATTGAGATTTCTGAAGATAATGGTGTTATTACATTTTTCTGTAAAAGAAGCTGTAACCAAGATGAAGGAATTGTTACAATGTGTTTTTCGAATGATATTCTTGAATATTGTAGAGGATTTTTCTTCTTGACTAGTGCTAAAAATGGTTATGATGCTTCTTAATGGGGATGATTTAGTCAATTAATAGCAAAAAAACTGTATGCTTTTTGTTGTAGACTATTTTCAACTAATTGTATTGCAATGAAACAGAAATGTGTAACTTGATTGAAAGTGTGGTCCGATATTGGAGTAACAAAAGACGTAGGAAGAATTCCTCTGGATTGGAACAAATTGGGCAACAAGTGTATAAATGTTCTAGCCAACGACGTACAAGATATTAAGGTCAGAATGACTGTAAGCACCTTTGTATTTGGTTTGACAACACATCTGACATAGCACACCTAACATACCACCACTGATCAGATTTTAAACGTTTATGATTTTAAGAGAGACCGAAAAAGCTGATGAGATCAACTTAATATCTTGAAATGTATAGAAAAGGTTGAGCTTGAATCTATGTGTGGAGCTCAGGGATATGAAAATGCAGCTTCAATGTCTGGAACCATGGAGGAGTACAGGAAACTTATTGAGAACGAACAGAAATTAGTTTTTTGCCTAGCATTTTTTTTTTGAAAAAATTGAAATACATTTTTTTGTTTTGAAATTATTGCCACTAGAGACGCAGCTTAAGATCTTTTATTTTACTTATCTTTATTTCATTTTGTTTAGGGGGAGAGATGTATAAGAAGGCCAAAGATACACAAGAGAAGGCCTGTCTTTAAACTGTTGCCAACGTTGTGACTAATTAAACCTTTTCTTTAACTAAAGCATAACATTTTAGCGCAAAGTGTTATAAAAAAAAAAAAAGCTTTTCTAAAAAATAAAAAAGCTTTTCTAAAAAATAAAAAAGCTTTTCTAAAAAATAAAAAAGCTTTTCTAAAAAAAAAAAAAACTTTTCTAAAAAAAAAAAAAGCTTTTCTAAAAAATAAAAAAGCTTTTCTAAAAAAAAAAAAAGCTTTTCTAAAAAAAAAAAAAGCTCTGTGATTCAGAAGGGAATAAAAATAACAAGAAGAAAATGTCAGGCGAGCAATGACAAGATGCCGAACTCACTATTTAAGAAGAGAAAAGTAGGTTTTTTTTTTTCTTATGTGCATCAATCGTTTTTTAACTCTGAGCTTCATCTCCTACTGGAAGCAGTCATTGATGTAGCAGATAAATATGGGGCAATCCAACAGAAAAATTCTTTACTTTAACAACCAATTGTAGATGTCAGTTTCAAGTTATTGGCGTATACGATGATTTTTCAAAAGGCGACATTCAAACAGAGATACCATGACTGAGAAGAGATCTAAAGGCTACAAAGTTATTCTCGAAGAAAATAAAAGTTGACATTTTATGATTTATAAACAAAATTATATGCTACTTAGACCTTAAAAAAATCTCTAAATCTTTTAACAAAGCATTCAACAGTTTCTTACCATCTGCTCATCTATGACCTCTCTTGTTAAAATTGATTTTCAAAAGCTGGAATTTTATTAAAAATGAGATCGTTACAGACACAAACTTTAAGTTAATGATACGTTTTCAAGTTTGAAATCCAGAAAAAAGCAACAGTGTAATTTACTTATGGTTGCATTGTTGCAAAATTGAACTATAGATTAATGGCAATGTCTTCGATTCCAAAGATTTAGGATGAGTGCAGTGTTTCACATGACTACGCAAAACTGGTGAACTGTAGATCAATAGTAATAAACAACTGAATTTAAAATTGAATAGACACTCATTTTATAGTTGTTCAACAATCAAATAACGTAGTTAATTATAAACTATATGTATTACAGCGCAACAAACAAACGAAAAAAAAAAGGATTTTTAAATTAAAGGGGGGGGGGCGGGGTGACACCTGGGCTGACCGCACCGGGTGACACCCACCCTAGTGACGCCACTGCTTTGTATTATTATTTTATTATTAGTATTATTTTATATTTTCCCTCATTCCCTCCACCAAACCGTATATTCCGTGACCCAACCTTCGATAAAGACCAGTAGGGAATCGGCACCGAAGGCGCCATTATCTCGTTCATCGTTGTAAGTGCTTTTATCCAACGAACAGGTTTGGACCGGGTGCGCTTCACCCAGAGTCCTGTCTGAGGCATTCTGAGGGTCCCCAGCAGTAATGGCCATGGACCGAGTCTGTGGTCCAACAGAAAGACCTACTACGAGAAAATAATAATAATAATAGTAAAACTAAACAATGCTAAATTTTTTGTATAAACGAACTATTTTAATAAACTATATAATAATTTGTGTTCTCTTTTCTGCGCTGTAGAATTTCTAAGAGTTTTTGCTTATAGATCAAAGTAATTCTTACATAACTTTTATCAACTCACTCTGTCTGCCTTTCTGTCTGGTACAAATCTTGTACACGTTAAGTCTCCAACTTCCCAGTCTCGGATCAAGCTGAAACTTTACACAATTATTCGTTGTCTATGACAATACACGAATAAAAAATAACCAATTAACTAATTAATTATTGGTAACATATATATTTTGTTTTATAAAGAAAATATAGAGATAAATCTTGTAGTGCTAAGATTTTTGGTATTGATTGTGCGGTTCCTTCCCTTTTATAAGCTTTGTTTGTTTTTTTTAAGTATTTTTTTAAATTTTGCTTGTTTTATTATTTAGCTGGTGTAATGGCGTGTATGTTTGTTTTCCACTGCTACGATGTGGAAAGAGAGCGTTAGTCTTTTGTAGAATAATGACACGATCATAATTGTAATTCTCGTTCTGTAGACGCGTGGATGTTCGTTGAAGCTATAGAGACGTCAGAAATAATGCCTTTTTTTTAGTGAGTTGAATTTTGTTTAAAATATCATATCATATTATTATTATTATTATTATTATTACTATCTTAACATAAATTGTAATTTATTTATTTTTTATTTATATTTATTTTTTTCGTATTACTGTTCAAACCAAAAACCAAAGCCTTTTTCTTTCCCAAGTCGCCTCTACACATTTCCCACAATCGATTACTTTGCGTCTGAGAGAAAAAGAAAGCATCGATACCAAGGCATCTCACGAAGCGCCAACAATCAATACTTATGCCAAAGAATGTCAGGGACGAGTAATTCCCTTTGTCTTTATCTTTGGTGAAACGAACTTTTTCCTGCTGATTGAATGAAATTTTCAAGAAAGCCAAAATTCCACGATAAATATTTGAGAGGATTATATTGTTCATAGCGAAAGATTATCGCGATTAAAAGGAAGACTTGTGGTTTCACCAAAAAGAATGACAGTTTAGTCCTTGTCATTAAACACAAAGAGGGAAAGTGTTGTCACCAGCTAATTAATATTTTCACACATTTTAGGGAAACCCGAAAAGGGAATAGCCGCTTTTAGTTTTGTCCATCCGTCCGTCCGTCCGCCCGGTTTAGTCTTCATTAACTAGAACAGATATTGAAAATCAGATAACGTCCTGGCCAACAAACGAAAAAGAAAACTTTCTTTGGTGAGGCTTTGAATACAATATTGGCACTTTACAAAACAATTAGATCAATTAGATAATCATTTAAAAGCATCAGTTAAGCAAGGTTCACATTCAGCTATATCTTCATAACTATCAGTTCATTGAATACATATGAATATTAACAATGCAATAATATATTAACATTAATAAATCTCCGTATTCTGTGGTATCAAGTCGTTAGATGAATTATCAATACAGCAGTATCGGCAATACTTTCAACACGAGCACTTCTCTTCTTTATATATCGACGCAGATATGGTTGTAGTTCATAGTTGTTATTGTTTTTTTGTTTTTTTTAATATTCTTTCTGAAAACATTACCGGCCTTTTTACCAGCCTGAACGGACCACTTCTGGGGCCGATTTTGAGCTTGTGTTTCTACACAAACTGTTTTAGTAACCATGTTCTTTTTGGTTTTGTAACAAATGTTACAATTGATACACATTTAGTATTTTCTATGTAACTACAGAGACATCCAAATTTTCGGACCTTTTTTTTTTTTTTGGCTGTAAGATATGTACGGGAGGCGCGATGGTCGAGTGGTAAAGCGTTGGCCCCCGCATCGGAGTCCCGGTGAAGACTGGATTTGTAATTTCAGGACCTTTAGTCAACCCATCGCTATTGGGTACCTGGCAGTAGTTGGGGAAAAAAGTGAAGGCAGTTGGTCGTTGTGCTGTTGAGATGACACCCTCGTAAACAGTTGGCCACAGAGACAGTAGACTTTTACATCATTTGCCCCATAGATCACAAGGTCTGAAAAGGGAACTTTACTTTAATTTCACTTCTCACGAAATGTACTTATGGGAACCAAAAGTGTAAGGGGAAAAAAATTGTAAATTTAGATTCTTAAAGTCAGCACCATTTTTTTTTCTTTTTTTTTTTCCAAATTCTTTTTTCAAAGTCTGGGGCCCAATACGTGATGGGTTCGGTCGCAATGAGCAGCCAGACCTGTTACTCTACTTTCTTTATTTAAAGGAGGGGGGGGGGGTTGTTGAATGATGTATTGGTGTACAAAAAAGATGGCCGTGTTGCTCACCTGGAGCTTGATAAGGGTAGATGTCTCCAAGAGATAAAGGGCATCGTAGTGTCCCCTTAGGTTAAAGGACCTCAAAACAATCAGCTTTGAGGGCTGGAAAGGTTATAAAGTTTAAGTCGGACATATCCTCCCCGAAGTATGGGCACCCCGGGGGCACATTAGCACCTCGGCTCCCTATAAGCTCAAATCAGTAAAATTTCGGAGGTGTGGAGCTTGGAGGGGGGGGGGGTGGCAGGCTGTTGTTATCCAGGTGCCGGTCCGATGTTTATATTATAAGGTGCAGTGCAAAGCAAATCTGAAATGGAAGATGAAGTTTCTAGGTATAAATTTGTGCTGCAACTGTGTGTGTGTGTTTTTTTTTACTGTTAATTAACGATTTCAAAGATATATGAAGCAATGAAAAATAAATCTCATTGATGTATAAAACTTTTTAATTAAAGGGTTTAATTCATTTTAGCGAGCGCTGCTTTTGAACAATAAATATAAAATGGAAAATATTGCAAGCGTCTGATGGGAGCACATACAACACACACACACATAATACAGAGAGAGAGAGAGTCTACCACTTTCCTTTGTTTCTGTTTCTTTTTTTTTAGTCTAACATTTTTATAACTTAAAATGATTTTTTTTTTCAGTGTAATCAGAAAATGGCCGCTTGGTGCTTCCCGCTGTAAAGCCCTTGTCCCAAGTCTAAATGAGGCCCGCCTTCATCAACAGACGTCCAGCAAGTGGGAGTCAATAGATAATTTCTCTAAAATATACACCTTTGTTCCTTTAGTGAACACATTTCAAACAATCTCTTTTTTTTCAATACCATCTACATATGTCGCTTGAGTATCTGGCCTCGGTAATAGTAAAATAGATGTATACTAGAATATAAGACTATAGGAATATTATACTTTTAGTAGCTGATTGCTAAATATTTAAAATTCTAATTTTGATAGATAAACTGCCTCTAACAATAACTTGGAATATTCCACACACGCCTACCTTGTTCCCTCCTCCCAAAATACTTAGGTATTATAATAAATGATAAACTGTGGTGGAATCCCTATATTGATGAAACTTAAACACAAACTCAAAATCGGCCCCCGAAGTGGTCCACCCAGGCAGGTAAGACAAATGACACAGAAGAATGGAGAAAGAAGGTTGACAGATCTTGTGTAGTGCCCCAACAGTCCAGTAAACCAAAGGATAGGTAAAAAAGAATGTGAAGTCAAATGTGAAGCTGGCCAAACTGATGTCTTATAATGAATATCTAATTGATCTAATTGCTTTGTAAATGGTCAATCTCTAATTCCTAAAAAAAAAATTTTAAAAAAACAATTTTCGTAAAAAAAAAAAAATTAAAATTATTTCCTTGAGTTGGGTGTTCCGCGTTCGTTGTGGCAATTTGCAGTTCATGTGTTAATATGAAAAACTACTTATTAATTGTTGTTTTAAATTATGTCTGACTTATCTGCATACTAAATAGATATTTTCTCTTTAAAAAATAGTAAACATTTTTTTCGTGTAAATGTAGTAATTTGTATGACAGAAATTACTTAACTTAGCAATACAAATGTAAACAAAAAATGTTTTAACAAAAAGTAAAAAAACCTGTTTGCATGAATGTGTTAAAAAATATAGTACATAATCATCCCCCCTACTAAAGATACTCCAGTATTTGTTACTATTAATAGTGAATAGTTGTAAAAGTGATGTATTTTTATGAAAAAAAAAATGCTTGCATAAGTGATTTAAAAAATTGGAATTTTCGCTTTTAGAAAAGAAAAAAGTAGCCGTTGCATCAGAACTTTGAGTGGACTAAAATATTATAATGTCGGATTTTCACTATCTTTTCTAGTTTATGAGATCTAAACGGGAGGGACGGACAGACGGACAGACATTTCTCACAAAACTAATAGCGTCTTTTCCCCTTTCGGGAAACGCGAAAAATCAAACAAAACGTTGGGGTTTATTAAAAGAAATTTCAATAAATTAAATATGAAGATAAAACTAAAATGTTATTTAACCTTGGTTAGGCCAATAATAGAATATGCATCCTCCGTTTGGGACCCCTCAACTCAAGAAAACATTAAGAAACTGGAACAGACACAAAATAGAGCCGTGAGATTCATAACAAATGAATATTCACATTTGACTAGAGTAACACCTATAGTAAAATCACTAAATTTAGAAAGCCTTCAGGACAGAAGACTCAAAAGTAGAATAGCAATTATACATAAAACACTGAACCATAATCTCCAAATACAAAAACAAAATTTAATAAAATACTCTGAAAGACACAAAGATAAAGGCACATTCCTCGTCCCATATGCTAGGACAAATTTGTACAAATACTCCGTCTTCCCTAATGCTATTAGAGCATGGAATGGGTTGCCTGAGCTAGCCAGGAAAACCAGTGACTTGGCAGAATTTAGGTCATTGGTTAATATGCATGACTGAATGCATGACGCGTAGGACGTAATCATCTTCTTTTTTTTTTTTTTTTTTTTTTTGAAATAACCTCTGCATTATATAAGATGTTCGATTGTGATATAGGATATAGCCAATATATCATTAATTAAACGCTAGCAAACCAATACGTATGTCGAGTAATTTCCCTTGTTTGTATCTCTGGTGGAACAAAATGATTCGTTGATCTATTTTAGTCAACATAGACGAAAGTGATTTGTCACATGAATTTTGTTTTCTAAAAAAAAATTCATCAAGTTTCTCAAATATTGGATGCCAGTTCCAGCCCGTCTCTAACCCCCCCCCCCCCCCCCGATTCATCTTCGTTCAAATATAAGGAAGTACACGTTTCCCACAACTCTCTCTCTCTCTCTCTCTCTCTCTCTCTCTCTCTCTCTCTCTCTCTCTCTCTCTCTCTCTCTCTCTCTCTCATGTCCAGACTCGGACCACGGCTACTCTGGGAAAATACTTCGCTCGTCTTTCCCTCAAGATGATTCCCGTCTGGTGTGTTGACAATGTTATTAGGACCGGGGGGGGGGGGGAGGGGGTTCAGGCGATGCTCCAAGATACTTCTGCTAATCAATCGTAGAGACACACATTCACACACATTGACCCAGACAACACATACACAGGGACAAGTGAATGAGTGAAAAAAAAAAAAAAAGAAAGAAAGAGGACTTAGACTAATCGTGCTGTAAAGTATGAGCTCCTCATTAACTTTCTTTGACTTACGAGCTTTCTTGTTCTTTGGACAACAAGCTTCGATAGAACCTTTTTTCATATACAGGGCCGGATCTTAAGTAGGGAAGGCCTAGAAAGGGGAATATAGGAATTTTGACGGCACATACACATTTAAGTTATATATTTTTTTAATTCTAACGTTTTTGGTTTCTCCTTTTACGGCTGGAAAAACTTCATGAATAAGAAGTGTACACTTGTAGCATGCTCGGAATAAGTCAATACAGCTCCGCATTTACGACAAGGGCCTTATCCTCCACAAACTAAAAAATATACACTTTTTAAAATAAATGTGCATATGAAATATTTCTTAAAAAGAAAGTGAGATAAAGATACAAGAACTCCATAGTCCATTTAGCATGCTTTAAGACATAATTATTTTCCTTGATAAGCGGATTATTATTAAAGTAGGGGCCTCCACAAAAAATCCTGCCCAGGGGCCATATAATACTTATATCCGGACCCGGTTAAATAGAGAGAGAGAGAGAGCGAGAGAGAGAGAGTGAGAGCGAGAGAGAGACTGAGACAGGCAGATAGATAGATAAATAGATAGATAGATAGATAGATAGATAGATAGATAGATAGATAGATAGATAGATAGATAGATAGATAGATAGATAGATAGATAGATAGATAGATAGATAGATAGATAGAGAGATAGATAGATAGATAGATAAATAGATAGATAGATCTTGTTTGTAACCAATGATCTTTACAATGCAGAGAATAAAATAGTATAACGTTCCTAGACCTTGCGATGTAGAGGACAGATAATGTTAAGGTCATCTATTTCTTTCGACAGATAATGTTAAGGTCATCTATTTCTTTGGCCAACGCTTTACGAGCACGGTGTCAAGTGGCCAGCACAACGACCAGCCGCCATTTACTTTCCCCATTAGAGTTGGGTGGACTAAAAATCCTGAAATTCGAAATCCCAATCTTCACCGAGATTCAAACCCGGGACCCCAGGTTCGGAAGCCAGCCACTCAGCCCCATAAAATAGCATGAATAAATGCTATTAATTTTTATCATGAAAACCCAAGTCCTTTTAGTTATTCCTCAGAGAGAAGTTGTAATGTTAAAGATAGAGAAGTTGTAATGTTAAAGATAGAGAGGTTGTAATGTTCAAGATAGAGAAGTTGTAATGTTAAAGATAGAGAGGTTGTAATGTTCAAGATAGAGAGGTTGTAATGTTAAAGATAGAGAGGTTGTAATGTTCAAGATAGAGAAGTTGTAATGTTAAAGATAGAGAGGTTGTAATGTTAAAGATAGAGAGGTTGTAATGTTAAAGATAGAGAGGTTGTAATGTTCAAGATAGAGAGGTTGTAATGTTAAAGATAGAGAAGTTGTAATGTTCAAGACGCAATTCACGAAACACAAATTACCATGGAAATTATTTTTTTAAAGCGTATTTATTCTTTGATAATTACTTTATGAAAATGAAAGCATTCAATGGGATACAAACGCCAGATCATCAGTGAAGATGTGGAGCGTTGAACAACTCGACCATTACACTCTAATGAGTAGTTCCTCTAATCGGCTGATGTTTTTTTTCTTTTTTGGATGAATAGTTTATCAAGTAAATACTGACGATTATGGGACATCGATTAGGTCCAAGCGTAGGATTGTGTATATTTTGTGTGCAGGCGAATACTCAATGGGCCATACCATATAACATAGGGTTTATAATATAGGGCGTCATAACATATAACTTAGAGGTCATAACATAAGGGTCATAATGTTGGGGTCATAACATATAACAAAGAAGTCGTACCATATAAACTAGAGGTTATACTTTTAACGTAGAGGTCATACCACATAACACAATCAAAAATTCAATCGTTATGTCTGGGTGTGTCCTCAGATTGTAAATGTTTTTTTTGTGATGTGTGTGTGTGTGTTTGTCTGAAAAACAAAATCATCAAAGAACTGGAAGAGCTCCACAACGTTAAGTGGGTGGCTATTTTAAGATGAGTTTTTCCTGATTAATGTCGAACAGAGGGAGGAAAAAAAGAAGGGGGTGGGGACGCAACCGAAATATGACCTCCCTGGTTTATTTTCTACCTTTGTGTTCATGTTAAAGCAGATGCGGGGACGCTTGCAGAACGTGTGCTCAACACGTGCACACTAAAAGACAATTTAAAAACAAAAAAGCGACCTCCATCAAAACAACAACAAAAAAATCAACGTTCATTTTCATACTTTTTGGAGCTACTTGTCCATGCTTCGGCTCCGGAGTTGTCTGTTAATTTCTTTGGCCCAGATGATTAATTGATACGTATCTTTAATGGTAACCAATATTTGTGTATTCTCCCGGAAGTGACACGGCAGAAGTGAACCCGAGAGGCCACGTGCAATTTTTTCGTTCGTCGTCCATTTGTAATTTTTTTCCCGCTCGAACAGGCTCGTCGCGTGACCGGCACGCGCAAAGAGACGGACGCTTATCCCATTAAAACACATAGCAAGGGGAGTTAATTTTCAATCTGGCCTCTCGGTTTGTTTCCTCAAATTTTTAAGTTTATGTTTTATATTACCGAGTCTGTTTAGTTTCGGGTTGGTCCGTAATTTTACTCTTTTTAAAATTTAATTGTTATTATTTCCCTTCTGGTTTAAATGCTTGCTTCGATTTATTGCATTTTTTTTCCTTTTAATGTTAGTTGTCGTCCTGTCCCAAAAACTGTGAAATTATGACGTAGTAGTATAAACGGTAAATTGACAACTTTGACATCAAGATTGTCTGATGACATTATTAGACTTTTTTTTTCACTGGACGATGTTAAGGGGACTACAATAAATGTTTTCTCACTCTAACGAAGATCGATCCTGGCATTGCCAGAGAATGAAAATTAGCACATTTCTAGAATAATACTAATAATAATAAGGAGCATCCTACTCTATTGCACTATGTGTTAAAGCCGAGTGTTGATGTATTAATGTATTAATTAAGCAACTAGTTATGGCGATCTAGGTAGGTAGATTCTGATAAGGCTGAACATCTTGCCATTATGTGTTCAATTGACTCACCCACATTTCCACAATATCGGCATTTGTCAAAAACATAGTTCTTTTTTATCCTGATTACTCTTTCCTGTATTGCTGTAACACAGCCTTCTGTCTCAGAGTAGAGATCACCTGCTTTGAGTCATGTTAAGGAAGCAGCCTTGTCAATGTTGTCACCAGAAAATTCCTCAGTGGAAACTGATAAAAGGACTACGATGAATTTTGTTTCCCTTTAACGAAAATCGACCCTGGCTGCGCCAGAGAATGAAATCTCGTTCGTTTTTAACATAATATAATATAATATAATATAATATAAGGAAAACTGAAATTGAAGCGCGAAGAAAATATGGGAACATAAGCTTGGAAATTAAGCCACTATGGAAGTTATCGAAAATAACTAAATATCTTGTTGTTATGTCAACTGACTGAATAATGACAACTGACTTTACAGACACCTTCAAGGCCCTTAAACTTCCTAAATAGATTCGCGTTGCCTGTCATAAATGGGTACTTTTGCAGACCTGCCACATCACCAGAAAATTTCTCAATGGACACTGCTAAGGGGTCCACAATAAAACTCTGTGCCAGAGGATAAAAATTAGTTCATTTACTTTATAATAGTACTAATATATTTTGAGAAAACGTTGTTGGTTGTTTTGTTGGTTTTTTTTTTATTGGTTTCTCACTTTAGGTTTTAAAAATTCATCAAAGAAATCGACAGCATTGTAATTTAGCTAAGAAACATTTATTTCATATTAAACGATATGTGACGTTTCAACCTCTGAGCATCAAAAAAAAAACAACTATTGTGTAATATCATAGAATCTGAACACATGTGTTTTGAATGAAAAGGAAGTTTTCAAGAATGTTATGTCGCAAGACAGTCAGTTTCCTTTTATTATCATACCTTCCATACCTCTCGGTCCGTGTGGCAGTTGACCTAAAGCTCATCTGTTTATGTGGCCGACGGTTGACGAGGGTGCTGTGTGGACCAACCGCCTTTTAAAGTTTAAACCCCTTATCTTCATTGGGATTCAAATTCGAGATCTCTGGAAAGCCAAGCGCTCTATCGCTTCACCATATTGCAAGATAAACAAATAAAAAGATAACATATCTCATAAAGTAACTAGTACCTAGGTCTTTCATTTGATGTGATTGATTACATTTTAATTAGAATTAAGCAGGACAATACACTCCAATATCTTACGAACATAAGTTTTCATTCCTTAATTTTTTATCGATCTCGTCTGCTGCTTTGTATGTGATTATTGTTATTAAACTGTTTCGGAAAAGTCCAACTATTGTTCAAGCCTCAATTTGAGTCTGTGTGTGTATGTGTGTGTGTGGGGAGGGGGTAGACGCGGGAGTTCAATGTGGGTACATTTGCGTAAATAAAAAAAAATTAGCTCAACTTGCTAAACTAATTTTAGAAGCAGACGAGCACTGGGCAGCCATACTTAAAACTCTGCTTCCGTTCTCCCGCGTGGGAAAGAGATATGAGGGATAGAGCCCCGGCGCGTGCTAGGAGTGTGGCCGGCGTGATGCTTCTTTTGAGTTCCTGTGTGCCTCTCTGACAATTAGCGCCCGGCTCCAGAGCTGCACGTGGAAGGGATGGCCCGGGACCCTAGAATATCGTCTGCTCCAATCTTTTCCTGTTATGGTTTTGAAACTTTCGGGAACACCTGCTCTGTTCAGATGTCCTGAATAGAACAATGACTTTGGGTGACTCAAGGTCAAGGTTGTGTTTTACATCTGAAACAAGGGTATTTGGTATATAGAGGGTGACAGGGGTCCGCGAAGGATGTCAGAGCCGGCTCACACAAAGAAGTTGTCTCGGATAGTCATCACTCGGCTCTCTTGCTAAAACAAAATTTTGTAAACACTGAGCTCTAGTATGAGGGTGAACTTGGTGATATTAGAATACAATGGTTATGTCCAAAGCAAGGTCCTCGGGAACTTTACTTTTCTTTTTACTATGATGTGGTACTCTTCGGCCCTTAGAAATGTTTACCTGAATTGCATAATAAAACCGCAAATGATCGGCTTTATCGGATTTAAATTATTATTTTTTTTTTTTTTGGTGATGCTACCCTTAACACATGTTTTGGAAATGTACTTGGCCCTTAGGAGATTAGACATAACTGAACAAGACAAATGCTCGAAGTTCTTAATGCTAAAGATGTGGTTAAACAACACTTCATGACTGTGAATTTCTAGGAAATCTACATATTTGACTCCCGGTGTTGGCAATGTAGGCCAATGTCTCCTCGGTCAGCCCTCGCTAGATGCCTCGTTTTCTTTACGATTTCTCAACTTGATGTCAATTTAAGGTCGAAATATTGTAACGATAATTTTCAAAAGAACGCTGAGTTATGTATGCCGAAGTCAATGCAAAAGGGAGCAAGGCACAAAGACTAATACATAAACTTGGAGCTTTACAAATGTATTGAGAGTTGAGGCGTAGCTAGGGGGGGGGGAGGAGGGGGAGAATTGGAAAATCACCCGAGCCCCCACTTGAGGGGTTCCCCCAAATGAGTGGGTTTTTTTTACATTAAATATTAAATATTACGCAAAAAGCAGGGGGCCCCCAAAGAGGTCAAGCGCCCCTTCAGGGCCACCAAATGATAGAAAATTCTTAGCTACGCCCCTGGTTGAGACCATCCTAGTGTGTTTATTCTAGTAAAAAAAAATATGCAAGCTAAATTAATAATGCTATTCCTTCGTAACTGTAGACAGTAGAAAATGGCTGAAAAGATTTCTTATAAGAAAAACAAGTAGCCTTTAAAATTTTAAATGTTTCTTTCAATGAAATCCTCTTTTATGAATCCAATGATTATTGCTCATTCTATTTATTCCTTGTATTGATTCAGTTTTGTTTTGATTACTTTTGTATAGCCCAACTATCATGCTAATAGCACGCTCAGAGCGCTAAGGTCCAATCTCTTTTGTGGACTTATGGGGGGAGGGGGGTTTCTGAGAGAAGGTTTTCCGTGCTGCCTTTAGGCGCTCAGCAAACACAAATCTGCTCAAGTCGGGATTTGAACTCAAACCCCTTGATAAGAAACCAAGTTTTTGACACTCAGCCACATATCGCACTTATTACCTCATCTTATCTTGTAAACTACAGACGTTACTTCAAAAAAGAATATGATAACGTCCTGCGCGTGTTCCTAAGTCAATCATGCATGTTAATCACTAACTTAAATTCTGCCAATTCATTTGTGTTCCTGGCTGACTTAAGCAAGTAGTCATTCTAGTGAGCTTGCCAAATAAAGCTCTTCTATTACAGTCTGGCTCATTTCTACATAAGACGGTGCTCAAAGCGTTCATGAACTTCTATTTATTTATTTCTCTCTTCACTGAATACAAAGAAACGTTTGAGTTGAGTGCGGGAATACCCGCTGAAAGTGTTTGTTTTTTCTAATAGCCGAATCTAATTTTAAACCGCGAGGCCAATTAGAAAGTAATTTCCCCCTTAAAGATATACAGAAACTTTAAAAATTTTAGGAAAATAGCGTCGTTATTGAAATATCAGTCTAGTGTCCAGGTTCCAGTCTCTGCGTAGTTTTCACCCTTGAAGAGATTGCAAGCTAATAAGAGGAATTCTATGTGTATTTCTTATGAGTGAACAGGATCAACTGGGCACTGGTGTAGAAATCTCTGACGTTTATACTACGAAGTAAAGAGAAGTACCTTCGATGACGGGGCAGCTCGGTCTTTGATATCTTGATGTACAGAGTCAATGCGTGAGGGAGAGAGAGAAGAGAGAGAAAGAGAGAGAAGAGAGAGAAAGAGAGAGAAGAGAGAGAAGATAATCTACAGGCAAGTTTTTTTTAAGACTGGGAGACGTTTGTCCAATGAAAAAATTGCATCCATTGGTAGAAGTCATACTCTACATTCGTAATGCATTGCAACATGAAAGTGAAAGCAATAAAAGATGTTAAATAATTATTTTTTGAGATGGGAATGTGTTTTTGTTTTGTTTTGCGCAGTTTATATAGTCGGTGAGTCGAAACTCTGTGTAAGTGTGACACGGCAGCTAGGTGCATGAGCTCAAAGAAGTTCACGGGTAGCTGATTTCTATTGAGCCAACAACATGCATTGGATCTCATGATCAGATGAGACTTTTGAGGCCAAGAAATTACACTTTTGGGGCCTAGAAATTAGACTTTTAGAGCCTAGAAATGGGACTTTTGGTGCCTAGAAATGAGACTTTTGGGGCCTAGAAATGAGACTTTTGGGGCCTCGAAATGAGCCTTTGAGGCCTAGTGGTGAAGCACAAATTGTCTGTATGTGTGTGTGTGTGTGTACTGGATGCACAAGCTATTCCATGTAATGTATACATATAGATCTACATTTATGTCTATCATAGGAAAGAACGGTAACGATGGCAAAAGAAGTATCACGGTGACCTCCCATATGACCATGAGCTGGCCACACAAATATGTCCGAATTATACATGCTTGTTCTTTATTCCGGATAACACGCCCTGTACCACCCCCTCTTCCTCACCATGCTCTCTTCATCATCGCCTCCTCCCCCCCCCCCCCCCCGCCCCAGACCATCAGTTAAACATGTCAACTTTCAAAAGAGGACAACTACGAGTCTACGAAAACTTTAAAGCTAAGGCGCCATATTAGACACGTGACCGACCTACGCCCCTTTATGTAAGATTGACAATTACCACCCCTGCTCGAATTTCTTTTTTTTTTAATACAGTTGAGAGGAATTGGGGAAGGGTAGTATGAGTGGAAAAAGGGAGGGGGGGGGGGAGATCACATTGAAACAAAGAAAAGTTGCGTCATTTAACAAGAAAGATAAGAGGGTAGAAACATGAAGAGGGATGGGGGATGGAAATTTAAAAGACGTTTTTAAACTAGACAACCAATTCGAAAAAAAAAATCAAAAAATCTTTAAGTTCAGTTTTCATAGAAGTCAAAGGCATGTAAACAGGGTAATTTTAACAGCAATCGAGAGAGTCAATGTCGTTAGTTCCGTGCATGCTGCGTGAGTTGTCGTAAAACCTATATTTATGAAGTACATTTTTTTCCATGTTGCCATTGAAGAAAAAAAATACTGAAGAAAGCTGATCTTTCAATCGATATTATCAGCCCTAAACTGACGTGATATTATTAGCCCAAAACTGACGGGTATTTAAAACGAAAGTCTAACTCTGCACATGTCGCAAAATGTAATTATGTAGATTGTTTTCGACATTAGCTGTTAAGTTTCGGGAATGAGTCGAACCATTTTTTGTCCTTTTGTCTTAAAGCTCCATTTTTTTTTAAACGCTAGTTCTTGAGATCATCTTTTTGAGTTGGCACACATTTGTGTAATTTATACAACTAAACAGAGAATCGCTTTGGTTGTGAAAAGCTTTGAATGCAGTCTGTTTCCCCTTTACAATACTTTTGACATTTATGTGATCACGTGGCATTCAAAAACAGACGCACGTGACAATTACACTTGGACACGCTCCGCCCATCTGCCTTGATTGGTTACAATCCACTGGGAGGTGTTTGTGATATTTCTATTGACCCTTAGCTGCTTTCAATATGATTTTTTTTAAAACAACAAAATGTAAATTTTAAATTAGAAACTTGCAGAAGTGAGCATTGTCTGTTGTGTGTGTCTGCGTTCCCGGTAAACCTCCTTTCAATTTGCGCAAACGACATGCAAGCCAAAAAGAATCAGAAAATAAAAAGAACTACAATCAACGCACTACTTTAAGGCTCTTGGCGTGGGAAGCGAAATTGATCGAGGACAAATTCAAAGTAAAAAAAATATAAAAATATAAACAAACAAATTTTCAAGCACGTTGCTTTTCCCTACGGGTAAAACTTAATCTGTCGTATCTAACCCTTATTTCGTTCACACGGGCAGAGTGTAGTCGCCTTCATGGTATAATACTCATGTCAATCTACGCGTCCTCGCTGTGAACAGACCCAGCTTTTAAATCCGAAGAAGAAAAAAAATAGGGAAACCAAAAAGCAAATTATATGCTACTTACATATTTTTATAAACCATTTAGATTTTTACAAAATATCAAGACAATTTGATTCTGATGAGTTCTATAGAGTTTGAATTGTACAGGGTGAATGTGGTTATCATTTACAGCATTGCATTATGATTATTATTTATCAAATTCATTCCCAAATATTTCCAATGCATTCCGAGTAGCTGCTTGTTATTGGGTGTGTGTATGTATGTTTCTAAAGTAACGGTGGGAAGAGGTTGGTGATTGTTGTTGTTTTTTCTGACTGTGCAGTGCAGAATGATGAAATCACAATAGGGTCTGGCGTAATTCAAATGTGAATAGGGAGACAACCCAGTGACGCGAAAGTGTAAAGACGTGTTTTTTGTTGTGAGCTACATTTATTTAAATATGATTTTATTTGTATCTATTAGATCTATAACTCATTTCAAGTTGAATCTGTGAATACTGTTAATAAAAGTTATATTTTTTTACTCATGAGGAGTACAAATCATAGTGTGTAAAGTTCACAATAAGAAAAGTATAACGCGCCTAGGTGGGTTTAGTTGTACCAGCTGTCTAGAGCTATAGAGATATAAACTAACGACCCCATAGGGATAGAATAGCATCAACGTTATTCGGGGTCTTCATTAACTGGACAAAGCTAGCAAGTTTACTGGAGGAAGGGGGGGGGGAGAATGATGTGAAATTAGGAGGGTGAACAAACCCCCAAAAAATATATATATATATGAATATCTAGATTGAAGAACATTCGCTTATTAACATGTGCTGGAAATTTGAATACCGGTTGGGAAATTTATTTTTTTCAACAGACAAGGAAAAAAATATACATGAGAGTCAGAGATAAGGAACTGTAGAAAAGAACAAAGCAGCAGCTTATTGAAGGTTGATATCATTCAGAGACGCTGGAGATGCCTAGGCCTCACCATTCACAAGCCTGCATCTAACATTGCAAGACAAACCTTCACCTGGAACTACCAAGGAGAGAGAAAGAAGGAACGGCCTTGAAATACTTGGCGCCGCGATTTGGAAGCAGATACCAAGATGATGAGAAAGACGCGGGGACAGCTGGTGAGACTCGCCTAGAACCGAGATGCCTTGAGGAAACTGATTGGTGGCATACCTTAAGACGGGACTACAGGCAGATGATGAGAGGATAGTCTACAAACTCAAGCTTCCTCAGTTTAGTAACCAAGCTATTTATGACCTCAACCATACAGTACATTACAGTAAAATGTGAGTTATAACAGCTCTCACCGCTAGTCTAGATATCTATATGATACTAGATAGATATCTTATCTTAGATATCTTATTTTGATGCACGCGTTCAGCGGATATTCACGCACTCAACTCCAAAGTTGTTTTTCTTTGAAGATGGCAAATTCCTAGCTACGCCACTGACAAAGTAAGTTATTATTATAGAGTTGGAAACATGGCGTCCTTGCCTTTGTTTATTGTTCCATTTATGTTAATATCTCTCCCAATTTTCTTCTTTTCATTTTCTTTATGTTTCATTCTATCGCCACCTCATTTGTTCTTAATACGTTCTTTTCTTAAAACGTGTACCTGCATTTCATGGCTCAAAAAGAAAAGTATACTGGGTCTTAAATATCAAAAATGTAAACAAAGTATAGATTACTCTGCAATTACCAATTAGGGTAAAAATCTTCCCATAAAAGAGCCGGCTAACTAAATCTTTAGGACTGTTTAACTATTTTTTAAAAATCGTATTTTGATAATGTACCTTTGTTGCCATATTTCTTTTCTTTTTTTTCTGTATATATATATATATATATTTTATTTAAATAGCATTTTGCAGAGGGGTGGAGGCTATGAAATTCCGCTTTTTTTTCTCAGCTAGTCGAATATTTGGTTGGGTGGGGGGGGGGGGGGGGGGCATAATTTTTAAGCCTACGTATGATTGCAGGAGAAAAAGTTAGATTTGTGCATAGATATTTTGGTTGAAGGAGAGGCAGTAGAGTGACCAGACCCAGACCTCGAGAGATTCTTTTGCCACCGTCAGCCCTTCACACAATTATGCCACACATTCTAAATGTGACGTAATCATCCGTTATAGACTGAAATAGTCCTGGTGATTTATTCCTAAACAGTTTTCCTAAAGCTGGACTTATTGCTATTAATATTTTACAACCTCTTCTCGGCACCTTATACCAATTAGTCTTATTTACAGCCTTTTATTATGACATTTAGGTAAGGCTTAGGTAATCAGACCTCAGGCAAAAGAAAGACATGTTTGGGTTTTTTGAGGTTGAGTCCATCGTCCGGCACGCATTGGTTTAAAATGTGAAAATGTGTCCGACTTTGACTCTGTTGTGAACTGCACTGGTATATTATATAATCATCTCATTCAATTCTTTCTTCAGGTTGAAACACCCATACTTACTTCTACATGAACCAAAAAATAAAAGGTTTATCTAAAGGGAAAGAACTCGTCCTTAAAACTATATCTACCCATAATGTACAAGCTATTTCCCTTATTCGATATCAAACAAAATAATTAATTACCAATAAGTACTTTTGTTCATTGGCTCATGTTTTGTTATATACAATAAATACTTGTTTAAAGTATCAACTTGATCTAAGAATGCGTGAGGTAGAAATAACGTTAACAATTATTTAAGGGGACTAAACCTCATAAATATAGCCATATCTGTGAATACTGAAGTATTAGTTTCCCTTGTCCCTAATAAACAAAATAATTAATTACCAGTAATTACTTGTATAGTTGGTAACTTTTATAAATTGATTCATATCTTGTCTATGCCAATGAATAATTGTGCGAAGTTTCAGCTTAATCCGAGAATGGGTGTAGGAGAAATATCGTGTACACACTTTTTACCAGACTGACAGACAGAGTTGATTTAAACCTTGGAAAAAGAATGGGGTAACTGGTGTTAGCAATGTGTAGTAGTTTCACCACTACAGCTCTACTCGCAAAAAACATTGAGATGACACTTTTATTACAACAGGCTTTGTGAAATGTGATGATTCTTTTCGTGTTTGTATATTTGCATAAGAAGCCCGTTACTCAGAGACCCTCAAGATCCGTGAATTTTTCTTTAGAAAATATTTTTAGACGATCAACGCACGGTCGTTATACAGTAGTAGAATCAAGGGGAGAGTATGCTCCCCCATGGACTTCGCGTAAGTACTGCTAAGGCTGCCGCTCAGAGTGAAATGTGTTAAAGGATATTTAAACGAAATTCTAGTCAGAGAGAGGACTGGTTCAAATCTCTAGCCGATAGTTACAAATTTAAAAGAAAAAATACTTTAAAAAAAAAAAAGCTTATATTAAGCGTAGTAGTATCAATTAGTTAGGATCAGTCATGTAATTAAATTAGTAATAGATCTAGAGCCTAGACAATGATGGCTGCCTGGTCGTGCGGTTTGCACGCTGGACTGTCGTTCGGACTTATCGATGGTCCCGGGTTCAAACCCTGCCCGCTCCCATCCCCCGTCGTCCTGCGGGAGGTTTGGACTAGGAAGTAATTATCTTCAACTCTGAAGGAACATCCGAAATAAGTAAAACATTTTACATTTTACAAACAATACTGAATCTGAGCAAGTAGGAATACTAGTGATTATACATAAAACACTGAACACTTCAAATACAAAATCAAAACCTAATAAAAATAAAAAAACAGAAGAAGATAAAGACACATTCCTTGTTCCAAATGCTAGGACAAATTTGTACAAATACTCCTTCTTCCCTAGTGCTATTAGAGCATGGAATGGGTTGCCTGAGCTAGCCAGGAAAACCAATGACTTGGCAGAATTTAAGCCATTGGTTAATTTGCATAACTAGATTGACATATGAACATCTGTATGACGTAATCATCTTTTTTTTTAAGTAACGTCTGTATTTTAAAAGATAAGATTAAATTTCAGTTTGATCCGATATTGAGTTTGGGAGAAAAAAAAATGTACAAACTTTTTACCAGACAGACAGACAGAGTTGATATAAGCTTTGTAAAACGCTTCTTTATACGACTAGTGGCAGATATGTTGTTTTTCTGCACACTTGACTTTTATTAAACTGACTTGATGGAGAATTAATTATTTATTAATAGCTCTACCCTCTGTAACTAAATTTCACACCAGTCGTGCAGCTTCAGAGCTAATGTTGGCTATAATTAGGTGATAATTATAATTTCTTTGCAGAAAAAAAGAAAAATGCACGCTAAGAGCAAGGAAGAAAACACTCACAGAAAAGCGTTAGGGGAAAAAAATGTCAAAGTGAAAAGGGGGTGCCTCGCAAACTAAGCGATTGGTATCCGCATAGCGAGGTGAGATATGGACAGATAACTCGGAATTTCATTATCGGGCGGTAAGCAGATTAGAGTGAGCCCCCTTACAGCAGAGTGACTCCGTATGGCGAGAAAACTTGCGAACCCTTGGGGGCGTTTCCCACGCAGCATTGAACACCCCCATTCCCCCCATGTAAAAGTCGGCAGAAGACAAAAAAAGATATGAAATTATTATTATGCTTTGTTTTGTTTGTAAAATGCTTTACATGTTTCGGATGTTCCTTCAGAGTTGAAGATAATTTACTTCCTAAGATGACAGGGATGGCAGCGGGCAGGGTATGAACCCGGGACCATCGAAAAGTCCGAAACAGAGTCCAGCGCACATACCGCTCGGCCAGACAGCTTTATATTGCTTGTCATGAGCATTTGCTAATTTCATATTTTTTAAAGACTGACCATGATCCGAATGCTGTAGTATAAGTCGGTGTAAAGAGAGAAACGGTAAAATAGTAGTACTTGGGTGTATATATAACATAGTCAACGTAATAGACATTATAATTCGCTGGACAAATGAATTAATAAGGAAGCGTTTACTTGTATGTCACTTTATTATTATTGTTATAAATAAGAAAAAAAAAAAGGAGGGATCCATGGGAAAAAAACATATATAATAAGTTAGTAAGTAAATTTCCCATTTCAGACCTTTTGATCTGTAGGGCATATGATGTAAAGGTCATCTGTTTTTTTGTGATCTACGGTTAACGAGGGTGTCATGTGGTCAGCACAACGACCAACCGCCTTTACTTTTTCCCCACAATATATAGACTAGAAAAAAAAAAGGGCTTATCCTGTGGATAATACTAGTTCATTATAGTTGTTTTTTTTTCCAAACATCTCTTGTATTACCATTTCGAGCTAATCATTCTGTTCAGAAAGTGTGAACATTTTGGTGAACATTACGGTCTTTTTCTTGTGAGTTGTAGAACACATCGACGGTATTTAATTATGATTGCTATTACTGCTGTACTAATTTTTCACTCTTGGTCAATTTCGTGCAAGACTTGCACCTCCTCTTCCCCCTCCCTCACTCTCCAGGGCTCCGTCCGTCTCATTTTTCATGATTATGACAACAGTGTTGACGGGGAATTCCCGATGAATCCATTCTTCTCTTTGCGGAGACTGACCGGCGTGGAGTTTCATCCTGCCTTTGTCTGCTCGAGACGCTGGACATCCACTCTGCTCCCCCAGGGCAAATTACGCCCGGTTAGGTCCCCCTCGACTGGTCAGTTTGACGCAACGACCAGCAAACAAGACTGACGAGCTAATGAACAGTAGGGCCCCTTTGTATGGTCACTCACCCTCTACCCTTTGCCCCTTGACCCGACCCTCCCATTGCACATGGACACAAACTGGTTCTCGGGTGAAGAACATTATGAGTGTTATTTAAACTACAGCTTATCCTACCAGATTTGTTTGGGTCAGTGTGTGCACTCACGTGGGATATACAAGTGTCGACCAATATGTATACAAGATTGTTTTCATTAATTTTGTTTTAACAATTCCTATTATTAACTTGCATCCTCTTCCTTGGTTCAAAAAGTTGGAAACTGGGTGGACGGCTCTAACAAGTTTCCTAAAAAGTTGACAGTTTATGTATACATTGCAAATAAAAATACTACCTTACTACCTAGGCCCACTTGGCCTAACAGTTATAGGCTATATTTTAATAAACTTATAATCATTATTTTTTTAAAAAAAGCTTTATATATATATATATATATATATATATATTATTTGTTTGACATTTAATACAGATATACAAGATAGGTATGTAGAAACAAATTTCTAATAAAGTTGTTAGAGCCATTTTCGAAATACCCGTCCAGAACCCATTTAATAGTGTGCAAGCTAATAGGAGGAATTCTAAAAAGAAAAAAAAAAGATATGATTATGGACTTATGTATTGCAAAAATGGAATCGTTTTTTTGTGTGTGAGAGAACATTAAAATAGTACATTTAAGTACTTCGATATAGTCTTAGAGGATAAATGTATTCAGGGTCGAGGGATCAAGCCTCCTCAAGACGACTTATTCAACTTATGCCACCACATCTGTCAAGTACAATTTCTCTCCCTTGTTCGGCAACAAGATAATTAATTACAGATATTTAACTATTTTTAAAAATTGATTCTTGTTTTGTCAGGTAAAAGAAATAATCGTGCAAAATTTCTGCTTGATCCGAAAGAGGGTGTGGGAGAAATATCATTTACAACCTTTTTACTAGACAAACAGAGTTAACATAAGCTTTGTAAAAAAAAAATGTCCCCCTTAATGTTAGAAAATGTTAAGTTTCAGCATCTCTGTGTGTTGAACAATCTGAACATAAAACCCCAAATGTTGCCATTTAGATCACTGGCAAGAAACATATCGGTGCTACACTTGGACACCTTTTCGAGAAAGATATTTGAAAGAAAGCTTTAGAGATTTTCAACAACCAAAAAACAGAATTTTGGGTCACGATTGTATCACGTTAACACTACAGAGAAGATACTTCTTCTCCCGATGTGACTTCCAATGCATTAAATGGCCACTCCTGGTTGGAACACTCTACTAAACTCTAGCTGCTGATTCAGTACAGTAGTGATTAGGATTTATATTTATATATATCTCCTCTGTTGAGATCGAGTTTAAATGCAAACAATAGGCTACTCTATTTACCGCGTTTTCCTGTCATCCAAAGTTCTGCAATAAGATTTAAAAGTGGTGTTCACATAGTGGACTTCCCCCCCCCCCCCCTTCACATATCCCTTAGTTTTTGTTTAATCGTTGGTGCACCATACATGATATGTTGACCATCTTTCTCCATTCCTCTCTCTTGTGTTATCTTCCCATGGCTTTTGACTGCCTCCCCTTTGTTTTCCTGGTAGGTCTACTTGAAGGAAGATCTTTGCGATCCCTGAGGACCTTGTGATATGGACATAAAGTTTTAGTTTGCATAACATGTTACTTCGTGTTTTGTTATCAACACGTCCATCTGGAGATTCACACAACTCGTCTGCATTACGTGTACCCCTTTCATTGTTTGCATACAGTTCACCTCTTTCTAGCTACACTATTTGTGACAAGTCACCGAGGACAGGTGACAGCCGATTTAACTGTTATCGTCACACTTTTGTCAGCGAATCGGCTTCTATTTTTAGTCGCTCCACCCCCCCCCCTTTTTTTTTTCGACCAACCATGTGCGAACTTTTAGCTTGAAATAAATTATTCAACCCATTCTATGCTCTGATTTACTTTTAAGATTATGTAAACATTTGGCAAAACTGTAGGCCTATTAATTTCTGTTCTGTTAGCAATGGCATTTTAAATATCATTTTAGTTATACAAGTTCACACTAACGCTTGTCGACTACACTGGCATCCTAATTTAAAGGCCATTTCTAGATGTTTTGAAAATGTCAAATTTTAATCAGGATTTGACCAATGTGTTTTGTTCACAATTCTGACAATAAAATACCGGCATATAAATTAGGACGTTTGGATGTTTTGAAGTTCAAATATCAGAATTTAATATCTTAATCTTAAATGAAATAGAAATTTGGAAGATTAACTTACAGAAAAAGGTCTACAAAAAAAAACAACTAAAAACAGCAAAATTGAGGATTGAGCACCTCCATTACTAAAATGGGTTTTAGTGAATCTATGGCATTCTTTAAACTAGGGTATAGTAAAAATAGATGATGCATATTTCAGCAGAATTAGGTGAGCTTTCTATTTTTGTAATGATAAATAAAAATTAAAATAAAAAACAAGAAAAACAAAATTTTACTTTTTGGGGAAGGGGAGAATGAAAATTCAACCACTGGAAGTCAGTGGTACCTCAAATGCTGCTAAATTGTAGCCATAGGTCCTGTGTCAAGGAATACAAAGGATTTATCAGTAACTATAGTTAACATTTCCTGCATATCAATTATATTTTTGTGAATTTTTTTTGTTAGTTTTTAAAAATATAACAATTTGAATACTAAATATTTTTCACTTTTTATAAATTACATGTTTTTGGGTGATTTGTGAAATCTGTAAATGAGTGGTGATGTTACTAGTCAGTGCCTAGAATGAATACTGTTTAATCAATTATTTTTCTACCTTAATTATTGCTATTGCGTCATTGTACCTTAAAATTATTTTCTACAAAAGATTCAGGAGAGAGCATAACCAGGTGAGCTGTTCTGCCTCATCGTGGCACCTGGGTGGAAACGGCTACTTGAGGGGGTAGCTAGGCAAAACGAATGGCAAAACATAACCCCCCTGGGGATGCCCACGGTTAGACGAGAGTCAACCCTTTGCACAGGCGGGGTTGTAAAAAAGTCCCCACAAAACTGTCACACATCCATGTGCCGTTCCTCAAAGAACCGTTACATAAATGGCGAGTCCCCCACAGTTAGCTTGGTATAGCGAAGGAAAATGACGGAGGCTCCCGGTGTCCTCGGCCTTCGGACATGAGTCGGGGGCCAAAGGCATTGGAAACAGCAATGCTTTACATAGGCATTGATTTGGGTCGCTCTCAAACAGAACTGTGTGTTCACACAGGTTTGTTTTTCTTTTACTGTTCAGGCTGGACGACCTAACAGTTTTTTTTTCAAACTTCGAGCTCGAAGAGCCTTCGGCTCAGCTCAGATGACAATCAAACGAAGAGAGCGTAACATTAAAAAATATGAAGAAACAATTATCAATTAAATACACATTTATTTGGCCTTTTTAGACTTCAATTTACGAGTATAGAAGTCAAGTTCTTTTCCTTCTAAAAGGTAGCCATCCACTCTCCCACTCTGGCCTGGGCGTGATGAAATCTTAGCTGTAAAAAAAAAAAAAATTATGAAAGATTAGGAACATATATAAATAAAATAACAGCTGAATTAGCAATACTGAGATGTTGGTCAGTGTAACTATGACTAGGTATATAACCCTCATAATGGATGACATACACTGAAAAATACAGTCATTGTCTTCCTTCAGGGAAATGTTAGCATCATTCCAAATACCAGTATTCTAGAATCACAATGAATAATACCTTTATATTTATGAAACTGTCTTTTATTGCACTTTTTGTTTCATTTTCTTTTATACAAACTAAGTAATCAGTAACATGACTACTATAGTCAGTCAAAGAGGTAAGAAAATAAAGTTTAGTAAGCTAATTGAGGAGGAGGGGGTCAATGTAAGTTTGATTTCATTACAATGCTTATACAAGTTATACAGCAAAACAAATATGAATGAATTACCAAAGAATTTGGAAATGTAATACAATTTTTTTAAGTTGGGCAGTTTGTCTGCCTTTACCTTGTGAAGTGGTTGGGTTTTTTTTGTACATAAGTAAAATTCTATCAAAAAAGCAAAACTCTAAAAGGTTTATAAAAATGTGAATTCTGATACCGGTATGGTTAAAAAAAAAAAAAAAAAAAAAAAAAAACAAGTAAAGAAAATAGGCTTGATCAAATTGGCTTAATGCTCTATCAACTCCACTTAAGGAAGTCTCTAAATGACCTTATCTGGAAATGGCAAATATAACAGCCAAGTGCATATAGTCCTATATCTGAACTAAGACTGGACATCTATTAAAGTTTAAATTATACAGCAGCTCATGGACACGCAATGGAATGCTTCCCTTATGAGAAATAGCTGCCTAGGTGGATGGGATTGCATTCACTTTCTCTAGTTAGTGCTACCCATTAGGGCCCTTTGATACCTAATTGAAATAAGTGAGTTTCTGAAGAGCTGTGCTTTACTAAACAGCCAGCATGTTCCCATTTATATTTCTAATTAAAACTTTTGGAGGTTAGTTGATGAAAAACTGTTTAGTCAAGATTAACATAGCCAATACAAAATTAAAGTGGTCAGTGTAACTATGACTAAGTATAACCCTCATAACGGAGGACATACACTGAAAAATACAGCCATTGTCTTCTTTTAGGGAAATATTTACATCATTCCACCATGAGATACTTTTATGCCTTCAATGATTATTTTATTACAAAACTGACTTTTCTATTGTAACCTTGTATCATCTTGCTTAAATAAAATGCTCTTATATAATTAACAACTGAAAAAAAAAAAGACACACTAACCCAGCGTTTATCAAACTGTGGGATATAAACTAAAATTCTGTTGTATAAGGCAGTTATTCATGGCAGATCTTTAAGCTGATAAATGGGGTTGGGAGCACTAACAACATGTTTTAGTTTAGGTTGTTTTTTTTTTGGGGGGGGGGGGGGGGGGGGGGGGGGGGGAGAAGAAATGCTGCTGTAACAGTCCCTAAATATGCAGTCATTAATCACAATAAATGGAAAAATTCATAGTTTATACCATTTTTACAATTTAATAAGAAATGCATCTTGATTGTCACAGCCTGGCCCACCTCTCCTTCATTCATCTTTCAATATCCTGTGAGGACAATTAGTTTACATACTATACTTTGAGCCCAAATATCAAACATTAGTCATTAGCCTAAAATTTGTATTGCCTTTTGTAGAAATTTACCGTAATGCTAGATTTCAATAATGCTATGGGATGAAATGCTCTATCCTTTTACATTTGATGACTAGAACAAGTAATTCATACCAGAAAGCATGCACTTATGCAATACCCAGATTTTTTTCATCACCCTACAGAATTTATTTTTTCAACTGGATATGAACCCTTAAGTATACACTAACCATAAACTCTTCCAGTAGAAAACTGTTCATCAAGAGCTGGCTCTACTTTGGCAATCTTTTTTCTTGCTTCGTATTTCTTCTGGGTCTTTTTAGAGCGCACTTTGTTGAGTACAGCCTCTTCTTCTTCAGACTAATGAAATAAAAAGTTTTCAATGCAAAATCATAAGTAAAAAAAAAAACAGTAAAGAAATGTTTTGTTAAACAAAGGAACAGTTCCCTAAGTTACTTTCTAACAAAAATCTTTAAACTGACCAGTTTAACTCCTTTCTTGCGACCCAAAGGTGTAGCATAGTGAGCTTCATACCACTGCCTGAAAGGTGTAGAGTCAATTTGAACAATGCAGCTCTTTACTAGGGTCTTGGTTCGAACAAACTCATTGTTTGAAGCATTGTAGACTACATCAATGATACGGGTTTTACGAGTAATGGCTGCAATAAAAATGTTGACACATTTTACAGATACATAACAGTATTCTACTGTGCTCAGACACAACAGTTCAAATTTGCAACAAAAAAAATTGATGGCCTTACTGTCATTGAATAAATGAAAGTCAAGGTGGGATGAAATAAACAGAAATTACAATGGCCAATAATCAATCTCAGTAAGTATTATATAAAAATGTGAAAAAAATTTTAACCAATATATATGTGGCTTGCATAATCGTACTTTTGTAATTGTCAATAATGGAAAAATAAAATGAAAACCAGGATTCTTTCTAAGCAAAATGTTTTCCACCTGATATCAGAAAAACAATAACTTGTGTATATATATATATAAAGACCAGATCACATCCAAAGAAAGTGAAAATGTTCTATATTGAAGAGAAATATTAACCAAATTTCTTTCGTAAGAGAAAATAAATATTATATTATAATGCTACGAGACTTCATTTCATTAGATTTTATTTATTTACTAATACTAAAAAAATGCCTGGAGACAGCAGACAGTTTAAGTTGCAGTACAATTCATTAGAAGAGCTGAATGACTTATTAATTTTAATAACATAGTTCCTGCTCCAGACATAGTAAAAAAAAAAAAAAAAAAAATAAAAAGCAACAACTTTACTACCTTCACTTCCCCAAGAAAAGTTTCCATGATCTTGTCTCAAAGCTCTGTATTTCTTATTGCCACCCATGGTACGAATTGTGTGAATTCTTTTCGCACCAAGCTATAAACAAACAAAAAAAGCAACATTTCAAACGAAGTTCTTCCATTAAATTATCTTCAATATCATCTGTGAAGGTAGATTATTGTGAATCATTAATGAATTCTTAGCAAATTGGAAAGAGGTGCCATTGGTTACTAGGGTCAAATGGCTTCAGAAAAATATCTGTGAACATAGATCATCTGAACAAAAAAGGTAGTAGTTAAAATAGGTCATTATATCATGTTCTAACAAGACCACAGATTTCATAGGCTTGGCAATCTAAGATGAAGTGGACCTAAATGAGCATTTATTGCAGCAGTTACTGAGATCTTTGATTTCAATTGGAGCAAAAATTTAGTTTAAAAAAAGATATGACTGGAAAAAAAGATGAGGGGTCAGACATAATATTTATAGCAACTAACAAGCTTCTCCCAAAGAGATTGACAATTAAATGTAAACCATTCTATAATACAATAAATCTTACTAATTGTCTCATATATAGCATGTAGTGTTGTTTGAACAAAAAAAATGGTATATTGGATATTGTTAGAATAATTCAGTATAATCTATATGATTATATCTGTTAATTTGAATCTAGATATGGACCAAGTTCATAATATATCTACCTTTGTGTGTGCTGGTGGACGACCCAATTCGAACTTTCTCTTCTTTCGTACGCATGGCATACGACCACCAGTGGCGCGACGCTTGTGCCATTTATCTCGAGAGATACCTAAAAAAACAAAAATATGATGTTAGCAGTAGCAAAAAAACAAAAATGATTTTCTGTTAATGCCTGCCTCCAAAAAAAAGGTCAAACATGTTTACATGTGCTATAAATTTTAATTTTGTGCATGCTGTAAGAATGCCTTAAAATTAGCATTAAAAACTAACTTGGTAATATTGAGTACTAAATCTAAAACACTAAAAATTTCACTTTGTACTTGGATATTAGTGGCCCTTAAATGTAATGGACTTTACAATACTGTTGCTAGCATAAGTTCTTCAATACAAGTCAAACCACTTAGCCTTTAATTTATAAGTATTATCCAAACTGTCCTAGCCAGTAGAGTAGTATGAGACAATATACAATCTAGATCTAAGATTTTTTTATCTAGCTTAAATTGGTTGACCATAGGCATAATAATAAAGAAAAGACTAGATCTTGAATATTAAAAGTATCTATTACCTTTCCATATTGAGTGTCTAAATCTAATCTAAATAAATCTAGAGGTGAAGTAGATTATCTAGTCTAAATAATCAGGAGAAAACTAGAAATACTATACTAGAATAATTTATCTTATACCATATATATTAAGAGTAATTATTATTTTGGACATTACATGATCTTGCTGTTTTTGTGGCCATTACATCTATATTTTGATATTTAGTATGAAACTAGCACGCTGTATAATGTGCTTGTCCATTTTCCAATGATTCTGACCCAATTTCCTTCCATTTAGCTGTCTTTTTATGTAAGAAAAAAGAATTACACATTTTTAAGTCAGGTTGTGTTTTTTTTTCCTATGCCTATGTCACTATGTTACCAAGAATACATTACCTCTTCCTAGGGTTAAGACTATATTTTTTGGTTGGCCAAGTCTATACTAATGAGCCCGGCAATATTTATTCTGACAATTCTGTTTTTGGAGCTGATTTATTTGATTCATAAGCCAAATTGTTTGATTCCATACAAAAAAATAGGGTGTATTAACTTATGATTTTCTTACCAAAATTTATTTCAAACAGCAAGTTTTGGATATCAGTGAGTGTTGTTTAATCATGATCTTAAATTATATATTGTTTGTTTGTTGTTGTTTTTTGTAGAAAATAAATGGGCAAATGTTTGCAGTGAGCTTGATACACTGAATGAAGTTAGATGCCTAGATTATCTAGACCTATAACCTACTATATAGAGTATATTATATAGATCTAGATTTATAGAGAGAGAATATAGAGGATTCAGTTTAGCTATTACTATTACTAACTCTTATTATTAGGTTAGGCAAGAATGGCCATCCTAGCCTGTACTATAAAACTATAATAATAATAGTAATATTACTATATTAGTATTAATAGTACTACAAGAGACGATCTGTATTAGAAATTTATTTTTATTAAATGAATAAAAAATAAAACATTTAACATACATTCTAGTCATGCAAGCATACCCTGGCTTTTTGGGTCAATATTAATTAATAATTAGATCTATCTCTATTTTAAAAGTATTTTATTTTTTTTATTTTTGACTCGGCTTGACGGCATAAGTGTTGTTTATGTTTTGGTCCGATAAAGATTTTAATTATTTCGCATTTTTTAATATAAATTTATAATTACAATTTGGGAAATATTTGTGAACGAAAATATCATATAAAGTAAGCAAAATGCTAACAATGAGTTATAGATTATTTTCAATATTAACAAAATATTTATTCAGATTTATGATAGTGATGAAATATGATTACAATAAGTTATATCAATAAGACTCTAACCCATGATGGCGTCTATTAGGTAAAAGAAAGGGAGGAAACGGAAATCAGCTTAGCAACCTGGCCAGAATGTAGTCAAAATATTTTCTATTTACTTCGCTATTTCCATGTCAATGGGTTTTTTTTTGTTTGTTTGTTTTTGGTTTGTTTTTTTTTAGTTGTGTCTAATATTGTAAAGGTACTTAATTTCTTTAAAATTTGTGTTCAATATGTTAAATTAAAATAGGCAACAGCTAGCTAGATGACAGTTATAACTTTCGAAAATATGCCGATAATGATGCCCTATCAGGCAATAACAAAAAAAGAATTACTATCGACTTTTGATGTTTTTCTATATCCTGTCGTTATAGATATATAGGCCTACTAGCAGGACACACCGGCTACGCCCGTTGATTTGTTCCCAGGTTTTATATTGATAATTATGGCCGGAAAACACCCTTCATTTTTTATTGTAATAAACGGGCCCTACCTAACACACTCTTTTAGCCCTTCAATTTAAGTGGAATTAGTGTTTCTGTTGCAATGAACATTTACGGCCCGTTCTCCATTTCCTTTTCTGTCTCTCATACTTAATTTTTTCGCTCTCCGGAAGCCCTATTAAGTTTTCTTTTAACATGATTTGGAAACACACGCTGCCTTATGCGCCCCACACATACCTACACGCACTCGCTCGATTTTTCTTCGGCTTCTCAATTTAATCAAAATCAATATTATATTTTCTACCGTGACTGCCCCCTTCTTTTTTACTAGTTTTTTTCCCTGTAATCTTAATGCAAGTAATGTACGGTATCAGACACCGAATACATTTCTTCATACCATCAGTTTCAGGCATAGAGAAAAAATACATTTAGTTTATATATATATATATATATATATATATATATATATATATATATATATATATATATATATATTTACAGTATTAAAAAATAACCATAACTTGCTCTCTCTCTCTCTCTCTCTCTCTCGAGAGAGAGAGAGAGAGAGAGAGAGAGAAAAGACTCTAATTCTATCTCGTTAAAGCTATTAGGATTTGTTTGGTTTTTATTTAGACCTTTTGTAAAAGGAAGTGGAAATGGTGACGTAGCCTTTGGCTAAGGTTATCCTTGTATGTATGTAAGTGTGTGTATAAATATATGTATGTATATCATGGGCGTAGCCAGGATTTTTTTTCGGGAGGGGGGGTGGGGGATTCCCCGCGCGCCCCCCTCCCCCTCTCGAAAAATTTTTTTATTTGTATGTATGTGTGTGTGTATATAATCTTTATAACATTCTGACCCATCATTCTTTCGGAAGACGCTTATTGTGCGCAAAGTAGTACTAGGATGTCCTCTTCTTATGCCTAATTCATTTTGTCGGAGAACATGTCCCACAAACCTCATGCGACTCTCTGTCACAATCTTACTAAGGAGTCGACTCCCAGTTCGGCATAGAATTTTCTTGATTTAGACCCGATCTCTATAACTGACTCCTAAAATCTGTCTTAGCCATCTTTGTTGAGCCACATTTAGTGTTTTTCAATTTCGGCAGATACTATTCACTGCACTTTATTAATTGAGCCCCGCCACTGGTAGAAATGTGTAACCTCTCTTGAATACGCTCTGGGAATTAAGTGACTGTAGTTTGCTTTAGATTTTATATCGAAAAGTGAAGTTTTTTCGTTAAAATCATCAGTTGGGGGGTTTAAACTCTCTCATTCTTTCTCTCTCTCATTCTCAAGACCCCATTTAGTTACGGTCATAGAATTTAGTAACTGTAGTTTGCTGTATAATAATTTTGAAGATAGAGGTTTTCCACCTCAAAACGCTCTGTAGGGGGATTTTAAACTTTTAAAAAAGCCATCTGTAGGAGAGGGACTTAAACTCAAAACCCCCAATCGTCTTGGCTACGCTCAAATAATTTTAGTGTGTAATTTGCTTTTTTTTTTATTGAAGAGGTATTTTTTTAGCATCAAAGCACTCTGAAGGGATTCAAGCTCCCTTCAAAACCCCTTTGAATACACTCATAACATATTGAGTGTATAATTTGCTTTGTTTTTAATATTAAAGAGGTATTTTTTACCTTCAAACCCCGCTGAAAGGGTGGGGGGGGGGGGTAAATTCAAAACTGAGTAAAAACCCATTTAGCTGCGTTCATAACATTTCAAGTGCGTAATTTGCGTTTATTTATACCGGGTATTGAAGAGGTATTTTTTAGCTTCAAACCCTACTTAAAAGGGGTAGGGGTAACTCAAAACCCCTTTGGCTGCGCTCATAGAATTTTGAGTGTGTAATTTTCTTTTTTTATATTGAAGAGGGGGTTTATCGGAAATTTTGGAAGGGGTTTAAAACTCAAAATCTTCCTTAACTGTGCTCGTGAAATTTGGGGGATTGTCGTTTGCATTTTTTTTTGTTTTGTGTTATAGAAGAGGGGAATTTAACTGCGAAAACCCTTTGTAGGGGGGTTTTAAACTCAAACCCCCCTAGTAGGGGGTTTTAAACTCGAACTCCCTTGGTAGGGGTTTTTAAACTCAAAACCTCCCTGGTAGGGGTTTTAAACTCAAAAACCCCTGGTAGGGGGTTTTAAACTCAAAACTTCCTTTGCTGTGCTGGGGCAAGTGATAGTTTAGTATTAAAATCTCACATAAAATAAACAAAATCAAACAAAAAATCAGTCACTAAATTCTGATCCACCCCCTGCGGGTGGGATTTCATTTCGATGGGGGGGGGGGGGGGGTTGAACCCTACCCCCCCCCATGGCTACGCCCATGATGTATATATATATATATATATATATATATATATATATATAATTTTTTTTTGAAAACGGCTCCAACGATTTTCTTTAAAATTTCAAGGTATGTGCATATTAGTGAGAAACAATTCTCAACTCTTTGGCCACATCGGGAAAACTCGAGGTCGACCGTTATATCCGTTTGAAAATGTCTCATTATCGAAGAATTAATTTTGGCTAGAATGTTTTAGGAATGAAAGTTTTTCCATGACGTCAAAGGGAAAAAAAACTTGACACCGCTTACGTCACCAGGCTCACAGCATTACACTAAGACATTTATTCGTAAACAAAAACATGTTTTAATTAGAGATGGGAAACGAACCCGAACCGAACGAACCGAACTCGAACCTCACTTATGACCGAACCGAACCGAACCCGAACTTTGAAACTGCTTGGTTCGAACCGAACCGAACGAACCCTCCTTTTCTTAAGCGAACTAATTTTGCAATTTTTACATCCCTTTTTTATATTTTGGGTTTTAAAAAAATTACTTAAATATTTTATTTAAATTTTAATGATTCCATTATACTTTGAAAACTTGGGAGGGGGGGGGGGGTATTTAAAAAAAAAAAGCGTCGCGCTGTGATTCCCATGGGTTTATCCGTACGTGCCGACTCTCCCCTAACCTTGAATTTTCGCGGGCTGTTTGCAATATTGGTTTTGAGTCGAATAGGCGCCCTCTAATTAGATCTAGATCTAGATTCAAGCTCCTAGTAAGTAGAAAGTCAACATTAAAATATTGCCACTTTTATTTGAGATGGCTGTTAGTTGAGAGTAGAATATTTTTTGTTGATTAGAGAGTGTAGATATAAATAAGTTCATTTGTGTTCTAGTTTAAAATAAATTTTAATTATCTTCTATTAAGTCAAGTGATTTATTTTTACAAAATTGTGAAGTATTCCATATTGGAATATTATCAGTGGCGTAGCAAGGGTGGGGGAGAAATGTAAAATCCCCCCGGGCCCCCACTTGGGGGGGGGCCCAAATTAATTTTTTTTACAATTAATATTTAATATTACCCAAAATGCGGGGGCCCCCAAAGAGGTCCAGCCCCTTCCGGGCCCCCAAATGATGAAAAATTCCTATCTACGCCCCTGAATATTTTTACTATTACTCTGTTTTGCATTATTGATCATCAGTATTTTTAATGCAGCGTTTCTCAAACTTTGGGTCCTCTCCCGTGGGTGGGGATGGTTAGTACCTTGAATTGGGGGATGGGGAGACGCAACTTCTTGACAAAAAGGGGTGTCAGAGTGTGTGTTTTCTGGTGGCGGTAAGAAGAGGTTAAGCGATTGATTGGTGTTTATGCATTAAGGATGATGAAATTAGCGTAATGTCATTTTATCTTCTAATAAGACCTTATCAACTGAAGACTGCTTTTTGCGAGGCGCGTATGCACAATATCGGTCAAAACTTTTGAAGAAAACATTTTAAAACATCTCCGCTAGTGTGATTCTTCTGCATTTTTTTGTCTCAGAATAGTTGCATTTCTTCTGTATATTGCAATTTATAATAGTGACGACTTATGTGTGAAAAAAAATCCTCGATAGAGACGTCTTTACACGAAGAATATTTCTTTAAAAAGATCACGCCCATTATAGAAGTACGTGCGCAATATGTAGGCCTACCTAAAATGGCCCTTGCATAATTCTATTGGCCAGGTCTGCCTCTTTATTATTAGATTTAATATGGCCCTCGACTTTTTTTTATTATGATGAATAGTGCGTTCTGAAAGAAAGCACATCGATATTAGCCTTTTAAAAAAATTCGCTTATCGCCGAGTCACGCCCTGAATTAAACCACTTGCCGATTTGAGCGAAAACCTGCCGCATCTTCATTTCTATCTCCATTAAGAAATTTTTAAACGCTTTAAATGTATGTAGGCAACATTATTTTGGAAAAAAGTATTGCCCATAGGCCTATTATATATTGCAAAGTATTTCTTTTATGTAAAAATTCAAATGAAAAAGTTTTAACTAATAAATTGCATTAAACCTTATGACTTAATTTTGCTATTACATAATTTCATAACATCGAACCGAGCCGAACCCGAACTTTAGACCTGACCGAACCGAACCCGAGCTATACTCGTCATCGAACCGAACCGAACTCGAACTTAAATCTGACCCAACCGAACCCGAACTTTAAAAGTTGGGTTCGATTCCCATCTCTAGTTTTAATGAAAAAATTGGCCTAATTAAACATATGCGCACCATCTTATTGTAGATCGATCTATTGTGTAACTTTGGAAGAAAAATAAAAAAATTAAATTTATTGATATAGGCCTATGATTAGTTATTGTCTTTAAAAGGCTTTATAAATTGTTTACACTTTAATTACGTAGACCTGTAGGTCAGTAGGTAGCTTTTACTTAGTTATTATTTTGCTGGTGAATTATTGCAATGTGTTCAAGCTTCGAAGTCTAGTGTCCCATACCAAAAGATAGGAAATGTTCATGTGAGCAGGTCAGGGTGGCGCTACTGAGTGAGGCCCTATTCTGTTATCTGCTACTCAACATTTGTTCATTTATAACAGTAGGCAGGTGGTAGCTCTACTGGGTGGGCCCAATCTGTGCACCTCGGTCTTCAAGCAATGGGCTAGAGTAGCCTAAGCAACCAGACAGCACAATTAAACTAAACTAAACGAAACTAGCTAACTAAAGATAAAATAACAAACTGAAATTCTAAAAGGAACTTATATACACTTTATTTACAACCAACTTACAAAGCAATAAAAATATAGGTGAATACAAAAATGAAAATAAACTTAGAAATAAACAAAAACTATATATACGCACTACTAAATAATTAATCAACCCTCAAATAACCTAAATTACCCCAACACTAAACAGTAAGCTACTAGCAGCAGTAAAGCAGAACTACAGCAGACAGTTAGGCAGCCGAAATAATGGCAGTTAGGCAGGAATTATAGCCTGCAATTACAAATATAAACAAACATAAAAAATATATAAAATAATCATTCTAATATTAATGGAAATACTTTTAAAAACTAAAGGTAATAAAACATTGTATAGAAAAGCAACAAGGAGATCATAGGGATGGCTCCTGGGGGGGTGGTGCTATCCAGATTAAAGGACCTTCCAGTTCCATCATAGACAATGGCTGAGTAATTAAGCCGGTGATGCACGGCACTAATCCGTTTACATCAAAACAATCTAACAACAATCAATCCTAATTAAAATATATCAAGTAAAAATAAAATTTCTCAACTTACAGGCAGTCCACACAGAGCACGTCCACACAGGAACAACACTAAAAATAACTTTCTAACTCACTGCTTGGTCACACAGACCAGCTAATCAAGCACTGACCAGCGGTCAACACCGGAAAAGGGACAAGACACGGCAGCACCCGTTCTATTTATAGAGCCAGGTCATTACTCGTCTACACTAACTTTAAAGTTAAAGAGCTGGCGGGGGACAGGCATGCACTCAGCACTAGCCTAGATTGTTTACAAAAATTAAAATACATATATAAATAGATAAAAAATTAGATCTAGAAGCGCCAGCTCACATTCATAACACAGTTTATCTATGCCTTACTTGCACACACTGAACATGATAACCAGGGCCCAAACAGGGTAGTGATAAGGATAAGTGAAAATTAAGATTTTGTATTAGAAAATAAATTTGTCTTTGCATTACATTTTTATTAAATGAAAGCTGACGATGCCATTTTTTTTATCACGCGTAGGATTGGCGTTTACCTTATTGATTGACATCCCAAAATGACAATTTAGTCTATTTTAAAGACATTTTTATGAGTTTCAGGAGTTTTCCAGGAACCATTGAAAATAATGAGACCACGGGAACCCTACTATAAGTTATAATGGTTTACTTGAATAATTTACACATAGAATTAGCCCGGGGCTTATGAAAGTTCGGGGAAGTCATGTTCCAGAAGTCACCCAATAAAACCTACTCAACCCAAAGATCACCGCGCATAGACATCCCTTAACGTGGTAGATAACTTCACATTTCTGGAAAGCATAGTATCAAATTAAGCATTGCTTTAATGTGAGGTTGACATGTGATCAGGGATAGTCGTGCTTTTGGAAGCCTCCAAGTGAGAGTGTGGCGAAATAATCGCTCCACCTGTCTACAAAAATCAGTGTCTACCAAGCAGTGCTTCTCTCAACCCCTCTTTGTGGATCTGAGACATGAGTACTTTATAGAAAGCAACTAAGACTTCTTGAACGCCTTCACCAAAGATATTTGCACACCATCATGGACATACGGTGGCAGCGATATTCCTGCGAAATGGTATAAACTTCTTATAGTCCGACAGTCACGCTTTTGTGAGCTGAAACGTGGTCGACCTCACAATAACGCTTCTTTGGAATACTAACGCGATGTTTTTAAGTCTCTTATGAAAAATGTGCTATTTGACTTTCTTACAAGGTGCACGCTTTACCCTATAACGTAGAGATTTTACATCACTTGATGCTTGTAACTAAAGCCATAATGAATATACTAATTGCAATTTTAAATGTCAGAACGTAACCATTTTAGAAGTTACACTGTAAAGACTTTCTTCCAAGCCAATAATAACCTAATAGTTTTACGCAAAAGATTCATTGTAAAACGACACGAAATGGGTTGTGGTTTGTCTACTCTAGACTGTAGGATGACTTTTCGTAATTACAAAAATATTCCCAAAATGACTTCGGGAATATATCCTTCCTTAACAAATTATTCATCCGAGCGAGGCTCGGTCACCTGGTACTTAAACATAATTAGACCATGGAACTATAGTTCCATGATTAGACCATGGTTAGATTTAGTGAAAAAGAAAAATATTGCTTTGAAAACAGAATTTGTGTTTTTTTTTTAATGCTTTATATCTAAACTGCGGTCTGTTGGGGAGATACCGAAAATAAAATTCAAAGGTTTGATTAAGCTTGTGTTTTTTCTCAAACGGCGCTCGTCGGGTTGCGAATCTGTCAAAAAGCGTTCTTAGTTAGGAGGTAAAAGGAAGCTGTGCACGAAATTTGATGCGGAAATGCATTGTATTCTATTAAGAAATAGTACTGATTTATTATCAAGAAATCTCTGAAACAAATGACAATACCGCATGCAAAAATATTACTAAAACATTAAAACATTTTTTTAAATGCCAATAGCTTTCCCTTTTTCGTGTAAGTCTATTTTTTTAAAATGTTTTTTTTTTCTTTTTGTTTTAAAACCATAAGCTACATATTAAATTTTGAAAACAAAATGGTGCAGCTTCAGAAATAAAAAAACAGCCACTGGCCTACATGAAATCCAATTTTCAATAGCTTTTTTAAAACATTATCAATAAAGTTTCAGGCGGACAGACAGACCACACAATTTAAGACTACTACAGAATTTTTGTTTCCTATTTCGTGGAATGTTTACAATGACATAATAAAAACATAATTTCACATTTTAAGTTCTCATGACTTAGACTATATCTGCTTGAAATCTATACAGTTCTACTCTCTCCCGCCTCTTGTTCCCTTAATTGTCATTGTATTTATTTTTATTATTACTATTTGTGTGCAGGTCTACAACTGTTTGAATTAGTGTATATAACGGTTGATTGATGTCATCGTCGAAACTCTTATTTAAAAATTGCTGATTCTTCTTTAGGTTATTATCAATGAACATTTTTAAAAATAACATCTGATTTCTCCTACTATAGGCCTACGTCAATTTCTCTTCGACTGTTAAATCTTTTGAAAATCTTGCATGATCATCCTATTTCACTTTACCTCTCCTTTGTTGTAATAAGTAATTTTTGCTCATTCTCAAATACACAATTTCACAATTTAGAATCAGTTGAAATGATGTCCCTGAGTCTTCTCAGATCTTATTTCGTTAATGAGATGGTTAAATGGAGTATTTCTGTACTTAATGTAAAGAGAGATCAGGATTTTTCCCACTTTAGAAGGCATTGCAGAACATCTGCTTGAGATAATCTCCCTTTGACTATTTGATTGGGGTAACTGGTGCTTGATATGGTTATTCTTAAAGCCCCACACACTAGCTATTTGTATTTATTTAAAACTTTTGAATGGCATGTTGTCGCTCACTGTCTCCTCTGGTATGCCAGGCCTAGCAAAAATAACTTTATGTGACCTCGATTGTTTTGTTCTCAATTCACTTTATTTTATGCTGTTTCGAGAAATAGTCAACTACTAGCAAGTAGGCTAATCATTGTTTCTCCCATCAAACGAATCAGTTGAAACTTTTTTCCATTGTCTGTTGAGAATAAGCTCAAGATGAACGAAGACAAGATAGAAATAATTAAGATTGGCACTCGGAACAACGTCTCAAAAGTTGAAAACAAAGATTCTCTTTTTATCACGAACTGCCAGGTTCCTAATGTCAATGTAATGCGGAATCTTGGAGTTTTCTTCGACTCAACACTATCTTTCGACCCACACATAAGTCAGCTCTGCAAGGGTCTTTATATGCAGCTGCGCAGATTAGGTCAGATCCGACCATATTTAACATCGGAGTCAACAAAAACGCTAGCTGTGGCATTCATACTCTCCAGCATTGACTACTGCAACGCCGTGCTAGCAGGTATACCCGATGAAAAAAATAGCCAAGCTGCAACGTATTCAGAACAACGCCGCACGAATAGTTCTTAGAAAAACAAGACATGCCACTACACCAGGGGTTCTCAACCTGTGCATCGCGACTCCTTTGGGGGTCAATCGACCATTTGCCAGGGGTCGCCTAAGACCAATAGAAATTTAGGGTTTTTCGTCTTTTCGTCATCAAATTTTTTAAATTTTTTTTGTTCGACTTTGTTTGTTTTTGTCATTTGTTGTAAAAAAAAGCATTTTTGTACATCGTGGATAAACATTTACACGTGTGCATACAAAGCAAAAGGACATTATTCTGGTTTAGCAATTATCAAACGAATTATGAAACGATTGTTCTATTCAATACATTAAAAAGTGGGAGGTGTAAAAGTATTAAGGACACGACAATTAGCAAGAGAATAGAGAGGACGCTCTGAGTGAGTGAGTGTAACATCATTGTTTGAAGGTAGACATAGTTTTTCATTGGTAGTTATTCATATACTTGTCAATGAAACTAGATGTTGCAGATAACATTGTAATTGTTCCAGCATAAATATTTACAACAGCTATACATACTTCTTATTAATATTTTGCGTTCTAATTTGTTATGTTGAAGGGTTCAGCTGACTAGACCAATATATGACGTGAACTGCGCAGTAGTTTCCAGTTCAGGCAGCTCTCCATGTTAGTTTTTCTTCTATATGGGTGTTTTCAGGGTACAGTATCTTGTTCAGGCCTCTCAGTAACGTATGCAGTTATAAAGGATATGATCGGCATTCTCTGGCGACACTCCACAAGGACGAATTTATGGTTCCAATTTTCACCTTCCGGAGAACATATGTTGTCGCATATTGTTGTTCCGTTTTAAAGAAAAGAAAACAAAGTTGATTTTGTCGGGATAGCTTATAATAGGCATTGTCTTTCATGTAATTTAGGTACGACCTGTCTGATTCCGATTTATTCTACTCGCAAATAGTTGAAGTTACAATCAAATGCATGGTGTAACGCAATTGTGAAATCAAATAATATTTCATGGTGAAGATTTAAGCGGATCATTTCCTTCCAAATGAAAATTCAACTTTTTAAAACAAAATAGTGCAAAATAAAATTGACATGCTGGCAATCTTATTTGCTATGAGGAAATTGACATTGATTCTGTGAAAGAAATAAGCATAGGCAGGGCCGCCGCTACCTATTGTGCAATGTTTGCATTGCACGCAGGCGGCCGACTTTAGGAGGCGGCCAAATCATTATTATTAAAATCATTAAAATGTAATTAAATTTAAAAAATTACTTAAATATTTTATATAAATTCCATTTATTCAATTATCCTTTGAAAATATAAACAACATTCGTACATAAGAAACTATTTTGGAAACTGGAACAAAAAAATAGAATAGCGTACGAGGGATTCCCACGGGTTTTTTCCATAGCTTCTTATTTATTTCTGGCCTTGAATATTCGCGGGTGGTTGTTTGTAATACTTGTTTTGAGTCGAATAGCCCGCACTGTAAGTAGATATATTACCCGGGGCGACATTTTTAATTTCGCACGCAGGCGGCCACAACCCTCGCGACGGCCCTGAGCATAGGCATGCAGAGAAAATATCATCAATCTGTCCAAAAATACCTGGCATCCCGTTTGAAGTGGCCAGTAGTCCATTCACAAAGTTGAAGAAGTTCCGGAGATTTCACAGAATGAGTTTATTGAACTCATTAATAGCGATGAAACTAAAGTAATTTCTCTGTTAGTTACATATTTCTTATCATTGTTTGTAGTCATATCAAGTTCTGTCTGAGATGTGTTGCACCTTTTTCTTCCATATGCAACCCATGTCTTTGCGAGACCGTTTTCCAGCTAATTAATTATTAGGTCTAAATTCGTAATAGTCTTGATGCAGATCATGCAGAAGATCCCATTCGTTGTAATATTGCAAAGATTTTTCGCTAGAATTCCTAATCTAGTGAAATTAAAACAAACTCAACCTTCGCATTAAAGTTGGGGTTTTTGCAAATATTGTTGCAACAATATTTTTTGTAGCAATTAAGCAGCGTTTCTTAAAATTTTACAGATAGCGCCCCCACCTCTCAAATGAAAAAAATGTTCGCGCGCCCTACTTAGGCAACAGGGAAAACTCTGTAGGCTCCTTGGATGATTTGTAAGTGTTTGTTATACAAGAAATCCGGAGATAGTATTGGAGATGAAGCAGGTTCCCCCTCCATCTAACAAAGAGGTCTTATTTTGCAATACAAAGCTATAGCTATGTTTAGTTCTAACAATGAAAATACATAATGGATATCAGATTTAAACATTTTGATTATAATGTTACAACATTAGCAAAATCCCTTTTATGAAATAAAATATTTTTTACGGTTGGGGGTCGCCTCCTATTGAAGAATTGTATTGGGGGTCGCGGAACAAAAAAGGTTGAGAACCGCTGCACTACGCTATTGCGTACGAGAATCGATTACCACAGCGGTTCTCAACCTTTTATGCTCGGCGACCCCTTTTTACAATCTCCTACTCTGCCGCGACCCCCCCCCCCCCCACACACACACACAGCAATAGAAGAGTAGACAATATGCAATCCATATTTTTGACGGTCTTAGGCGACCCTTGGCAAATCGTCAATCAACCCCCAATTGGGTCGCCACCCACAGGCTGAGAACCCCTGGATTACAAGGTGGCCACACTTTGTCATCAGTGTATAGATCTATATAACAATGATATACCCTTGTACCTTAGCGAACTGATTTCTCAATATGTCCCTCAGAGAGTCATGCCTCAATGGACTCAACGCTTTTAGTGGTGCCACGTTTCTCCCTCAAAAGCTACGGTCTGCGGGCTTTTTCAGTGCACGGACCAATGGTTTGGAACTCACCCCCCCCCCCAATTGATCTCAGACAGACAACATACTACACCACTTTCAAGAAGAACATTAAGACCTATCTGTTTAAAACTTTTTTTTAGATTAGTTTGTCATTTTAGCTGTCGTGTTTGTGTTTGTAATGTTATTTCAGCGCCTTGAGCCTATATTTTGTTTATTAACAGCGCTTTATAAATAAAATTAGTATTATTATTATGAAAGTTCATGTGTGATTTATTAGATACAAATACGATAGTAAAGTAAAAGTAAAGTTCCCCTTTCAGACCTTGTGGTCTATTTTACTATAGGGCACATGACGTAAAGTTCATCTGTTTATGTGCCCTACGATTAACGAAAGTGTCATGTGGCCAGCACAACGACCAACCTTTACGAATAAGATAATATAGAGATATTCCATCCTTATCAGATACAAATGACAACTCAAAGAAACTTGAAAGAGTTGTTTTGTAAAATGTTTTATATGTTTTGGATGTTCCTTCAGAGTTGAAGATAATTACTTCCTAGTCCAAACCTCCCGCAGGACGAAGCGGGCATGGTTTGAACCCGGGACCATCGATAAATCTGAACGAGAGTCCAGTGCGTGGAGTAGCACATCAAATCAAATGTGTTTTATGCTAAGGGTTTCTAGAATTCTAGGCCAAAAGATTTATTGTGATTATTTTTGGGGAGGGTCTTTATAATGTTAGCAAATAAAATATAGAACAGTTGTTTTTTTTTTAGTATACATTTTTTTTCACTAACTAAGATCTAGTTGATCTGTAAAATAAAAGATACAACAATAACAATAATAATAAAGTCGAAACCACAACTTTTTTTTCTTTGCCTGATAGGACACTTTGTATTATTTAATAATTTTGATATAACTTTCGTTTCTATATTTTAATTTATACTTATTGAGAAAAGATTTAGAAGAATTATTTTTTATTCACATAATATTACTCTTTAATTAAGAAACGAGTAGACATTGATCTAGTAATAGAATGAAAAATGCAAGACTAAATATTTCAGTTTAATTATGGCCATGTTTTTTGTTATGCTAAACTGATTTCCGTTTCCTCTCGATCTTTTCCCTTAAAAACACCATAATGGGTAAGAATGTTATTGCTATAAATTGGAAAAATCGTATCTCATCACTGTCTAATATTTAGATAAATATATTTGTTGTTATTAAAAAACAATGTTTACTCTATACAATCTTTTTCTATCACATTCTGTCCTCCTATCGAGTACTGTCGTATATATTTTCTAGGCCCTAGATGCCAGTCTTAATATTTCACTTTCAGATCTAACAGTAGTAAAAGTTATGTTAGATTTTTAGATCCAGATCTATACTACTGTAAAACTAAGATGTCGATTATTATAGATCTAGATCTTGTTCTCAATTTAAAACTTAATGCTTATTTTCCAATGTCCTGAATAAGGCTGTATCAGTTTTTGAGTTTAAACAAGATTAGAATTTAGATACATTCAGTAACATTCCTACACATCTCCAAACAATGATGAAAAACAGAGTGGACCCAATCAGCCCAATGACAATGTAGTAATGATCTTGTCTAGACTACTCTAGACAATCTAATTCAAGAGAACCTAGACTAGTCTACTTATATCTTATCTAGATTGTAGATCATAGATCTAATCTGTCTAGAGTACAAGTAGTAATTGTTAATGAAAATCACTGTGATTGTAATAGTAATGTATATCTAGAATCTAACCCTACTGTCTTCCCTCAGTAAGGTCTTAACTAGGAAAATACTCGAACACCTAAAAGATGCACTAGACAAAATATTAAGACCAGAACAGGCTGGATGCTAGAAGGAAAATCATGCACTGACACCATTGCCACGCTGCACGCTATCATAGAACACTCCTGTGCCCTTTCTTCATGACATTTTTAGACTTTGAGAAAGCCATTGATTGTAATTTATTTACAGAGAGATAATTTGGACATTTTGGAGGTCGATGAAGTCATTAAACAGTTGTACAATGGCTCGTCAGGTCAAGTAATACACGTCACAATCACAATGGTAACCTGACCAACCTTTTTAAAGTAAAATCAAGAATGACAGGCTGATCAGACTCTATTTGGCTTCAGGATATAAGGGGGAAGACATGTACCTCACTCGCTTTGCATATAAATTAACAATGAAAAATGACTTATTGAAAACTTCAAAAATATGAAAAAACTAGCATTACGCAAAGACTATCGTCTGTTGATATACTGATTATTTTATCAGTCCCTCCCACCCATTTCTTTTGGCATTTTGGAAGAGCCACCCACCCACATATACTAACAAATCTCCATTACAGAAAAATCTAGAATTCAAATTATTCTAAATCTATTCTAGATTTGACATGTGGATTATTTTGTTGTCAGTCTTAAGCTTCAAAGTTTAATTAAACCGATATTGTTTTCCTTTTTAAAACAAAAGAACAGCGTCTATTCACATCTAGAGATGTACATCTAAGACAAGCCTAGGTTATTCATTTATAAATTCTAGTCTTAAGAATCTATGTTCTATATGCCAGATATTTTAAAATGTTGATATACATCTAGGTATTCTATCAAAAAGTTGTTTTTTTTTAATACTGTTGCTAACATTATTTTTTATTTCTCTTCAAGGTATCTCTCGAGATAAATGGCACAAACGTCGCGCCACTGGTGGTCGTATGCCATGTGTACGAAAGAAGAGAAAGTTCGAATTGGGTCGTCCACCAGCACACACAAAGGTACATACATTATGAACTTATTATTGAGTCAGCAACTAGATTCTAATAACTCAATACATTTTCTATATTCAGTTATAGTTAACATTTCTGAATTCATTTTATAACAGAATCCAGATTTAGTACATTATTTTTTATTCATGTTCAATTAAACCATACTCCATGACATAATTATCCAATTAAGGTACCGGGTAGTTTATTAAAAGGGGCATTTACATTTAACCAATTTCCATTGGATAAGCTTTTGTCAGTGAGAATATCTGGTTATTACCTTAACTGGTAGTGTTACTCTCTCCCCTTCATTTTTTTTTCTTCCTCTGGTCCTGTTGACAAACTTAGTAAAAAAAGAATGAAATAAATAAATCGAAGGTTGCTTGGAAGTCACAACATTTTTTTATTTTTTTTGGACAGACTCGTGTTTCTAGTTATTTGACAAGCAAAATACTAAACTATTGTACAACCTATCAGTTAGTAACTTAACCAACTTAGTATCCTTTAGTTAGTCACGGTCAAACTTAGTATCCTTTAGTTAGTCACGGTCACAAATTAATTACATTTAAAATAGTACTAATATTGAATACTTGTATTTTCTTAAATTTTTTGTTTTTGTTTAGCTTGGTGCGAAAAGGATTCACACAATTCGTACCATGGGTGGCAATAAGAAATACAGAGCTTTGAGACAAGATCATGGAAATTTTTCTTGGGGGAGTGAAGGTATTAAAGTTGTTTTGTACTATATATATTTATTTACATAAATATTTTTTTTTTTTCTTGGTAGACTGACCTTTGACTATATTTTACAAAATCTTTGAACTCAGACTGATAATTGGTACACATGTATCTGGTACTGTCAACCCATGCAAGGATTTTTAGCATTTGAAATTCATGTTTGAAAAATAGATCAAATCTGTTCCTATCCATCTAAATTTTCTAGATGTTTAATATTTTTCAAGTTGCTAGTGTGTACTGGTAGACATTGTAATAAATTTAAGGCAGACAAAAGTGGAAAACAATCATGGATAGTTATTATTAAAGACAAAAAAAGGACTGAAGGTAACTCAGTCTTATTTTCAGTTTCATATGTCCTATCTGACAAACCTTTCTCCAGACTGACACTTTTCCCAGTGTCACCACATATCCACAATCCATAACTGTACTTTCCTTCTCTAACTACTTATTACTTTTAGACCAAAGAAGGCTTCACTCTCTATCAACAGATTTTGCCTTTAAAAAATTATGATACTAATCTTATTTTTGTTTGTTGTTTGTGTTTACACATGTAGGTGGGGGTGAAGAACAATCTTTTGTTTGTTTTTTCCATTTATTATTAATGAAAAAAAAATTAAATGGATTTCTTTTTAAAGGCTAAATTAAATTAACATTTATGTTTTTAAAGCATTCAGCGGCAAGAGTTATGCATAAGCAGCAGTTCTTAAAATAAATTGCAGTTTACCTTTGTGTATTCATATGTGAGTCTGAGCACAGTAGAATAATATGTATCTGTAAAATGTGTTAACATTTTTATTGCAGCTATTACTCGTAAAACCCGTATCATTGATGTAGTCTACAATGCTTCAAACAATGAGTTTGTTAGAACCAAGACCCTAGTAAAGAGCTGCATTGTCCAAATTGACTCAACACCTTTCAGGCAGTGGTATGAAGCTCATTATGCTACACCTTTGGGTCGCAAGAAAGGAGTTAAACTGGTCAGTTTAAAGATTTTTGTTAGAAAGTAACTTAAGAAATGTTAACAAGTTTTAAAATATATTTCTTTACTGTGAATTTTTTTTTCTTATGGTTTCGCATTTTTATTCCATTAGTCTGAAGAAGAAGAGGCTGTACTCAACAAAAAGCGTTCAAAAAAGACCCAGAAGAAATATGAAGCAAGAAAAAAGATTGCCAAAGTAGAGCCAGCTCTTGATGAACAGTTTTCTACTGGAAGAGTTTATGGTTAGTTTATAACCAGTTTTAGAAAGAAAGAAGGGGAATAAAAAGAAATTGAACTAATATAAATTTTAAAAATGTTCTAATAATAAAATTAATTAAAGTAGGAAATTATCTGAAATTTCAATAAAATGCGTTAACAATTTTTTTTAACATCAGTAAGAATCATTTGGTGGAATGATGTAAACATTTCCCTGAAGGAAGACAATGACTGTATTTTTCAGTGTATGTCATCCATTATGAGGGTTATACTTAGTCATAGTTACACTGACCACTAAAATTTTATTTGGATTTATCCATTTAGACCAAATGTATGGTATTTTAATTAACTAATCTCAAAAAGTAGCTAACAGCTTGAAATGTTTTTAGAAATGATAATGCCTACCAAAACAAAAATGTCAAGCAATTCTACACTACAGTTGAAGGTCAATTGTAGTAATCAACCAAACATGACACAACTTCAATGAATGTGTGGGCAACATCATTATTGCAATAATACTTCACTTTATATATAGACTTTTATAGATTTTTAATACTTAGAATGAGTACCAATTTGGGTTTAATGATTACAAAATAAAACATTTCCCTTCTGTGTCTCTTTGATTGGGTTTAGCTATTAGACGAAATAAAATTTAGACTAGTAAGTGCCAATGCTTCATTCAAAACCTTTTTCTGACAATGTCTCTATATCTAGATTCTAATTGGTTTCTAAGAAAAGGATACACATTTCAGACGCATCATACATATTATACTTATAGATCTAGATTTAGATTCATATCAAACAATATAGTATTTATTTGGAATGATGTAAACATTTCCCTGAAGGAAGACAATGACTGTATTTTTCAGTGTATGTCATCCATTATGAGGGTTATACTTAGTCATAGTTACACTGACCAACATCTGATACCTGAATATAGTTTTGTTGTTTTCTATATCTTGAATTATTCACAATTTATTTTTTTTTTCTCTTTAGCTAAAATTTCCTCACGCCCAGGGCAAAGCGGTCGTGTTGATGGCTATGTACTTGAGGGCAAGGAACTTGAGTTCTATGCTAGGAAATTGAAATCTAAGAAGGCGAAATAAACTTCAGATTTTACATAAAAACTGTTGAAAAATTATTGTTTGTTATTTTGTTAACAATCTATACAGTTCTTAATGTTTTATGATGGTTAAAGATATTTTCTAGGTTATATTTTAGCTAAATTCGATCCATAATAATTTCAATTTTCTATTCTAGATATTTTAGCTAAATTTATCAATAATAATTGCACTACCGGAACTTGCTGTAGATAACAAAAAAAAATTTTCCAATTCATACACTGCATAAGAGGTTTATACTTTCACATTAACAAAAAAAAAAGTATAGCATTACTTTCAGACCTAGCGATATTTAGGGCAGAGTTACCTAAAAGTACGCATCTCCCACCTCTTAAAGAAAAAAAAATCTTGCTAATCACATATAGGCCTATAGATCAGGCGTCAATGTCTGGAAATGACATATTCTTATTTGAATTACATTCTACTACGAGATAGTATCGTTTTCTAGATTTTACTGATCTATATCATTATCTGCGTGAAAAAAAAACCCACTTTAAAATGTTTATTAGTGATGCCAAAGCTTTCATTGCTAACTTCCCAAAGAATGGTCTGAAAGAGAAAATCTGAATTCTTTCAAAATGTGATAAAATATTTCCAGTGTCTGGATACCGATACCTTGTAAAGAAATAAACAAAGCTTTTATAGAATTAGATGTTATTGATCCGGCCAAGCTAACCAATTCATTCTTTTGAATAAATTATTTGTTGGTGCTATTGTGGAATACACTAGAGGCATTATGATAATATAATCAATGCCAAGAACTGCACCAGTCTAACATTTTCTAGAAAAGTCTGACAAAATATTTTAACAAATTTACACAATGTCTAATATAACTTAATGCTGTGTTAACTTTAAGATTGATGCATTTCATGTGTTACGTACTTGAATGATTTTTAGTCTTTCTTGAGTATATATTTAGGAAAATACACATAAGCATGTAGGCATATCTGTGTAAAGGTTATTTCTGTGGCCACGGTTAACAACCGATCAATAGATCGTTTTAATTTCTCCAACTAAAGTCTGGTAGAGTTGAAAGCCAAAAGATTTACTACTCAGCTCTCCTTGCAATACCGGTATAAAACTTTTTTTTTTCTTCTTTACGATGGAGTGGGGGATGTCTCATCAAGGCCAAAATATCGTCCATTGGAATTTATTATTTGCAACTTCAATTGTTGTGTTGTGTGGCATAGCTAAAGTTACAACTGACTACATTTTTTGTAGAACTTGTAACTTTCAAGAAATTTTAAAAATTCGGTACATACATACCTTCTCAACTTGGACATTACCTCATGAATAAAAAATAACGATTGCTGTAAATAAACTTAAGTATACGACCCCTGTTATTAATATGTATAAAAGACAGATTTTATTTTGTCCGTTGTTCTTTTGCAATGCTTTGAACATCATTAAAAAATGGTTTTGAAATATATCTTGTTGAAATGCCACGTTCGGATATGTGTAGCCAGCTGGAAGAAATCTCCGTTGTTGTTGGCTGTAAAAGATATTATGCTAGCTTTACATTATAGCGTTAGAAAATGGTTAGGACACATTTGTAGGCTATAAGTAATCTTTCCCTAGTGCCGTTAGAGCATGGAATGTGTTGCCTGAATCAGACAGGAAAACCAACGACTTGGCAGACTTTACGTCACTTATTTAATTAATATGCACGACAAGTGAGATTTTTAGCATAATTAGCAAAAATCTTTTGAATGCCACGTTCAAAGACCGCATCACAAACCAAGAGACGAGACGAGTTATTGCAACGATTGGACCCCATAACAACATGCTAGCTATCGTAAAAAAAAAACGCAAGCTAAATATCTATGGCCATATTACAATCTTCGGGGCTCGCAAAGACCTACCTCCAGGGAAAAAAAAGCAAAGAAAGTGATGGGAGGACAACATTCTTCTAGCCAGCTTTATTGCTGCTTAGCTGTGAGCTCTTTTGCAGACTGTGCCAAGGAAAAATAGTGTGCTGTTTTCTTCAGTTGTTCAGCACTGCCGTACAGGGTGTTGGTTATGTTGGGCTGTAGTGGAAGTAGGTCTGCCTAAGGTGGATTAGGAAGGGGCATTCAAAGAGGATATGTTTTACGGTTTCAGAGGACAACATAAAAGAATGGACGGGCCTGCCATTAAAAGAGGTTCTAACTAAGGCGAGGAATGGAGAAAGACGGTCGACGAATCTTGCATGGTGTCCCAACAGACTAAGGTTAAGGTAAGCACAAATCCGCAATAATGGAATAGCACTGCAGAATCAGTTTTATACGCTCGTCCAGTTGTTGTTTTTATTTGGTTCGCACTAGTGTTCATTTTAGCGTCCTTGACATTGTTTAAAATTCACACTACACTACACTTTGAAATATTGTACATTAATATATATACTCTTACAAAAGTAGTGCTACCAAACGTCCGGCAAAACGAGGACAAGTAGTAACCTACGTCTGGCTGGCTTTGATCTAAATTACGAAGGTATTCGACGTGTTCACTGCAATGCAGCACCAAATTATTATTTAGACCTGAAAAGGCCCTAATTAATTTGAGATATGGGGCTTTTTATATCTACAATATATACAAGTCCAGGCATTACATTTATGTCCTAAATTTTTCTTGGAGGACCTAAACTATAGCCTAATTGTGTTGCCTATAAGTAAAAAAACATGCCGCAATGGCATAAAATCCAGCAATCCTTCAATATCTTCCGGTTTAAACATACAAACTCTCTCAAAATCAAAACAAGAAAAATGAAATTTTGACAGCATCCTTGATAAGCAGTTGTTCGTTTATATTCAAGGTTTTTCAAAAGAGATCTATTAAAGCAGTGGTTCTCAATTTTTTTTTGTTCCGTGGACCTCTTTCTATAGTTAATGAAAAAACTACACCAGTGTATTTTAGATCGTCTCAGTGTTTGCAAGTGGCAACCGCAAATCTATCTCCACGTGCTACAATTTTTAGTCGGTTTCTTTTATTTGTGTTGAGGTTGGTAACGATGTCAAATCCTCGTTCTACCAAAATAAGAATATGGGAAATCAGTCAACAATGTTTGCACAATAACCCACAGTACAGGATATAAAATTCGTTTTCGTAACCAGTATTTGTGCTATCCTTGTTCGAATATTGGTTTATGTTCTTCAGTTGTGGATATTTCAATAAACTGTTCTTTTACTGATTTGGATTCATGTGTTTGACATCTGACTTAGCACAAATGAGTTTAACACCCAAACGGGAATATCAAACTGAAGAAATTCTTCAAATCTTTGGTTTAGGTCGTCATAGAAAACTAAGTGCGTAGGGCCTAATAGACATATTAAACAGTATTGAGGGGCGAGTTGATTGTTATTAAACTTATCCTATCGGATAACCTGGTTTTTTTTTTTATCGAAGAAATTATTTAAATTACGATATATAGAATTTTCATTTCTGCGGACCCTCTACATTCGTCTCCCGGACCCCTGGGCCCTCGGACTACAGTTTGAGAGATCATGTATAAGAACTGCGATTTCTTTTTCATTCCTGAGCATTATGCTAATTTTTGTTATATTATCAATTATGAAGTAATAACAAAACTGCTGTTTAAGTTACAACTCAATTTTATTGACATGACAAAAAAGTGACATGTATTTAATATACACTATTAACATACCGGTACTTGAGAAAAACACGTGAGCATACTGAACAGTAGAACAAATACACACACAACATACATAAACATATAAATGTAACAATGTTGAAAAGGCGTTTTCACTTATCAAAACAGCGGAACAAAGAAAGATATAGATATTATAGTTCACAGCTCAGTCTCACTGAGAGACATCTATAGAATAAAGAACAAAGTAAGGCAAAGTGAGATCTAAATTCAACCCAGTACATAATTACGTATAATACCCAAAACTAAAGCGTCCCCCCCCCCCCCCCCCCCCAGGCCGTGGGTCATATCCTGCTAATTGTTTGACAAAGTAGGGCCTATAGTCTGAAGAAAATATCGTGCATTGTTCTGTAGGCTTACGAATAATGATCACTGAGAATAGGTCAAGTTTTTTTTTTTTTGTCTAAGAAATATGTTAATTAATAGACCCATACATCTATAATAGTTTTAATATTAAGGTTTTTTGTTTTGTTTTTGACATCCATTTTAAGGGTTTGACCTCCACTTTCTGCACGGTAACCCTATATGAAAAAATCACCAAAAAACTAACAGACTATTAACTTGTAGGCTTAGGCTATTGTACAACTGAGATTAATAAGGCTAATTAAAAACTCAAAAGTCCTTGATTTGTTCCTAGACTTTTTATTGGTTATTGTAAGCAAATTAAACACGCGAGCAGAATATTAACAACATGTAACCATCCGTGAACCATTTGTCGTGAGCAAATCGTCGGTGAACCAATGGCTGGGTGAACGGATTATCGGTGTACCATATGTCGTGATTCCGACACGTAGGTCTAGTTAGAAAAAAAGCTAAGTTCTAGATTCTAGGTCTATATAAGTCTGTGGTTTGAAAGTCTGCGGTATAGACAGAAAAGAAATATAGGTCAGGAACGAATGAGTGATCAATGAGTGCTAGTCACAGACCTATATATTTATGTTTAAGGTGATAGCACTATTTATGTTTACATGCTGTGTCGGTTTATTTGATTTTAAGAAATTTCTCAGTCATTAGAAAAATAAACAAAACAATAACTGAATAGATCTATATTCTAGATTAAATTTTTAGGCCAGCATTTCAGCTCAGGTTTTATTCTTCGACCTATATTCTTAGAGCTTAACCAGATTAGATCTAATCCAGATCTATTCTATTTCTAAATGTCTTTTCCGGTAAATAGTTACATAGATCTGTAATGTAATAACTTACTAAATTTATTTGTATTTATTATAATTTATATTATTATTAATATATTTATATTATATCTTAGATTTCTACTTAGACTTACTCACTTAGAGTTAGACTACTTTAGTCTTAGTACTTAGACTGTTAGACTAGTGACTAAACTCACACTAAGGTAGACTTCGCTTAACTTAGCCTTATTAGGCGCTTAGGTTTAGGCTAGGCCACTTAGGGCTTAGATTAGACTTACTATAATAAAGTATAATACTAATGTTAAATTATCTTAGGTCTTATCTTAGTTAATTTAAACCTTATATAATATATAACTATAATAACTTTATTTAATTTATTATCAACTTAGTATAAATTATAAAGTAAAAAAGTAGAAATATATAATATAAAAAATTTAAACATTAATTATGATTAATATTAGGCCTACTATTACTACTATTAGTTTTAGATCTAGTATTTGGCGGAAAACAGATTTCCCATTGAAAATGCGTTTTTGAAAGTCAATATTCATTATCTCTGAATTTAGGCCACCTGTAGCATATTTTTTAGATCTGATACATAGATCTATGTTTGTGTAAGCTTCGTAAGCAACATTTTGTGGAAATTCGTTTTTATTAAGATTTTATGCCGTTGTGAAATTCACCAAGTAGGCTATTCAGGACAGACAAGTTTTATTTATGGTTTTATGTGATCCTCTTTGAAAAGGTAAGTAACATATTATTTTTATAGTTATATGAAAAAAAATTGCCTACTTATCATTAAAAAATGGTTGTTGTAAATGTTAAAGAAAAAAAAAAGTGAATTGAATGGTTCGTTTGTCCTAGATTTAAAAAAAAAATAGCTTCGATGCAAATATGAAAATTGGCTGTCGCAAAAGTATGTTTGCCGATATTTAATTACTTACACTTAAATATTACCAATTTTAATTAGGAAACACATATTTTTATTTTAGAAATCATATTGCAATATTTTTGTACTTTAAAAAAAAAACAGAAAAAAAGAAAAATGTTTTATTACATTTTTTATAAACCTATCGGAAGTGGTGTTTCTGAAATAGGAGGGCTTACGCTTTTTTAAAAACTTGTTTTTTCAATCCTTTGCTCTGAATCCTTGAGAAAGAAGCATCGCTAAAAGCAATCTCAGTCCAAACTATCCATAAGACAATATTTTTTATAATATTATCAACTATTCAGGTAATTATTGTACTTTAATACTAGGTTGTCGCAGCGAACAACTGGTTATTGAATGACTTGACATCGGCAATAACACACGCATGCTTTACAGGCTAAACACTACACCGCGTGATGCAGCATGGAGATTGATAGCTTAATTTTAACTTATATTTTATAATCTAGATCTAGATTATAAAATACCTAGATCTATAATAATAGAGATTAGGCCTAGCCCATGTTTAGATCTAGTGATTATATGCTGTCTAATAGAGGCTAGATCTAGAAAAACTTCTACGGCGACTACATGTGTTTTTTTCCTTTGTAAATTCTTTTTACTAACCAAGATAAATGACTGGATTGTAGATATAGAATCTAAATGTTTACATTAAAATTAATTACGTTATTGCTAGATTAGATCTAAAAAAAATGCTGACTGGTAAATATCGAGTGCTGTATCTCTTCCATTGTTTAGATATAGGTCTAGTACTAGTACTAGAGTTACCAAAATAACCCAGATACTGACATTTTTGTTTAAAAAAGGATTGTAAATCTAGACACTATATCCTAATAATACTTGTTATGTTTGTGATTTATAGATCTAGTCTAGAGAAGACTAGATTCTAGATCTAAGACTAAATTCTAAATCAGTAAATCTCTATAGAAGAATAGATCTACTTATGACTTAAAGACATCGTTAAAAATAACAACAAACACATATAAACCAAATAAATGTTTTTATTTCTTTTCTCAGCAACATTTACAACAGATACAAAAATTGAGATTATTTGAGATAGTAAACAGAAAACACCATGCACTTCTAGCTTAAGCCTATTATTAGGTCTAGAGTCTAAACCTCAAATGCCTAGATCTAGAAATGATCAAGAACTAGATCTATTTATATCTTGATAATATTTCATTTAATATTAGATCTTTTCTAGTCTAAAATACATCTATACCCTTTATCTAAAATTGATATAAATAGTATATTTTACTGTATTTATGTAAAAAAAAATGAAGATAAAAAAAAAAGGGACTTTTTATGAAAGGGTGGACCAAAGATGGGGCTTATGTATTAGTTATAAATACATTTTAAAGTTGTTTGTTTGTTTTTTTCAAATGTTCTATAATATACTTTACTTTGTGACACAGTTTTATGTTAATAATATTGTGAAATTCATGGAATATTGAACATATCTTCTGTGAATGGTTGATTTTTCACTATTAGGGGTAAGTGTTTGATCTCATTTTTCTATGTTAAATACGTCTCTGATGTTAAGGAATTTACTTTTTTTGGATTCCTCTGTTCTTGGGCATTAAAATTGATACATATTATGTCAAAACTGATAATGGTTTTGTTATTCAGGATGATGATAAAGTATAATTTGCAACTTTTTTTTTACAGAGTGGGTGGGGTCTGGGGAGGGGGCTCAATTAATAGGCATAAATGTCTTATAACACTCGTTTATATATTTTTTTCAAATGTTCTATAAATATACTTTACTTTGTGATACATTTTTCTATTGATATCGTGAATTTGTGAAATTCATGGATTATTGGACATATCTTCTGTGAGTGATGGATTTTTCATTATTAGGGGTAAGTGTGTTTGACCTCATTTTTTCAAGTTAAATAATTGTCTGTTGCTTCTGATTTTATTTTTTTTTAATTCCTCTATTCTTGAACAATAAATTTGATATATAATATGTCAATAATAGCCAAATTGAAATTGGTCAAAAAAATGGTCCTAAAAGTAGAATGTTGAGAGCGTAATCTGTTTTCTGCCATTTACTATTATTTAATATTAATAATATTAATAGTATTAGTTAATTAGTACTATTAGTATTAGTCTGAGCAGATTGACTTGAATTGTAACCAGACAGCTTCTCAGTAACTTCATTCACCTTCACATTAGCCTCCTCCAATGACAACTTAAGCGACTGAATTTTATCCTTTAAAGTAACTCTCTGTTCCGATCTTCTATCTGCTATTCTTCTCAACTTTGATAGTTTAGATGTTGCTTGTTTTAAGTTGAGATGCAATAGTTGATTTTCTTTTTGCAATACCACATTTTCTCGCTTCAGGTCAGCTTTGTCTTGTCTGTAAGTTGAAATACATTTGGCTTTTCTGATAAGCTCTTGATTCACCCTTCTTGTGTTGAAGCATTTTCTCAAAAGTCAAATAACTTTTCTGCAGCCTTAAAGTTTTTCGCACAAATTGGCACTGTGTGCCATAAAATGCTTGCGTTGTGTGCAACAACGAGCACAGTGTCTTTCTGTAGTTACAGCTAGTCCATCATTAGCATCAGCTATGTTGCCTTCAGGGAGTCGCAACTTCTTCACTTCCCTAGGTCTTTTAGGGCCAGGGCATTCCTGAAGATATCTCTTTTTCCAAACAGGATCAATGTTTATAACTTCTAAGTAAGGAGCTGCGAGTTATACTCCTGCAAAAGTTTTTCATGTTCATTATGTGCTTTCTGACCTTACCATTTACAGTCATCTTGGTTGTCACTACACCCAGTGTTGTAAAATAGCAGAAGAGAGTATCAGTAACTTTCACTGCAGTGCTGTGTTGAAGAAAGTATTCGATATTACCGAATTTCAGCTTAAATCCAACCGCCACAGATGAAAAATCAAGACAATAAGTTTCCGACACATACTTTCTGAAATCCACCATGCTGCCAGGTGTAAAAGTACCCGCCACATCACTGCCTGTCAAAATTTCATCAATCTCCATGACAATCAAGGTGTCATCTACCATGCTGCCCACGGTCACAGTCACATCACTGCCTGCCTCATCAATGATGTCTATGGAAAAAACAAACATTTTTTAACATTTTTATTTTAATAAATATATAAATTGGAAAATGTGTAGTTTATTGTAGTTAAATTTATTATTATTGTAAAAAGACATTAAAAATGTTTTATTTAAAAAAAAAAAGATAAAAATTAAAATTAGTTCTCTTTAGCTGGAACCCAGTAAAAATATTCAATTAAAAAAAGCTAGATCTACATATAGTCATCCTTTTTTTTTTCTCAATTACTGAATAAGCTTTACTGAAAAGTAAAACTTAACAAAAATATTGTAGAAAAATGATTACATTATTTATTTGTATTTAAAAAATAATAATTAATTAAAAAACGTATTTATATGGTAAGCTTATAGCAAGCCATCATATCCATAATATATAATCAAAACCAAAAAATAAACAACAAAATTGTTTATTATCATCCCAAAAATATCATTTTTCTAGTTAAAAATGACAGATGATCAAATGAAATTATGATTGATGGTGGATTTCAAAATAATACATTAAGTAAAAAAGGGATTCAGCCATTGATAGTAATTAAATCTATCACTACCAGTTTTGTAATGGCTAATGGCCGTCTTAAAAAAAAATGATACATGGCCCAGTCCGTTGGCATATGCCGCTAAAGAGGCGCACTTATTGCAATAAACTTAATTATTAAACTAATTAGATTTAATATTTAACTACCCCACATAACTAAATTTAAATGCAGTATGAGTTTAATAAAAACAAATTTGGTGGTCAACTTACCGTATGCTCAACACGATGTTGATGGATCTCCATGAAAACGATAATTCTGCAGGAGTTCAAGGGGCAGCCATCTTTGTTACTATTTTGTTATTGTTTATGTTCCAAAGAAATCCCAAGATAGTGTCTTGAAAAATACCAAGAATTAACATTACTTCTGTGTTTTCAAAGCAATGCTATTTTTTCTTTTAATTTTGACTTGGTGTCAATACAATACGTTTCTTATTGTTCTGTCTTCTTTTTAATTCAGGAACAAAAGTCAGATTATTTGCAGATGATTGCATAATATATAGAACAATAAAAACAACACAAGACACATATTTTACAAAGAGAATTAGATGAATTACAGAAATGGGAATCAAATAGGAGCATGTCTTTCCACCCAGAAAAATGTCAGTTGTTAAGAGTAACAAAAAAACTAAAACAAATTAATTCCACTTACCTTATTCATGGCAAACCAGTAACACAGACTAAAAACGCAAAATACCTAGGTGTTATAATAAATGAAAAACTGTCATGGAATCTACATATTGATGAAACTACAAAAAAATCAAACAAAGCATTAGGGTTTATTAAAAGAAATTTCCATAAATCAAATAAGAACATAAAACTAAAATGTTATTTAACCTTGGTTAGGCCAATAATAGAATATGCATCCACCGTTTGGGACCCCTCAACTCAAGAAAACATTAAGAAACTGGAACAAACACAAAATAGAGCAGTGAGATTCATAACAAACGAATATTCACATTTGACTAGAGTAACACCATTAGTAAAATCACTAAATTTAGAAAGCCTTCAGGACAGAAGACTCAAAAGTAAAGTAGCAATTATACATAAAACACTGAACCATAATCTTCAAATACAAAAACAAAACTTAATAAAATACTCTGAAAGACACAAAAATAAAGGCACATTCCTCGTCCCATATGCTAGGACAAATTTGTACAAATACTCCTTCTTCCCTAGTACTATTAGAGCATGGAATGGGTTGCATGAGCTAGCCAGAAAAACCAGTGACTTGGCAGAATTTAAGTCATTGGTTAATACCAACTATAGGACGTAATCATCTTCTTTTTTGAAGTAACGTTTGTATTATATAAGAAGATAATTGTTAAATATTATCTAGATATCTATTCTGATATAGAGAATCTAAATTTAACTAGGCCTACAATAATAATAAATATCAGCACAGTTTATTAACAAAAATTAATTGACCTTTATTGCCTTTAAGTTTAAGAACCTTGTCATAATGATATTAATATAGTAATTATTCTAGTTCTAGCAGTTAGATTATATGAGTCTAAGACTAAGTAATAGACTTATCAGGACTAGATGATACAGTCTAAGTAATAGACTTATTAGGACTAGATGATACCAGTATAGCTAGATCTAGCATATTTTTTAGCTTCAAAAATAAAAACAAACAAAAACCCAAATCAGAGAGAAAACCCAAGATACAAGATTACAGTCTAAAATAACAAAGATGGCTGCCTCTTGAACTCCTGCAGAATTACCGGCTTAGATTATTCTTTTGAGCCTGATTTTGAAAACAAAATCAGAATGGAACACAATGCCCATTGTTCTGGGCTTTTAAAAATACTGACGCGGTAGACAAACGGATCTGGAAAACAAAAAAAATCTAGCGCAACTGGAAAATCAAAGTAGTAGTAATAGTACTAGTTACTAGTATTACTATTTTACTATAACTATTACTACTATTAGTATTAGTACTATTACTATTACTAAGTATTACTATTAGTATTACTATTACTAAGTAGGCTATTACTATTACTAGATTCTACTAATTCTAGTATTACTAACTTACAGTTTAGAGAGTTATTATTAGTATTACTAAACTGAGTATAATTACTCTTTAAAGGGAAAATCCTATGGTTTTTCAAATTTGAGTTATTGACATATTTGAATTCTGCGTAAAAAGGTGTCTAGTCTAGTACTTAGGTACTAACTTGGTCTTAACTACTATTATAGTATATTTTAAAAAATAGATTGGAGGGGCAGTGGTAAAGAACTTGGCTTCCGAACTGGGTTCCCAGGTTAAAATCCTGGTGAAGATTGGAATTTTTGCTTTCAGGATCTTCGGGGTGCCTCTGAGTCCATCCAGCTCTAATGCTTAGTAATGTCCCTAAGTCTTAGTAATGGATACCTGACATTAGTTGGGGAATAAAAGTAAAGGCGCTAGGTCATAGTGCTGACCACATGACACCCTTGTTAACAGTGGGCCACAGAAACAGATGACATTTACATCATCTGCCCCTGAGATCACTAGGTCTGAAAGGGAAACTATACTTTTTTCTTTACTAGATAATATATATATAGGATTCTAGCTAGTAAATATATCTAGATGTAGTAGTAGACAAGTACTATTAGACTCTAGATCTAGAATTTAGTACTACTTAGACTTAGATCTACTAACTAGGTAGGTCTACTCTTGACCTAATGAAATACTCAGAAAGACACAAAGATGCTTGCATGCATGTAAAGTGGAAAGTCTTGCGAATTTCAATATATGGTGGATCACACAATCGAAAATTGCAAACTAAGATAAGTGGGAAAGATGCAAAGAAATTAAAACGAAGGTCTAAATGTAATATAAAAAAAAATTTAGAGGACAAATCTGACCCCTCAAAACCAATGCTGAAATAAAAGAGTTTTCACATCTAAAAGGAGGTGAATATAAGGGACAACATTAATGGGATTATATCCTCTAGAGATATATTATAAAAATAAGATAATAACCTTCAAATTCTTAACCTAAATGGTGTTCCTTCTATTCAAGCTCAAGAATTGTTATATTATAAGCTACATGTTTTTTTAATGTAATACTTAGGGCCAGTATGGATATGGTGGTGCACCCCCAGCAGGAGGAGCCTATGGAGGGGCACCAGGCTATGGAGCCCAGCCTTACAGTACTTATCCAGGTCAGCAGCCATATCATGGAACCCCAGCAGGTAAATGTTTTCTTTTATTCTCTTTTGTTAATTTTTTTTTTTTTTTTTTTTTTTAGAAATGTGTAGTTGCCTGTTTTTAAGATATTTGTTATTTCTAAAATAAAAATTCAATATTTTAAAAGAAACAAAGTGATTATATATATATATATATATATTTAAATTTAAGGTAATATTGGTGATTTTGTATGCATTTCAACAATCAATAAATGTGGTTTATTATGCTAATTGCATTGTTTGATATTTAGCAAGTAATAAGAATCATTGTTATTTTTATTTTACAACTTCTGAATAACTTGAAAATGGAGTATTGTGATACCCCATACAGTTACCTGTCGACTGCAGGCAGATATTTGAATATCAACAGCCATCATTTATGTCGTGATATACACAATGTTAATAATTGATAGTAATATAAGTAATAATTCTGTATTTAGGAGGAATGTAACTTAAAATTAGTACTTTACAAGAAATTTAAATCTCATAGTTTTAATATTGGAAGAATTGCTAAAAAGTAAGAAACAAAAAATAATTCTAATTTCAGACTAATTTATTTGAATGCATTATGTTTGCTACTTATGTGTGTCCTTTCTTCTTTGTGCCTTTTTATTCTCACCTGTAACAGGTTGTAATCGCATTTTCTGCATCCTTTCACATTTTTCTTCCCCACTGCAGCTTATGGGCAGGCACCAACAATAGATCCCCAGATCCAGCAATGGTTTATGTCAGTAGATCATGATAAGTCAGGAAGAATAACAGCTCATGAGTTACAGAAGGCACTTATCAACACCAACTGGACAGCATTCAATGAGGAAACTTGTAGGCTGATGATAGGTGAGTACTTAAAATTGTGTACCACACATTAACAACAAGATAGTAAAGTTATACATGACAAATATAGAGTAAATTACACTTTGCGATTACATGTTGTTTCATGGAATCCTCTTTTTACATATTTTTCTAATTCTTTAAAAGTTTGAATTAGGAAGAAAAACTAAAATTATTTATGTAATCATTTAGTTGCGGAATAAAAATAAATATGCCATCAATTCCCATTTATAGGATTTGATATTAGTTTATGTTAATGATTTCTTATTTTAGATATAGTTGTATACATTTATATCACTATTAGTGTCTTCTGACAAAATGTAGAGAATCTAGGCTTGGTCAACACTCTAGAAGGATTTTTGTTTTGCTATGCTTAAAATGTATTGCCTCCCATTAGTTTCATTTCCATCTTTCAACAAAATTTAATCCGATTCAAAGTAAATTTATTAGATTATTATTAAATTTATACACCTTGCTGTTTCACCTGTAGTAATGAAATATTCTGACTAAATGCAATGGTAAGGTTCCTTTTTCACTACTGAGAGAGAATGTTAGGTCATTATTTCGACCTTATCAAAGCCTCATTGCTCTCCTGCGCTATGAGTTATTATGATTAACGCAGTACATGTTTTATAGCTAATACCTGCAGCTGCTTTTTAAAGAAAGAAAGGGTAAGGCAAAACATGAACCTATATAAATTATATGACATGCTCTCCCCGACCCCTCATATATTATATTATAGGTGAGGTGAACAAAAGACACAGAATAACAACCATCAATTTTTAGCGGCTCCCGTAAGGGTCACACTCAGAGCTCGAAAACTAGAAGAGATATGAAAAATATTATTTCATCATTAAATGCAGCTTGAAAAGTTTAGGTGCAACGGCTACTTTTGGTTTTCTAAAAGCAAACCGTTTAAGTTATAAAATTAATTATGCAAGCGATTTTTTCAAAAAAATACACCAATTCTAAAACAATTACGTAAATGCAAGGGAGGCAATGTTACAATATGCTAACAAAGAAGGACAATTTTTATGTATTTTCAGTATCACTAAGTCAAATATATTTATAAAATGTACAGGAAATGTTTACAACAAATATAAATAATAGTTAAATATGTTTTTTCTAGTCAACTAGCTGTTAAAGTTAAAAGAAAACATTTCTGTTTGTTTATAAAGGCTAATAATGCTTTTTGTATGTAAATATCACGCACATTTTTTAAAATGGACTTTTTATGCAGCGACTTTGGTGCAGTAGCGTAACGTCGCAACATGATGCGGTGCTAAACAAATTCCTTAAATTAAACTAATCTACTATTTTAATATTTAGATTTTGCAATTAGTCTATTAATTGATTATCTAGTGTTTTTTTTTATATAAATGTTATCTAAATTACATCTACATTATCCCAAATATATATTTTAGATCTAGTAGATATAGATATTGAGAGTGCTAAATTAGTAGTTTAATTTAGGTAGATCTACATGCTCATTCTAGTTTCATTTAAATGAAAATGTTCAATACCAAAAGATTATCTAAAATCGCTCTTCTGACATATTGTACATATCCGGTAGTTGCCATTCTGTAATGTGTAGGTATATTATCAATAGTAGGCTATTAGCTTGTAACCAGTTTGTCATTAGATTAAGAGCAATGCCTGGTCGTGCGGTTAGCACGCAGGACTGATTATCTCTACGGTCTCTGTTTCATACCCTGCTCGATGCCATCCTCTGTCGACCAGCGAATATGCGGATCCAACAGGGATCCGTCTCCCACAGGGGTCACCTCTGAGTTTGTGTGGTAACACAAACTCTCTTTGTAATCTTGTTTTATTGAGTTGGAGATAACATAAATTAAATCATTTATAGTGTAAAAAAAATGCATTGATTTTTTTTCTATCATTGTTTCATTTTGTTTTTAGACGATATTAAAACCTACACATTATGATATTAATGACATAACAATGATTACACAACAAACATAAATCCCAATTATAATGGATGAAAAAAACTTTATTGTTCTTTGCGAAAAACACTTGACCACAAACACATGTACAAACATAGATATATATCTCACAGTGAAACCGCTGCCAGAATAATAAAAAGAAGCCACAGAGGTGACATAGGAAGGACATTTTCATTACAAAAAAAACATTAGAGTAGCAGATAAGCTGAAAATTATGGACACAGCAAAGCCAACCAATATTATAGTATTACAACTGCACCACTTGCATCAGAACATCAGGTATTGGCCAGGGATTTTCTGGCATTCGTGAAGTGGCTTGCCAATGTGAAATCAATACCTTTTATTTAAAGTACATCAGGTATTGGCCACATGCCTCAGCCATTTTGCAAACTATTTGGCCACTATTTGGGTTTTGGGAATAACATATATAAATATATTAGAGTTCAGATCAGTAATTCTATATCTGAGATGAACTGTGCAGTGGTTTCCAGATCAGGCAGTTCAATGTATAGTTTTTCTTCTATATGTGGGTTTTGAGGCCAGAGTCTTGTTTGTGCCTCTTGATATGCACCTTTGAAGGACATGGTCAGCATTCTCTGGTGATGCTTCACAAGGGCAGGTTTTGCTAGTCCCGAGCTATTAAATGATTTGGAAGATAAGTAGTAGTGTTCATGCTAAATGTATGAACTATTTTAATCATATTTATTATAATAAATGTTACTAACATCATTGAGCATCATTGACTGTGGTGTAAAATATTACAGAGACTTACACAAAAACAAAAGTTCTTGCATTAATTTAATACATTGAACACAATGGCTTGTATGTTTACTTGAGACTGCTGTTTGTCATTTGCAGGCATGTTTGACAAGGATTTCAGTGGTACTATAGATCTATATGAGTTCCAGGCTCTTTGGCACTATATCCAGCAATGGCGGGCAACTTTTGACAGCTTTGATAGCAATAAATCAGGCTCGATAGAATCTCATGAACTCCATCAAGGTAATTAGCAGGTTCAACCATCTTCTTCTTTTTATTTTAATCTCAGCTTTCCCTTTTTAATGAATTGATTTGCTAAGGTCTTAAAAAGATTGATATCATTTGTTACCTTTTTTTCTTTTAAGATTCTATGCCAGCTTTTAGTGTTGATCTTTTCTCTCAGGGAACTAATACATATTGACAGATAAATAGGGACAACAAATATCACTTTTTGATTTTTATTGCATTTTTACTTACCAGTACACAAGTAGTTGTACACCTGTTATTTTTTGTCAACTCTGGTAATGGGATAAATATGTCTAGTATTATCGGATCAAAATTTTTAAGTAGAAAATTAACAACTGTCCTAGAATTTACTTAGATTACTTGGTAATTATTTTATGCATTTTCATTTTGTGTCAAATGTATGAATAGCCCTTGAATGTAAATAATATTAGTCCTGCTTTTTCTTTTTTTACAAAGCAACTTTACTAAATGTAGTAACCTAATGAAACACAACTAGAAGACATGTCTTGATCCTAGGCTTTATTGAACCAGAATGACTAAACAGTTCACAATAACACAGTACACACACACACAAGCTGACCTGGACACCAAGACATTTTGACACACTAGAACAGATCACAACAAGAAACATAAATACACAACATTCCTTTCCCCCCCCCCCCCCATTTAGTTTCTTTTTCGCTCTACTTGATATTATACGAGTGCTGTACGGGTGTATCTCTGGTAAGTGATTTTAGTTTATTTTCAATGGTGTTTTCCTCTGCTCTTAAAGCAGGTGGAACCATGTTTTCTGCAGATGTCTCTGTCACCCCTAGAAGCAATTGAGTATTGGGAGACATCGGCAAAGTCTCAGGGTTACCAGGAGCCAGTTGATGTTGAGAGACCTCAGAAGATGTCTCAATGTCTCTTGGAGCGAAGTCATGTAATATGGACTCTGTGAAGATGAGTCACCTCTCTGAGCAAAATGGTGCAGTGAGACAGTTTCTTCCTGTCCATTTAGAAGACACATGTGGGCAGAGTTCTGATTTGCTTCAATAAGCTCCACTTCATCTACCAGTGAATCATATTTGCTTGGCCTCTTGTGCCTTCTCATCAGGACAGGCCCTGGAACATAAAGCCAGGTTGGTAGAGAGACACCACAAACTTTTGTAGGAAAATAGTCTTTCATGTGGCATCATGTTTGAAGCAGTGCATAGTAGAGATTTAATTGAATGGAGAGTGTCATTTAGGGCTAGCTTCCATTGTGTATTATGTAGCCCTCTTGACCTGACGACAAGAAAAATTGATTTCCAGAGAGTCGAGTTCAGTTTTTCTACTTGCCCATTCCCTTTGGCATTATATATTGTGGTTCTACTTGTCACTATGCCTTTGCCTCTGAGGAAAGATCATAGCTCTTCAGACATGAAGGCTGATCACCGGTCAGAATGTAAATAAGAAGGCGTCCCGAAAATAACCTAATGAAACACAACTAGAAGACGTCTTGATCCTCGGCTTTATTGAACAAGAATGACAAAACAGTTCACACACACAAGCTGACCTGGACACCAAGACATTTTGACACACTAGAACAGATCAGTTCACAACACACAAGAAACATAAATACACAGCACTATATTTGATGTTTGTTAACAGCTCTATATGAATGAAATATTTAAAAAATGTCTGTACACTCTAACCTTTATCATCTTTTTTTTAAATTTGGCTATTTCTTGTAGTAAATATTTGTTGTTCTTTTTTCAGCTTACCAGCGTATGGGCTACAATGTATCTCCACAATTCATTCAGACTATTGTGATTAAGTTTGACCACTATGGACGGCGGGCATTGACTTTAGACAATTTCATCCAATCCTGTGTGATGCTGAAGTCTCTGACTGATGCCTTCAGACAACGGGACACCACCATGACTGGAGTTGTGCGTATGTCGTATGAGGACTTTATGCAGCTAGCAGTTCTTAATAAGCCCTAAACTTCATAACATTATTGTCACTAAGTCCACATGAAACAGATTTAAATATGAGTAATGTTGATGCTTAATTTATATTTTAGATTTATTAGCTTTTCTTTGTTCAAATGGAGACTTAAGTATATTTCTTTATTTCATATACAGATTTATTTAGAAATAGAAATATTTACGCCCTATTTAGTATTATTCAATTTTACATGGGTGGATATCTTGTGAAGTGTCTAGTCAACATTCACCTCCCAAGCGATGTTCTTTTGGCTTATTAATTTGCAATAAGTAAAAAAAAAAATTCTTCTTACCATTGTTATTGATTTTTGCAAAAGAATGTATCATTTTTTTAAAATTGAGTAGCACATTTTTTTTTTTTTACAATTAGTTTTTGAATGCTGTTTTGTTGTGGATAAGATGCATTTTTTAAATGCGTGAATTAGTCATTACTTTTATATCATTGTATATTCTTATAAAATTTGACTCAATACTCCTTGAAAGTATGCCCACTTAACAATTTCAGGCTCTTTTTTTTTTGTTGATCGCATTAACTTCTTTGTTGTATAAATTTAACTTAGCAAACTATAACAAACATCTATATTGACTTTGCTAAATGAAACATTAAACAATATTTTAAGTTAATGTACTGGTCTTTGTAGTCTTAATTATAAAACCAATAATGGGAAATGACATTGATAAACTATTTCTAAGTTTCTAAATCAGCTTTGTTAACCTGTGAGTTGCAGTGACCCAAAAGAACATTACTAATGATATTTTATTGTAAATATTGCATCCAAAACTTTTCTGTCTTAGGAAACTAGTGAAATGTTAAATTGACAACTTTTTATATAGCTACTATACAACCATCAGAAATTACATACAACATACATACAATTTACCAACACAAGCTGGTATGATAATAATTCAATGGCACAAAGACATAGGTGTAATAGACTAATTTAAAAAAAGGATCTTATATCACTCAAACACAGCTAAGTGAGCTACCATATCCTGAAGAAAACTATTTCATTATAGATGCCTAGAGAAAACAAAAATCCTTAAAGGCAATTTGCACCCATATGTACATACATAGAGCTGGGCGAAGAGGTTGACTCCTCTCTGTTAAAGCTAAAACAGAAAGATTAAAACCTCCCATATTCCACTTTCAAGTGTTTTCATGTCATTCATCGTCACTAAGAAGTACATATGAACCTAATTCATCAAGCGCTGTGTGTGTATTTACATCCGAAATGTGATCAAGTAGTAATGCTGAGATAGGCACTTGTAGTCAAACTGAATTCCCATTTGTTTGGACCAATAAAAATATACAAATTATGATATTTGGGATATGATAGTAAAAAATTTAGAAACATATCCTAAAAAAAATAGAAGAAATGTTATTTGGCTTCTAAATTTAGTTTGTTTTGTATTTTTGGCAGAAAGAATTAATGAAACATAATCTGATTATTTTCAGGTAATGTTTTATATTTGATATGAAACAATTTTCTCCCACTTCATTTAATTTATATTGACACTTTCAGAAAGATACCTTTTCTATTTACTTAAATAATCATCAATGCTGTTTCACATTTTAAACATAAGATTATAATAGCAAGTAAAAGAAAGAACATTTTTTTTTCCTGTAAACTATAGTAATAACCCAAGGGAGGCAACTCAACAAGACAACAATGTTTATGGACATCACACATGAAACAGCATCTGCCTTGTCTCTAATAGTGCACACCTTCTGCACTATCTTTGATGGCGGTGTGCATGGCAAGGTTATAACACTATTTTTGCTTACATCAATAAAATCACAATAAAAGCTGTAATGATCTGGAATATATTTTATAGTGGAATTGAGCTTCAATACACAAGTTGAAAAATTACCATGTCCATATTGAGCCGTATTTTCAGACATGAAAAAAAAAAAAAGGTTGTATTTTTATTAACGTTTTCCTTTTTTTTTTTTTTTTTTGTGTTAAAGGAAAACTCTGATGATTTGGACAATTTTTGATATATGTTTTTTGATTTATAGATAATGAATATATTATTCTTTTTTTTTTATTTGCAAGAATAACTTAGTAATTGATGTTTTTGTGACATAATTTTTCTGCGTATCCAAAACGGTCAGATTTTCACTGAATTTCTGTGTGACGTCATGAGGGTGCACTCAAATCCTATATCTGAATTCTTTGGCCTGGAAATCCAATGTATTGTTGGTACTGCACCTGGTATTAGCTTCATTTTTTTTTTTCAAATCCCATTTCCACAGCAATGAAGTTGCTGAAACAGCTTCTCTCAAAATGGTTTGAGCATAAATAGGAATTAGCTAATGCCTTTGTAAAATATTTGCTCTTCAGACGAATAAATTTTTCCCTTTAAAACTTCATCTCTTGGAAACAAATGAAAAGAGACACTAATTTCTCTGTCAGCATACTTGCTGAAGAATAGTATTTCATTTTCATCAAGTAGAAATAGAGGTTTAGATCCAGAATATTATAAACAAAGACTGATTATAAATCAATGTGGAGACTACATCTAGCTGTGAAGCGTAACAATAAATGCGATCTGATAGGTCTAGATCTAAATTTAGCCAGCACCCTTGTGACGTCACGTTTTTAATAACTAAAAACATCTCGCAGAACCCCGTTTTTTTGGGACGTGAAGAATTTTCTGTCTAATTTATTAAATATAACATTTTTTGAGCATTTAAATAAAAAATGATATAATGTTTACTATTACAACTTTTTATGCAGAATTTAAATAAGTCAATAACTATCGGAGTTTCCCTTTAATGCCATTTGTATGTTGGAACAAAGTTGAAAAATCTTTATTATAATAAAGCGTTTTATTTTCATTAATTTAATAAAATACATTAGATCGTCTATAATGTGTGAAATAAAATTTTTAAAAAGCACTAAAAAAAAAAAATCATTTTTTTAGATCTGATATATAAACATTTGCTACTTCCGAGCTTTACAGAAGCTTGCAAAACATTGGAATGTTTATTTGTTACTGTTTCATAACTTCATTCATTTGAATGAAATGTGTACTGTACACATTTGTAACTATATGTTATAGGGGAAAAAAAGTTTTTAGTAAGGTAATGAAAAAAGTATGTACAAATCTAGTGGTAACATTAAACTGATGATATGTGGCAGGTCTGTGCACACCCCCCCCCCCCCACTTCAACTAAAACCCTGGTATCAAACTAGAATTAGTGTTAACCCCCTCCCTTACTACATCTTTTTTTTTTTAACATAATAATTATGAGAAGCTATTTATACATGAGAAGTGTCACAATGGAAAACTGATATGTAACAATAACTATATACATGAATATAATGTTATGACTACATTCATAACAAAAAGTAACCAACATGCTATGTAAGATCATTTTTATACACCACAAAAAAAGGACTGAACAAAATCACTCTACAAAACAGCCATTCTTTAATCTTGTGTATATGCATCAAAGACCAAGCATTCATTTGACAAATAATGTCACATTTATGCACTCAATCAAACAAAAAAAGTATTCTAAACTAGCTATTTACATATATATTATATTAATAACTTCACAACCAATCACTCTAAAATCGTGGTGTAGCTTTGACTGCATAAGCTGGTCCCTGAGTGGCCTTTTCTTCCTCTTCTCGGATACGCACATAATCTGTTGACAGGCACATTGCAGCGAAGATTGAGAAGAAACCAGATAGAGCAGCAAAACCAAAAGACCAAGACAGGAAATTGGAGTCTGGGTTAGGCAACCACTGACGATCTATATCAGCCTTGATACCAAATATTGTGACAGATGTAGCAATGAGGAAGACTGAAAATAAAATATAAGGTGCTTGAATGGTCCTGGAAGCTAAATGGATATCAACACAATAATTTCAAATGTACTTTAAAATCTATTGTTTTAAAGAAGATTTAGGTAAAGACAAAAAAAAAAAAAAAAAAAAAAGGCACATGTCTTCATGAAGAAACATGACATGTAACATCAGCCTTTAGTTTCTTAAATTAGTTTTGGGTAGAAGAAGAGCTACAATTAACGAATTAGAGGAATACTTACAAGCTATCCACATCATAACTGATGTAGACAAGACATGCTTCCTTTCTTTCTCTCTTGGGAGACAACGGACATAGTACATGATGTTCATTATGACAGTTACAAATTGAAGTATTAGTCCCAGTGTTATCATGATCTGAATAGCCAGGAACCAGGCTGCATTGACAATATGAAAAAAATCAATGAATCAGACTTTTAAATAACAAAATTTAAAATCTATCTAGCTTAACTTGAAAAAAACTAAAAATGAAGATTGAAAAACTATATTTCATAATTATATACAGACTTGATTGTTGCTTAACCAAAATAAACAAGTCTTCTCAGTACTCTAAGAGAAAATAAAAAATGGTAAAGACAGCTCAGGCAAGGAACAAATTGAATGAAGCTAACCTATTGTGTCACCTTTCAAACTTAAATTACTGGTTTCCTTTTGATATCTAGATTGTAATAGTAATTTTTAGCAGCCCCCGAAAGGGGCTATTAGTTTTGTGCAAAATGTCTGTTCCGTTTAGATCTCGTAAACAACAAAAGATATTGAAAATCCGACATCACAATATTTTAGACCATTCAAAGTTCTGATGCAACGGCTACTTTTTTTTCCTGAAAGCGAAAAATCTAATTTTTAAAATCAGTCATGCAAGCAGTTTTTTAAAGAGAAAAAGCTAATTAGTATGCATTATAAAGTAGACCTAAATTAAAACGAATAGTAATCTTGTAAACTTCATTTTCATGAACTTTTTTATTAAAGAGTATTCGAATAAGAGATAGAGCCTTTTCAAAACAATTCTCCAATGGTTACCTGATATTAGTTGGGGAAAAGTAAAGGCAGTAGGTCATTGTGCTGGCTACATGACACCCTCGTTAACTGTAGGCCACAAAAAAACAGATGAACTTTACATCATCTGCCCTATAGACCACAAGGTCTGAAAGGGGAACTAGTTAGGCCAGGTTCACAACTAACTTTGCATTCACTTGCACCTATCCTTTGATCTGCTGTACTGTTGGGGCACTACACAAGATCTGTCAACCTTCTTTCTCCATTCTTATCTCTCATTTGTCTTTTATATAATTTCATTTGGATGTTCTTTCTGAAAATATTGAAGCCTGCCTGGGTGGACCACACAAACTGTCTTTGTAATCTTGTTTTCATGGTGTTTACGTTCTGTCACCAACTCACCACACAGAAACTCAAACGAAGAAACTTTTTGTTAATCAACTAACACTAATTGACTTTGATGCTCAAACAAATCATACTATTAACAACACTATTAGTAAAGCCAGTCAGTCTGTCATAAATGGTCTCCCCCACAGGTCACAAAGGTCAGACATTATGCACACACCTGTATATCTGTCATCAATACTGTAGTAAAAGTGGACTATCTATCAGGCAAAAACTTAAACATTTTCAATGTAACTAAACTATATGTTTCATTGGCCTCATAGGCTTTTAAAAGAGGATTTAAAAAAAAAAAAGATATGCCTTAAAGGCTGTTTCAAGAGATGTGCTATCTTGACAAAAACATTTATATTCACCTTTATTTTATGTCTTGAGAAAAAATAACTGGAATCCTCGATACACCATAATAAATCTCCACCCTGGGACGAAAGCCCTCTTCCTACTATAAGGGACCATATTGAAAACTACAGACCAACAGAGCTCAAGGAACTGTTTTCTACAAACCAATTATCCTAGCAATCAGTGGTTCAGAGTTTACACGGATGGCTCATCCCATAAAGCCACAACAAATTGATGAGCTGGAATACTCATCGAATGGCCAGATGGAGAAAAACTAGAAAAATCCATTCAACTGGAGATCTCTCTGACAGCCACAGAGCAGAAAGGGAAGCACTAGCACTAGCTGCTACCATGCTAGCAAATCATCAAAGCTCCCCACAAAGTCAGATTGTCTTTCTAACAGATGCAAAAACAAAAAACTCAGAACAGCACTTGCAAAGCTCAACAACAACAGCAAAAAAACTGTTATTCAATGGAGAACAGCTCATATAGAACTAGAAGGAAATGAGAAGGCTGACACACTCGCCAAGAGTGGGAGAACTAACTCACAAATAAACTCTGCACTCTATCCAGAAGAATTGAAGAAATTAATTGTAAATAAAATAAATGAGAAATGGACGAGCTCTCATCCAAATCACAAGAAAGATGACGCTTACAATAAGCTATCCTGACAAGATCAACGTCTTATCTTTCGAAATCTGCCCATGTGGAGTATCACCAGAGAATGCTGACCATGTCCTCCAAAACTGCTCTCTTTACGAAGAGGCCCATATAAGACACTGGACCCAAAACACCCCAAATAGAAAGAAAACTATATGGAGAGCTCCCTGATTTGGAAACCACTGCGCAGTTCATCTCATGTATTGGTCTAGTCATCTGAACGCTCCAACATAACAATAAGAACGAAAAAGATTTTATGTCTGTGACATTAACTTAAGTTTAATATGTGGGTGAAAGAATCAATATCTCTATCAGATAGACTACTTTTATATAATCTAACTAGATATATTAATTAAATTTAATTAATAACGTTGAAACAGAGTTACCAAAGCATTTTGGGCCAAATATAAAAACACGAGTTATCACTTGTTCAGAAAATATGTGCCCCTACAACCAAGTAAACTATATCAAATGGTATACTATTAGAAAAGAACTTACGAGGATTCAGCCATCCCCAAACAGGCTTGTATTCAAAGTGAAAGATCCACCAACAGCCATTGTAATGCTTGCTAAGGTAATCCTTGTAATATGTCCAATCGTTGAAGCAGGCTTCCCAGAGACCCATTCGAACGAAAACCTTGGACATTCTTTTATGAGGGAACCTCTCTAGCCAGTGCGGCGTAGCAAAGGCAACAATAAGACAGAGGAAGGCGCATATTGTAAACGCCAATCCAAAATTGGCGATGAAGCGTTTGGCCCTCTTAAGAGCCATTTTGGAAGTTTACCTGTGCTGTGACACTATTTCCTTGTTTTGCCAGGAACAGAGATCAAATTCTATTTACCTTAACTAAACATTTTAAGGTTAAATATCTAGATCTATAATGCTTAGAATGCAAATAGATATTAAGTTAGTTTGCATTATTATATTACATATTTAGAATATTATTTGTGATTTGATTTTTCTTAATTAATAAAGCAGTAAAGAATTCAATTTTCAAAAATATATTTTAGCTCAGAGAATGCCAATTTGGTAGCTTTATTTTTTTTCACCTGAGCCAAAAGACGGAAGCGAAAATAAGAGAGCGTTATAAGGCGAATCTATTACACATTGGTGACAAAATTTTAGGGGTGTCAGCTTTGCCTGTCTTTTTGTTCATTCTCTATTTATTTAATTAATGAAAGAAGAACAAAAAGATAAGGAAAAATTCAATGTAGTTTTTATAAAATCAAAAATAATAGTTTAGGTTATAAATATAATTGCCAGATTTAATTTAAATTACTAAGTACTCTTACCTTGACTTTTACCTAGGAAGCCATTGTAGTTCCAAAAGTCTCATTCAGGTAAACAAAATGGCGACAGAAAAGCTGTTTAAGATTGCCTTCATCACAGCGATCGCCGCGTTCATCACAATGTTCGTTGGCTTCGCCTCGCCTTACTGGTACAAATCATGGACCCGTGTTTTCAGCCCGTTTGGGACAGTTGGATTATGGCACGTTTGTCTGAACGGATTTATCAAGCCTCGCGATCCTGTGATGAAATCCTATGTAGGATGCTGGTGGATCCATTCCACGGAGTTTTCGGACATCGAGCACTCTCTCCAGCCAGGTAAACAGATTGGACATTATATAACAATACGCCCCCCCCCCTCCATTTGTATCGTTTTAACGTAAGAAATAAAAACCTGTTATACCTTTATAATCAGATTCAGAATTAGATCCAATATCATGAATATGATTATTAGAGTAACATCATGTAGAACATTTTGAACTTGTCACTTCCGTATTTATTCTAAGTACTAAAGTAGTGATGTTTAGGTGTAGTCAAACTAAACAGCAACCTAGAATCTCCAATTGGTGGTAATCCTGTAGATCAAAAAGATATTGAAAGATGATTTATAATTTTTAATAAATAAATAACTTTAAGCAAGATCTCGAATCATTATCTATGTTGTTCATTTTTTTTAGAAATTAAAGCAATACCAGAAGATTATCAAAAATTGTTCTTCATATAAATAACATTTAGTTTTCTTATCAAAGGTCTAAAAGTCTCTTTATAGTTATCTAAGATTATTCAGACTGTTTTCAAGTTAAAAGTAACATCAATTGATTCTTTGAAATTTGGTCTCAAAACCTAGATATGTACATTGTTAAACTTTGTATGCAAATAGTATGAATGTGAAAGATTTTTTTTTTCCAGTTAAACAACATAAGAAAAATCTTTATAAAAAATTGCAATTTATCGCCTTTCATTGACCTTTAGAGGCAGTTGATCTTTTATTTGTTTACTATAAAATGGACAACTTTAACCCATATTTAGGTATTTTCTACACTTCCTTATTTAAGTAGCTACTAAATGTTAGCTGCTGAAGAACGCAAAGGAATGAATGAATTAAAATGCTACCACAAAAAAAAAAAATGTATGTATACAAAAGAGTGTCCAGATTTTGATGTAAAAAATAGTTGAAATATTTTCTCAATCCTATCTGGTCAAACATCTGAAAACTGCTCAGTGGATTTAGGCTCTGTCAGTTCTTCTAAAGTTTATCAATGGAAGGATCATCTGTTGGGAGCTAACTGTTCATGTGTTAAGTTTGTTAGTATATGTGTTATATAGGTTGTTATTCAGTATATAAGAGTAATGTCCCTTGTTGATTATTGTTGTTACCTAGAATGGCTCCCAAAAAACAGCAGATTTTTTTCAGTTAGAAACTAGCATAAGAGTTGTGTGCTTAATCGTTTAATATAATTAATAAAGTTCTCTATGTTATTGTCATGATGGTCCATGGTTCAAACCCTGGCCTGCCATCCTGCAGTAGGTTTAGGCTTAGATATAATCTTCATTCCTCCTGAAGCATAGTTTGAAACACAAAATTTACACTTAGACTCAGTTAGAGGTGAAAATTGTTAGCCTATGTATGTAAAATGTTTATTATGGCTGGGTAGCCAGTAAGCAGAATTATTGTGTGTGTATTCAGCTTAAACATTCATGTATTAGGTTCTTTGTTGTGTAAAGTTAAAATGATTAATTATGTAAAGTCATTTGTTAGAATCTAAGATTTTAGGAAGGAGGAGGATTTTTGGTATCTGTCATTTTAACTGTTTGCCAGTAAATATGAATTATTTAATAGGATAGATGTTGGTTGACTAATGCTCCTTTCTCTGCTTTATCGTTCCGGCAATTGAGGGTAATTTTTTTTATTTTGAATAGACTATTTTATGAGAAAATCTTCTTGAGACCAACCAATGAATGTTAACATTCTGACTTTCTTACTGTTGGTATCTTCTTCTTCTAGCCAGTTTTATTGCTGCTGAGCTGTGAGCTCTTTTGCAGACTGTGTCAAGGAAAAAAAGTGTGCTGTTTTCTTCAGTTGTTCAGCACTGCCATACAGGGTGTTGGCTATGTTGGGCTGTAGTGGAAGTAGGTCTGCCAAAGGTCGGTTTGGGAGGGGCATTCAAAGAGGATATGGTTTACGGTTTCAAAGGGGTGGGCGCAGTGTTTGCAAATGGGGAGTTGTGTGGAGTTTATTTTGTTCAGATGGTAATTTAATAGTGTGTGTCCTGTTCTTATTTGGAAAATTGTAGATTGTTCTTTGCATGGGAGGAAGTTAATACTGTCCAGTTTGTTAGGCGTAGTCATTTCTTTGTACATGGCTCTGCCTGTGTTTCCTGATGCCCATTGGTTGAGCCACTTCTCTTTGTGATTGTTGACTAACATTGACCTTAGGGTGAGGTAGTTAACAGGTCTATCTGGTTGTTCCATAGATGAACCTGCATTTGATAGCTTATCTGCCTTTTATTACTGTTGGTATAAGCTCTCGTTGATTACACTAAGATATCTTTTTCTTGTTGCTTATAAAGTTTCTAATGGTTGAATCACAGTTTAAAAGCTAGAGTTAGAGGTCCTTATAATCCATTGCTGTTATTTTGCTATGTTTTCTATACATACATAATGCTTCATTGTAGGCAATTGAGTTTGTACTTACTTTGTTAACTCTTTCAGTGTGAATTTTTTTGATCGAAAAAATGGAGTTTTCCAGAACGGACACAAATTTTCAAGGGGGGGTAGAGTTACTAAAACAGCTATAACTTTTTTATTGTATTCAATAATCTAACATAGTTGATTTTATTTTAAAGGAAAATGAATGGGCTACAAAAGTATAGTAAATCAAATAAATTATTCCAGCTAAATTTCTTTTTATTAATTTTAAACTGAGTACAGAAAAAGAAAATATTTTTAAATTCATTAAAAAATCGATATACTAAAAGATTTAACCTTTTATTCAAACATTTAATCTATAAATATTTAAAACATCACAATACTAAACACATTTAATTACTTTAAATTTCATTAAAGATGAATAAATGCAATATGAAATTGTATTATTTACATTTTTTGGGTCCCGGGAAATAAAGAAAAAAGAGGAACCATTAACATTATTTTGTCTTTTTTTTTTCTAAAGTGTTGGTACTGCATGGAATTTCCTATCAAAATAAAGAACAATCACTCCCACATCCAGGAAGTTAAAAAAAAAGAGGGAAATAAAAAAGTTTAACATAAAAAAGATAGTGAAATAAATATTATAAACAAATTTACTGCTGAGAGTAACCCCGCACTCACCAGCCCTAGCAAAGTTACTCGCTGAGAGTCTGAGAGTAAGCCGCAATGAAAGAGTTAAAGAGTTCTACTGAGTCTGTTGGATGTGCCACAGTTATGTATTACTTGACTTAAATGAATATCCATTAAAAATACATTTTCTTCTGATCTTTTAGTTAACTATTTCTAGTCTGTTTTCTAGAAGTAATTCAAACAGGGGTTCCTTTTCTTTTTGAAGCATTGGCAATAGTACTGTAGAGTGTATTGAACACTTGGCTGTACTAAGCTAGTGGAACATTGCAACAGGAATGGCGTTGGTGCTTCAATGAAGAAGACCTGCTACAATGTAGTTATTGAATGTATTCATTCATATTAACAATAGCAATAAACTATGTTTTTTTTTTTTCAGTTTGGTTTAGGTTTGTGCAGGCATTTAGCATTATTGCCTTATTTGGTGATCTATTAGGAATGATTTTCACCCTGCTCTACATCCCAGAAAGTCCAAGGCAACATTTGTATAAACACCGGCCCCGGATGTTCTTTATCAACAGTGCCTTACTTCTTGGTTCAGGTGAGGAGTGTGTGCCAGGATTGTTTCAATGTTTAGGTCTCTAGAATTATTGTGTCATATTCACAAGATCAGCCATAACAAAATTTACAATTTGGCATATAATGAAGAGTTTTTAGTTTATTATATTTTAGTTCCTATTTTCTATATTAATCAGGGTTCATGCCACCTCCTGATTTTTCAGGAGCTCCTGGAAATCTCGTGAAATTGCAAAATATACAAAAAAGTCCTGGAAATCTCCTGAAAAATAGACAAAATTCTCTTTTTGGTTGTTATTCAATATGAAAAATGCAGATCCTACGGGCGATTAAGAAAAAAAATGGCATTGTCAGCTTTCATTTAATAAAAAATGTAATAATTTGGCGAATTCAAACCTAAAACGGAAGTTCTATTACTTTGTTTACTCTAATTGTCACTGGCTTATATAGATCTATGTATTCTAAAACTAATCTACATGTAGACCTAGATCTAGAGTCAACTAGTTTCTAGATCTAGATCTAGAATTAAAATGAAATTGCTAGATCTATTTGATATAGAGTCTAGATCTAAATCTAGAAAGACTTGATAGTAAAATTAGAATGAAATTGCTAGATAATCATTGATATCTAGATCTATAGTCTATAATGACTATGACTATACGACTTATACTACTATTCTCTCTCTCTATATATATATATAGACTATGAATAAAGTAGACTATTTTATATAGATCCTATCTAATATCTAAATTTAGAAAGACTTGATTTAATATCATTTAGTTATATGATTATTGATTGATATATATATATATATATATATATATATATATATTGATTCATTTAAATTGATATTAAATTTTAATTTAAAATGAAAACTAGACCTAGGCTAGTAGAATCTCTAACTTAAACTTAAATCTTAAGAGTTAGACTTAGACTTGGTCGTGGAATGTCCAGACTTAGATTGTTAGATGTAGAATATATAGGCTCATTATAGAGACTTCAAAGACAGTACTCTACTAATCTAGTGTCTCTAGATCTAGTTAACTAGTAAGTACCGTGTACAGTCTTAGATTTAGTCAAGTTAGTCTTTAAATTTAAGACTGTAACTGTTACACACGAGGTCACACAACTCACAGTGTGACTAGCAAGCTATACAGCTATAATATCTATATTGACTATATCTATATATATTATAATATACGTCTTAGTTACATAGTAAGCTAAGTGACTTAGACTTAAATTTAGTTACTTAGTGAGTTATAAAATTTTATTTTATAGAAAATGATATAAGAATAAATCAATTTATAAAATTAAAAAAAAAAAAACAACTAAAGTTTTCCTATCAGACCTTACGATGTATGGGGCAGATGATGTTATGGTCATCTGTTTCTGTGGCCAACGGTTAACATGTAGGGCGTTATGTCCCAAAATTCAAAATCCCAGTCTTCACCTAGATACGAACCCAGGACCCCAGATTCCAAAGCTGAGTGCTTAACCACTAAGCCATTTTTATTAATTCCTAAGCTGACTAAGAAAGCAATATATATATATATAGAGAGAGTAACCAATCAGTTACTTTTGAATGTGCTAATTTGAAGAAAAAAAGACAAAAAACCTTTTAATTTTACATTTTATTTTATTTTAATATACATATGTTAGTTCTTATATTTATTACTAAATATATAGTTCGCATCACGTTTTTTACGCTCCTGAAATCAAATATTTTCTCCTGGAAATTCTTTTCATAAATCCTAATCTCAGAATGGTGGGGGAACCCTGATTAATGTTCCAGCATTTTGTTTTAAAGTCAACTTTGAATGACTTTTTTTTGCCTGCACAAAAGAAAGTATATATATATATATATATATATATATAAATGACTTAAATGCATAGAATCTTTTTATATGATTTACAGATTTGTTATTTTTCATTAATTTATCTGCTTGTTCATCTTTAAAGCTTTCTTAGTGTTCTTGATTGCATTGGTTTTTGCTGAAATGAGCAATGATTCTACCTGGATGCCAAGGCCTTGGATGAATTACCTCTCCTGGAGTTATGGTTTGGTTGTTTTGTCTGGCTTCTGCTCAGCTTTATCAGGGATGTGTGTCTTCTTATTAGCATTGATATTTCAGGTAGGTTTATGTGACTGCTGGTTAAATAGTAGATGTGGAAAGTTGGTTAACTTAATGCAGGCTGTGACATAGGGACTAACTTAATGCAGGCTGTGACATAACTTAACTCTTTGTCTCCGGAATTATTTTCCACTTTTGGACGGAATTAATTTTTCTGCCATTTCAGAGTGCGCTACTTTGCTTCGATATAACTTGTATAACTTTTTTATTTATTATTGGAAAATAATAAATTTGATATAGAATTAAAGAGAAATGGATGCTCTTTCCATTTCTTATGTTTTCTAGTTTGCAAATCATGTTGTTTTTGTAATTTGGGGTTTTGAATATAAAAATGAAAAACTCACCAACTGACATTGAAAATATCCATCCAAGTGCATGTTACAAGAAATTTATTGTTCAAATTGAATTCAAAGAAGTTTTTTTCTCATTTTTATCCATTTGTTTACAGAACACCATAGAAGAAACAGCAATAGATGCAAAAAATAATAAACTGGAACTAATAATCCAATGTCACTACTTTAATGAAAACGCTCATAAAAAAAGCAACACTCTTGGAACAAAAAACTTTTACCCTAAAACTAGTCCAACTGTACAGCATATATATATTTATAATATTTTCTTCTTAAGTTCTTCATGTACTTAGTATATAAATATTCCTTCTAGTTGCGATATTCATGGAAGCAGTCAATATGAAGTGTGGGTTCGACTCCCATCCAGCGCAAACATAAACCGTTCTCCCTGACCTACAGTGTTTACATACTCTGTCTTTCTTTATAGTTATAGGTCTCCATTCTCTGAAAATGGATTCTATTCTAGCAGGGGTGTTCAATTTAATCCTATGGTCAGCATAGCTATTTATTTTGCTGACAAGACTATCAACAATGTGATTGTCAATGAAAAAAAACAACATTCCAGATGTTAGATGCATTAGATGCAGTGCTGACTAAGTCTAGGTTGACAACCCAATTTCTTGATGGAACAAATCTGAAATTGATCTATTTCAGTGCCTAGATGATAGAACTAGAGATCTACCTCTATCTGATTAGATTTAGATCTAGATGATGTAGAGACAGCTAACCTAGTTCTAGATCTACTTTGAACATTAGCTGGGGGTGGAGCTGCTTCATCAGCTGATAAACTTCATCATTACTAGACCTAGCCCTAGGTCTAGATCTATAAATTAATTTACTTTTTTAAAATCAACGTCCTGTGCGTTGTTGCGGAGCCAAAGAGTTAATGCAGGCTTTGACATAGTGACTTCAAACTACAAATGGTTTCTTAAGCCCAATATTCAGAACTATTTATAATTATTAAACCATCTTAAAAGCATTATAGAAAATCATATACCAACTAAATACACATCAAACAAAATAAATAAATGCTGGTTTAATAAAAGACTAAAGAAGCTTTGTAAACAGAAGGAAAACCTATATAGAAAATTTAAAGAAACTAAGGCAGAAAGAGTTTACAAAAGTATATAAAAATTAAACACTTAACCCAAAAAGTAAGCAGACAGCTGCAGAGTGAATACATAAACAATGTAATATCTAAAGATAACAACAAAAACCTATGGTCATATATTAAGTCTAAGAAAATGGAAACAACAGGCATAGCGCCATTAAAAGATGAACATAGCATAATACATAAGGATAATGAAACAACAGGCATAGCGCCATTAAAAGATGAACATAGCATAATACATAATGATAATGAAACTTAAGCAAATATCCTAAACAAATACTTTGCATCAGCATTCTCAGCCCCAGGAGACAAAGACATATTACTGAATTTGAACCAAGTAGACAACATAGAAGATATAGTATTACAAGAAAATGGAATTCAAAAACTATTAGCCAACACCAAACCAAATAAAGCGTCTGGACCTGTTGGTATTCCAGCTAGATTACTCAAAGAACTAAGCAATGAGCTAGCCCCAGTGTTCAAAATACTCTTTCAGGCTTCACTTAACCAGGGCAGAGTACCAAAGGACTGGAAAGAAGCTAATGTCACCCCCCTATTAAAAAAGGAGAAAAATCTGACCCAGGAAACTACAGACCAGTATCACTTGTAAAATCCTAGAACACATAATGTGTAGCAACATCATAAACCGCTTAGACAAACAAAATGTCCTCACACCATTCCAACATGGTTTTAGGAAATATAGATCATGTGAAACACAACTAATTTTTCTAAAGGCTTAGATAATAGTGAACAAATAGATGCTATCCTACTAGATTTTTCTAAGGCTTTTGACAAAGTTCATCACCAAAGTTTGCTTAAAAAATTAAAATATTTTGGCATTAATGGTCCACTGCATCAGTGGATTAAAGATTTTCTGATAGGGAGAGAACAAACTGTAATAATAAATGGCTCTAAATTAACACCGATAACAGTAAACTCAGGTGTACCTCAAGGAACAGTCTTGGGTCCACTACTTTTTTTAATTGACATAAATGATTTACCAAATTGCATTACTTCAGGAACAAAAGTCAGATTATTTGCAGACGATTTGATAATATATAGAACAATAAAAACAACACAAGACACAGATATTTTACAAAGAGAATTAGATGAATTACAGATATGGGAATCAAATTGGAGCATGTCTTTCCACCCAGAAAAATGTCAGTTGTTAAGAGTAACAAAAAAACTAAAACAAATTAATTCCACTTATCTTATTCATGGCAAACCAGTAACACAGACTAAAAACGCAAAATACCTAGGTGTTATAATAAATGAAAAACTGTCATGGAATCCACATATTGATGAAACTATAAAAAAATCAAACAAAGCATTAGGATTTATTAAAAAAAATTTCTATAAATCAAATAAGAACATAAAACTAAAATGTTATTTAACCTTGGTTAGCCCAATAATAGAATATGCATCCTCCGTTTGGGACCTCTCAACTCAAGAAAACATTAAGAAACTGGAACAGACACAAAATAGAGCAGTGAGATTCATAGCAAACGAATATTCACATTTGACTAGAGTAACACCTATAGTAAAATCACTAAATTTAGAAAGCCTTCAGGACAGAATACTCAAAAGTAAAGTAGCAATTATACATAAATCACTGAACTATAATCTTCAAATACAAAAACACAATTTAATAAAAATACTCTGAAAGACACAAAGATAAAGGCACATTCCTTGTCCCATATGCTAGGACAAATTTGTACAAATACTCCTTCTTCCCTAGTGCTATTAGAGCATGGAATGGGTTGCCTGAGCTAGCCAGGAAAACCAGTGACTTGGCAGAATTGAAGTCATTGGTTAATATGCATGACTAAATGCATGATGCGTAGGACGTAATCATCTTCTTTTTTGAAGTAACGTCTGTATTATATAAGATAAGATAAGATTTGGATTGCATTTGCAAATCACTGAAATATTTAATGTATAGCAACAACACATTTATGCTATATATTCATCATCTGAGCTCTACTTTGTGTTTCTTAAACCTTGTTGTGTGTAAAGTCATAGTAAACAGTGTTTTAACTTCAGAAAAAGGAGCATCAAGATGTATCCAAAAGATAAGATGAACAAATAATGTGATATACAGATATATATAGATATATAATGACTATTAAAACAAATACTGAAAGCAATGAAAGAATTCATGCAACTAGTTCTATCAAATACCCCTTGGGCACTTTATGGAGTTTCTATTTTAATTTACATAACCAAACTCATTTATTTTGAGTAATTTATAAGTCCTAATAATAATAAAAGTGACTCATGTCTCACCTGGGAACAAATCCTCATTGATTGCCCCAGATACCAGGATATTAGGGAGAAATATTTTGGAGTACACAGCTTAAAAACACTGATCAATAAATGTAACCCTGGGAAGGTACTGGGCTTTGTCCGGGAGGTGGGATTGTCTGCGAAGGTTTGATTTGTGAAAGTGCAGAGAAATTGTGAACATATGTTTAAAACAGACTTTTATTAAATTAATACATTTTTACTATCTTAACTGTGAATAGACCTTGCTTTTAATGACCTAACTGTATAAAATTTAGCTCTTGTGATATGAAGGGTGAGTAACCCTTGAAGGATTATGGGCACGACATGGCCTAAATTGTGCTGATGTGCCAAAAACTCAAAACTAAAACCCCTAATAAAATACTTTTTATTTTCTCGCTTTCCTTATTTACAATTTTTTGTTTACACAATTTAACTTCTAGAAATCTCTCTTTTTTTAAAGTAGCTTAAACACTTATTTTGTTGTAAATATGTTAAAAGTAAGAAAAAAAAATGAGAAACAAAAATGTTGTTTGGCATTAATGAACTCCCTTTTATCAGTGGCATCAAAGTAGAAAGCCTTTTTTTAGGACTTTAATGTGTTTAGAATTTGAACAATTTTGAGAAAGTTATAAGTAATAGTAATTAACAAAAAAAAAATTTTTGCAGGACAAAGAAGAAAATGGAGACCCTGGAGTTACTTCTGCTGCTGAGCTAAATGCTAAACGCAGGGAACTTGAGAAACAAGACGAAGCAATGAGGGCCCAGCCATTGGATACAATGCCTTCACAGTATGGTGGATACAGCAGGCCTCCCTATGGTCAACAGCAGGATAGACCTGACTATGGCAAAGCCCCATCTGTTGCTGGCTCTCGTACATATGGCATTGCCCCTCCAACAGCACAGAAACCTAGAGTAGGAGAATCATTTGTTTGAACCTACGACTGCATAATTTGTTTGTCTGTGTGGATGACATGTTCAAGACTAATACACATTTAGCTACTCCCGATTATCAGCTGTAAAGTTCAAGATAATCTTATCATTCTTTTTTTGTAATGGTGATCCACAAAGTGATATGTTTGTTAGGGAAATGGGTTGAGCTTTTAACTTCCATTGAAATGATTCAAGGGAAACAAATCTAAAATCAAAGCTACTAGTTAGGATGTAATCTGGCAGTGCATTGGATAGGATCAGGGGATTTATTTTTTGTTAGGTCTTGGTATTTATTAAACATATGCTAAATATAACAAAGTAATTTGACAAATATTAGTTACTCATCATTATATTAGACAATATTTTACATTATAAATCTTTTTCTTTTTTTTTTTTTTTTTTTTCAATACTTTGTTTACAGCTAAATATAAAAATCTCTAGCTTTTAATGGGATAGTCATTCATTTATTTTAAACCATACCATCCATTTTTTGTATGAAAGTGTCTAAAGTTTATTAACGCCTAATTATACACCTTTTCTATTGTTTATGTCTTAAATGTTGAGAACATTGTGTAAATAATGTTTGTAGTGGATTGAGATGATAATATGTAGATAGCTCTTGTCTGTTTGTTGTGTTGGCGATCCTGTTAAGAATAGAATGGCTGGGAACAATTTTACTTTGGTTTGTAAATAACATTGATATCACAGCTAGTTTGTTGAAACTATGTCTGTTATTATCACTTTAAGATGAAGGTGAAATGTACAATATTTTCATGTCAGTGTCACATAACTTCATTCAAAGAAAATCTCTTAGTTACTTTAAATGTAGGCAATTTTTGTTATTCTAAATCTCATGTAAATATTTTTGTACATAGTTGTTTTTTTTTTATATATAAAGCTTAATTTTAGTTCAAATACTTTAAATTATGTATATTTTGGTTGCACTTTAATACTACTAGAGAGAAAAGGAAAAGATTATTAATAGTTAAATTCTAGAAAGAAATAGAATATTCAATAGTCAAACAAGAAATATTTTTTTAAATCTAGGGCGCAATATTATTTTCTTTTGTTCAGCTTATAAAAAATTTAATGTCCATTAATATAATAGACAATCAATTACAAATTAATTTGTTTGTTAGCTCTAATGTGCCCTATATAATGTGTCTGTATATACCAATATACACAATTTTCTTGTTATCTTCTGACTGACTACATTCCACTCATTCCAGTTTATACTACTGTACAGTGATTTTGTCAAACAATATCAAAATGTATATTTTTAAATAAAATTTCTTTAAAATTTAATGTGCCTAAGTGTGAAAGTTTTTTGTTGTTTTTTCGGTCAAACAATTTTAATTTATAATTCCTTAAACTACTTTTGTTGCATTGTTTTAGAACATATAGACAGTATGCTTTATTAAATAATTCCAAATGAAATCCTATATTTACTTATCATAAAGTACTTTAATAAATAGGATTTATTAGTAAAAAGGAGGGGCATAATTTGTAGTTCCAGATTTATTGCATTTGACCATCTACATTAGTTTTACTAGTGCAATCATGTTACCCAAATGTTGTCCTGAAGTTTTATTTATGCATTCATTCTGATTTCTAATTACTAGCCCCCCATTTTTTTTTTTTCGGAAAACAATACTCCTGAAAGATAAAAAAAAACTTGAAATAAAATCTTAAGATAGACTCTTCTGCTATAAGCATTAGTCTACTAACATAAGTAGTGTTCTACATCTACACCAGTCTTTGCCTAAATTAAAATAAAATTACATTAGATTTTTATCCTGCCATTTTCTACAGCATTACCAGTAGGATTTAGTTTTTGTTTCTTTGATGCTTTGCAATCTCCAAACATTTACCTTATTATCTCAATCTGATAGTATGCTAATTGTTTTGCTAGTCTGGTATTTTTGCTGATAATTTTCACTCTTAGTCAGTGATATAGTGACAGTGTAAATGAGACATTAACTTTCATTGAAATTATTGCAGAAAAAAACAACTCTGAATTTATCTCTATCGATCTAATGAGAAATATAATTTGCAACAACCAAAGTTCAGACAATTAGCCTGCATGTATATAATAGCGTTTCATGCTTATTTTATTGAAAGTAACATAAAACCCAACGCTGAGAGCAAAAACAGCGATGATTTGTATTTGACAGCGTAATGGATGCTGCTAATTGCTAAAGAAAGAAGAACAGTATGACAGCCCTTTGGGCACTGGGCAGTTGAACTCATCTCGAATCTTCGTCTCAATGTGAATACATTTCATGTAGCGGTTGGTGCAGAGTGCAGTTTGACACTCTCTGTACAGTCTAGCAAGAGACAAGGTGCTAATCTTGTTTGTGGCCAGACATTTCAGGAATGGTTCATCCGTATACAAGGCGCTGCAAGCTTTCACTGACTGGAAGGGGAGGAAATTTAGATATGATGATGAAAACATATTTTGGTTCACATGATCTCAACATTTTAAAATGATTAATGCTAATGACAGAAAATAACAAGAAAGACATAAAAAAACAACTTTAAAAAACAAAGCTTATATTAAGTGTACTTTTATCAATTAGTTTGGATCAGTCCAGTAATTATTTGTACTGTTGACCTAGACATAACTAATCTGTGCAATTAGGAATATTTTTTTACCAATTGTTTAGTCTAGCATTCTCGATGCGCTATGATCCTATCACTTGTCTGGACTAGTGATAAAGTGGGGGGGGGGGGGGGAGGGGAGGAAGAAGAGAGTATCTTTGTGAATATTTACATGATTGTTTTTTAAATGCATAAAAAAATTCACTCAGGACTCGAGTCCTCAAGGGAACTAGTTCAAATTATACCACCACATCTGTTAAGTACGATTTCTTCCCTTTGTTTAAGACACCAAAAAAAAAAAAAAAATTTTTTTTAATTAAATATTTTTTTTTAATTTATTGATTTTCTGTTGACAGGTAAAAGAAATAATTGCGCAAAATTTTATCTTAATCGGAGATTGGGTATTGGAGAAATAACGTGTACACACTTACATACAGACAGAGTGAGTTGATATAAGCTTTGTAAATACCGTAAAAATGTAGACCCTTACATGTTTTTTATGTCCTAATTATGAAGTGGTGAGCCCTAGCTAGTAGCTAGTAGTGGACTTACTGAGCCAAGTGCTATAGCTTCGGATGTCAGAGATTTAGCTTTATGAGTTCACCCTGGTCTAATGGTTTCACTACATTAGTCAATTATACCTGTTAGTAGGTAGGCTATTATGAGCATCGAAAGAAATATTATTTTTTTAAACTCAATATGAATAAATTAAAATATGATCTGAATCTATAGATGTAGACGTTTCTTTAGTTAAGCTCGAGCCGGGACGATAACCCGGGCCATTGTGTTGACTACCACTTACCGCTAAACGAGTGATTCTACTATTACACTCATGCTTAAAGTCATTGTACATTTTGTCGCAGGTGGATCCTTCAGGTTCTATACGTCTGGAAAAATGTGACATGTTGTTAAGACTAATAGGCGATTATATTTTCTCTTTTAGTAGATATATATGGTTTAAGACAAATCAAGTTATAAAATGTTTGTCTCTGTAATGTTTACAAGAAATAGTCATTACTCTACTTGGCTAAAACAAGCAAAGTACAAAAAAACAAAAAAAAAAACTTATACGTGTAGTTGTATAATTAATTTGGATCAGTCATGTAATTAGATTTTTAATAGATTTAGACTAACAATAATAAATCTCTGCGATTAGAAATATTTTTACCTATTGTTTTATTTAGCGCAATTTCATGCTTTTTGCTTTTCTCTGATCTTGTAGGCCAGTTGGAAATTAGTTTGGGATGGGGGGGGGGGGGGGGGGGGGGGAGAAAGAACGGGCCATCTGGGTGATCGCTTTTTAAAGGTATTTTTTTTTAAAGAGCGATCTGAATTTAATCTCGTAGGCTAAAGCCTTCTCAGGCTTCTCAAGCCAACACGGTAACCACTCTGCTAGTGAAAAGCGTATGAACAGGGAAGATTGTATAGATATCCATTGTCCTATTTCATGTTTGTTTTCACCAAGCCGCAGACGACGACGTATAAAGGGGACTAAATCAGCTTATACCGCCGCTGCAGTTAATGTATAATTTCTTTCCCATGTTCGAGATACCAAACAAAATAATCAATTACCAATAGGAATGAGCTAATGGTTATTTTTATTTTTTGATTCTTACGTTGTCATGTAAAAGAAATAATTGTGCAACATTTCTGCTTGATCAGAGATTGGATATAGGAGAAATAATGTTTACAAACTTTTTACCAGACAGACAGAGTGAGTTGATATAAGCTTTTTAAAAAAAACTGGAAATTTGCAAGCTTTAATGTCTAGTGTTGAAACTAAAAAGTGACAATCGCAAGCAAAAAAAGATAGGGCTTAAATAGGCTAACAGTGCCGGTTTTAAAGTAGCATTCGCCATTTCGATTTATGTAAATTAAGCGCTAAAAGATAGGTGTCACGATGTATTTTGAAGACATTTGTGCATCATCTCCACTATCATATGACAAGTTATTAAAAATATAATAAATATAGCTTGTCCAATGACTTGCCTGACATTAAATACTATAGTTGAAATATTAAACTGTGAAAATACAGTTGATCAAAAAGTAATCCAGCAAAGAATAAGCTAAATAATTTACACGTGACATGGTGACAATGACTAATAAATGGCAACTGTGAACTATCTAATGACCAACAAACAGGAACAATAACTAGCGACACTGGTAGTTAGCTCTACGCTCTTAAAATATTACCTAGCTAAGATTTTTCTAGATCCTTTACGCCACTGATCGTAGATTCCACAAGCTTCTACACTGACTCTACATCTATGCAAATCAAGGTATCTTGAATGGTCTGCCTTATTTTCCCACGGATACGTAATGTGACCTGAATATTAAAGACAGTTGACTTCCTGCTAGTCAGTCATTTTTTGTGCGCTGTCAAGAGTGCCATTATGCATACACATGTGACAATAGGCTACTCTTAGTTTTTGATTTCTACTTGTTAACGCAGCATAAGTCTCTAAGAGATAGTCCCATAAGTTTCAGTCTAAACATGGGCCTAATAGCGCATGAATAAAGCGTGGAGAGAGAAGTATTTCCAGCTAAAGCAGATACCGGTAACTTTCAAACATCATGAGATTAGAGCACCCAAATAAGGAGTCAAGGCAAGCTCGTGGATAGAATTAATCAGGGTGAAAGGTTCTCCCACAAAGGGCATAAATAAGAGCTTTTTATTGACTTTTTGGTCAAAACCGAAGACTCAATTCCTTATATACCCCCCTCCCAAAGTTATTCCACCTGCTGCCAATAGGCCTAATAGAATATGCATCCTCCGTTTGGGACCCCTCAACTCAAGAAAACATTAAGAAACTGGAACAGACACTAAATAGAGCAGTGAGATTCATAACAAATGAATATTCACATTTGACTAGAGTAACACCTTTAGTAAAATCACTAAATTTAGAAAGCCTTCAGGACATAAGACTCAAAAGTAAAGTAGCAATTATACATTAAACACTGAACCATAATCTCCAAATACAAAAACAAAATTTAATAAAATACTCTGAAAGACACAAAGATAAAGGCACATTCCTCGTCCCATATGCTAGGACAAATTTGTACAAATACTCCTTCTTCCCTAGTGCTATTAGAGCATGGAATGAGTTGCCTGAGCTAGCCAGGAAAACCAGTGACTTGGCAGAATTTAAGTCATTGGTTAATATGCATGACTAAATGCATGATGCGTAGGACGTAATCATCTTCTTTTTTGAAGTAACGTCTGTATTATATAAGATAAGATAAGATGAAGCGAAGCCAAAGGTAGAGTATCAGGATAAACATTTCATGTTCTTACGCAACATGTAGCGATGTACCACCACAGTCCTGGAGAGCTGCCACATTGAGACCTGCAAGGATTCCGTGACAAAAGGGACTGGATGATAGAGAGTCTTTTCTCTATGTGTAGGCCTACTCTGCGCTGACGGAGACCACATGGGTCGATTATTCAAGTCTTATACATCGACGTTTCCACACGAGAGCACAGTTAAGAGGTTAGGAAAACGGATTTACTTGACTGACTTACTTGATGTTGTTCATGGTAGTGTAGATGACCCAGTTGATGAGACTGACTTTGTTTTTGGCAGCTGTTTCAACCACAGATGGTCCTTCAGGTGTAGAGGACAATTCATTTTCACTAAAGTGAATCTGTACTGTAAATTTTACAATTATTACTTAATTTGATAACACTATTTGAAACTGTCGGTAGAGTTAGCATAAAAAAACTTCAGCCTGATTGAACAGATTCTTCTGATTGGGAGAGATCAAAGTTAGTGTTATTTCCAGTGATTCGGAAGGTCCGGATGAATAGGCTAAAAAACATGGTCGAATACCGAGCACACCAAGGATCTGCACCATTTTCTTCTATTTACAACACTAAACGTGCGCAACTCCCCATTCGTTAATCGGTACCTTGAGGAAGGGTTGTAAGGGCTTTCTGTGCAACCCCAACCTATGTTTGCTGGGGCTTTCGTCTATCCCCGTCAGTGCAATGGACTCATTTTATAGGCACCCCTACGAGAGTCTTGTTTTGGTGCCCTTATTGGTCTAATCGTTTCTTCCAGGGCGCCACATTAAGGTTGGGTAGCAAAGCACCAGATTTCCGTTAGGCACATGCGCACCCGTGCAAAGCTTCTCAGCCTCAACGTGGCACTCGGGTGGAAACGATCATTAGAGGAGACGACTAGACCAATAGGGAAGCAAAACAAGACTCCAATCACTATCCAACATCACTATACACACACCGTTTCTGAACGGGACATTTTCATGGCGGACACCTGCATGGCTGATGTGATACAGAGAAGGAATATGGGAGTATCCCAGTTGTGATCGGCCTTTGGCCTCGCTTCTGACCTGAGCTTCTTGGGATATGAGCCTTCAGTAATAAGGATGCAATAATTTAAATCTTCTTGAATCCTTCCCAAACAGATGTTTTTTTCGGACAGGCAGGCTTCCATAGGCCTGAAGCTCTAACAATCTCAGACAACTCTATAGGTCTAGTTTAAGACAATTGAGAAGACGCAGACGCAAAATAGTTAATTGTAGCCATTTTTTTTTGCCAATTTATGGTTCAAACATCAAAAAATGATTTATAGCAATATAATATGAAAGCAATATTAAATGTAGGCCTATATTAAATATGTAAACCAAAAAAAAATTAAACAAACATTTGATTGAGTCACTTATATCTACAACTATGCCTGGAATCTGAGATTGGTATTCTGTGGTCACTTCTGCTGGTCTGAATAAAACCTTTAAACCGAAGCCATCTGCCGCGTCAATGTGAGCCTGGTTATTAACTGTGTCATATGACGTCACAATCTAACATAAATAAAAATAAAATAAAAAAGAAGTAAATTTCTAAGGAATTCAACTTCGCGCTTTGTTATTAATATAAACACGAGTCATTACGATCTGGTAATGCACGCAAACATATTTACACATTCGACATAACAATTGTATTAGAAAATGTCTCAATTTAAGGAAGGCGATTCTTTTTAAATTACCAATGATCAAAGATACAAAAGGGAAGAATTTTATGTATTTAAAATTACACTCTTAAAACTGTAATACAAGTCGACTGAAGTCGTTAAGATAAAATAAGTAACTTAAATCTACCAAAGTAGTTAGGAATAAATAGCTTTACGACTTGGGGCGCAATGGGTGGGTGCGTAAGCGCCTGGCTTTAGAACCTGAGGTCCTGTGTTCGAATCTCATCGAAGACTGAATTTGTGAATTTCGAGTCCATCCAACTCTTACACTAATAAAAATTAGATTTCACTTTTGTCTAAACCATGTTATTAGTTTCGCTAATTTTCTTACTTTAAAAGATCCGACAGTCTCAATATCATCGACAGGAGTCTTCCAAAAGACGTCGTTTTCACTTTTCCTCCATTCTTGGAACTATTCGGGAACATTCAGAAAATATCGTCTGCTTATCACACAAGTCAAAGTTCATTCAAAAAGAAGACAGGAACGTGAAAGTCACGTGATAAATTGTAAGAATTTAGAGTTTCATGTTAATGAAGGGTTTAAATTGTATTAATGCTTTTTTTCACCTTGAGCTCTTCCAGCCAGCTTATTTGTGCACGAAGACATTTATAAAGCAAACAAGCAAAATGTTTAAAAAATTTACTTTAAAAAAATATATAAGAGAAAAAGAAACACAAATTACTTCAACATATCTACACATAACGCAAAAGGTATCTCCATTTTTCTATGTAAAACAAAATTAATGAGCTAATTGGTTAATTTGTTTTATGCATTCGTTTATTGTCTTCGACAATGAATAATTGTGCAAAGTTTAAACTTGATCCGAGATTGGAAAATGGGAGAAATGACGTGTACACGATTTGTATCAGACAATGAGTTCATATAAGCTTTCTAAAAAAGAGATCCATTCCAATCAATTATGTTACTAAAATAATTTTGTTAGAGAGCTGAAATAAACAAAGTGTGTTATAGATCAGGACAAATAAAAAACTAAGTTTCTAGATATTTTTTGGTTGGAGCATCGGAGTTAGTCCCAGTCAGTGGCAAAGGGACTACGGTGAATTTTGTTTCTCTTTAGCGAAACTCGACCCTAGCGCCAGAGAATGACTACTCGTTCATTTCTAACATAATAATAATAATAATAATAATAGTTTAATTTTAATAGCGCTGTTAAAAGAATCGGCCTTAGATAAGTGAAGGTCTTAGGAGAAGTGAATTTGGTGGCCCTAATAAAAAAAATTGATAAATAAAATTAGGCAATTTATTTAAAAAAAAACAAACAAACTTGCTAGTGTCTATATCTAATTCGACAAATAACTGAAATTCCGCATTTTCAGTAGTAGTAGTAATACAAGCCGTATTATTATTATTATTATTATGGATAATATTTGCCTGTTAAAATTGTTCTTGTGAGCGAGAATCTGACGTCAAATACATCACTTTCCAGTCGTTTTACATGTAGAACTATACACTTTGATTTTTTTTTTTAAAAAAGAACTCTTTAATAATGTTACAATAGTTCAATATCATTTTAACGTCTTTATTCAAACTAGAAGGAGATCACTAAACCAAGAAACAAATATATCAGGACAGACATGCACCCACTTGAAGTAAATTGCCCAGAATAGAGACCGATGGCGATGGCCTATGCTCCAATGGGAGTCAAAGTCAAGTGAATAAGTTAAGGTCTATATTATAGTTATTATAATAACTTATTCTTCAAAAGAACATGGCCCAAAAAAAAATTACGATTCACTGACAATGATACTTAAGTTTACTGGTTCTCACTTGTTTAAAAAATAAGTTTGAAAAGCACTTAACTACGCTTCTTATTATTATAAGTAGTTTTAAGAAATGGCACACTAAATTATAAGTAGACTTCGTTAAAACCTTGTAGACGCCATTCTCTGCTAGCCCCTCGATCAAGATGGAGTATGTTTGGAAAGCCTCTTGACGTTTGATGAAAAATCGAACCTCCACTGATTTTGCGTAGTATTTCCCGCCAAAATACAGATCGTTTTGAGCGTAAACCTGTAAAGAATTTTTTTTTCAACATTTTTTTTTGTTCGGACTTATGCAAAGAAATTGAAACATAAATAAAAACACAAATAAATATTATTTATTGGGTGCTTTAAAAAAAGTGCAAACTGTAAACAACAGATAAATTTCTGAAGCAGAAACCATAATGACATATAGGCCCATTAGTAGGACGATAATCAGATAATCACGTCAGCATAATGAGATGTTCATTGTAGACTATATCTATTGGGGATGCTCACACTAAAAGCCAATCACAGTAAGCACCTTATCCACATTTGTATTTTTGAGATCCCATTGACATCCTTGAAGATATACATTACAGTAAGGGGGAACAAAGAAGAAAAGCGTCACGAAGAAATGTGGTGGCGTTATAATAGAAAATGAAAAGAGGAAGATATGATGAGATTTTGAATGAATAGACAAAATTAACAATGTCAAGGACGCCATATTGAAAGACCAACTAAATGAGAAAGCGAAAGTGCTTAGGAATGTGATCCTACATTGTTGACTTATGTTTTTCTTCTACACCGGATACACCAAAAAAAGCTTGCTCTTTATGGATTCAAGGTGGCTGAATGGTAAAGCGCTTGGCTTCCGAACCGGGGGTCCCGTGCAAAAATTCTGATGAAGACTAGGATTATTCATGTTAAGATCTTTAGGACGCTTCTAATGGGCGTCTGGCATTAGTTGAGGAAATAGTAAAGCAGTTGGTCGTTGTGCTTGTCACATGACACTCTCGTTAACCTTTGGGCAACAGAAATAGATTGATTACTTTTACATCATCTGCCCTATAGATCGCATGATATGAAAAGGGAACTTTTTTATAGTCTCCAATCATTCAGAAAACTCGATGGATGTCGGTGTTGCCTACCTCAACTCTATTTGAATCCGGTGTTGTGTACTTCACAAGTCTATAAGGACAAGGAGTCTGTAGAGGCAGAAGCTCTGAATACAAGTTGTTCAAATTAGGATCACCTTGCAGAAATATGGCCAGATTTTCTAGTTAAACAAAAAATAATTTTAAAAATAATAAATACAGATCTATTGTATGAAAATGACGATAACTGACCACATATTAAATTTGTTTCTTTATTATTCTAGTTGATTTTAACTTCAGAAGAAAACAAAGGTACGCCATATTAAAATGCATACGAAATTCTAATAGTAAATAAAAGTACGTACACATAATCACCATGTTGGCATATATTTTTTGTAGAAGTAGAGACTCATTAGATACAATGCATTAAATAAAAACTGTTAGATATTACAGATGTAAGAATTTATTAAATGTTGTAATCTTATAGCACTTGTACACTCCGATACTCGATTGATGAAAGTTGAATTAAACAAAAAATCTTTTCGACCGCTGCCTGATCGTGTGGTATGCGCTCCCGAGTGTCGTCTCCTGTCTTCCTGCAGGAGCTTTGGTCCAGGAGTAATAATCATCCACCCAGAAGGATCGCCCGAAACTAGCAAGTTAAAAAAAAAGCTTTTGTTAATGAGTTGAAACAACCAATAGGGACTTACCTTCTTTGACACATCCCATGTTTCCATTGCCCTTGTAGCCTTTGGGGCACATACACAATCTCTTTCTCCTATCACATGTTGCCTCTTTCAAACATCTTCTGGTCTTACCACAGGCCGGCCCGGAGTCTAAACAAGAGAGATTTATAGACACATTGACTCATTAATCAAGGTCACCGGTATACTATAAAGGCATATATATCTTCCCTTTTAATTTTGGTTTATAACACACACACATACATACACACACACACACCACCTTCACCTATGCCATAGTCTACTGGACCGTTGGGGCACCACACACGATTTGTCGACCGTCCTTCTCCATTCCTCTCTGTCTTTTGCCTTGGACAGAACCTCTTTCAATGGCACGCTATTCAATTCTTTTATGTTGTCTTCCCATTGCGTTCTATGTCTGCCTCATCTTCTTTTTCCTGGTACTGTGTAACTGTTCTCTGAAGGAAGGTGTTGCAAGCCCCGAAAGCCTTGTAATATGGCCATAGAAGTTTAATTTGCGTATTGTTTTTTTTTTTTTTATAATAGATAGCAGGTCATCGTGGTGTCAAATCGTTGACATAACCTTGTCTTTATTCTCTTCGTTTGTGATACGGTCTTTACATGTGATACCTAAGATCCTTCTGTAGCATCTCAATTTTATTGCTAGGACCCTCCTCTCTAGCTCTGCAGTCAGCGTCCAAGACTCGCAGCAGTCTGACTATGGTGTCGAGGGCTATGTTTTTGCCTATACATATTTTGAGTTTTGCCAGTTTTCAGCTTATTCTTTAAACATTTCAACGTGCCGAAGCTTCTTTCACAAGCTACTTGGGTAAGCGCTAACTCAAAAGCCAAACGGATGATTACAAAACACGCCCCTGTTAATAAATTGTCCTTTTATAAAATTCAGTTAATCATTACAAAGAAAAGTTTCTTTACTCTCACACCCATTGTGTTCCAATAGTCTCCGACCTGTTCATATTCTTCTCCAAACCTTTCTCTAACGACGTAAAATTCGTAGCAGGAAAATCCTGGAATTTTTCGACGAACCAACTCAATAATAAAATGCACATATGACTGGATACGCTATATTTCAGTCATGCTTTGGTAACAGTGGATTTACCTACTGTATACAATAACCATCATAACCGGATATTCGTTACTAATTTATGAGCTCAGCGTCTCGTTATAGAGTCACCCGAGTATGTTCACACTAATGCAACTTCGACAGGATTATACAAAATATAAACCTTATATTGTTTCTTAAAATCGGGTAGTGTAGGCCTATATAGACAATTGTAATTCATCATAGCGTAGTATCCATGGCGCGAAGGGGTTCAATGAACCCGGGCCTACGACCAATAAAGGCCCACAGCTGTGGCGTAGCAACCATGGCGCGAAGGAGATCATTACGCTTGGACCCATTACTCATGGCCAGTTGGGGCCAACATTAGAACTTAGGAAGAACATTTGTTGTTCATTTGAAACACTTTTAAGTCGTTTAACTCTGTTAAGAAGTTGTAAAAACATTGACTTTTAAGACACTATTACTTAAGGTACGATCTTTACATTGGAATGTCTATACTAAATTTGTCTTATTGGCTGGAGGAGGGGCCCATCAAGATTTTCTTGAACCCGGGCCCACGGGCACCTTGCTACGCCACTGCTACTAGACTAGTGTGATACCGATATTTACTTGTGTAGCAGGCAGTGGTTACGCGTATAAATAGATCTACCGTCTCTTACCGTCACCTAAATTAAAAGTTAAAGTAACACAAATAGTCCAATATTTAAACTACATGCTTACATATTACTTCCTAATGTGTCTTAAAATGAATAGATATTTATTAATATTATCGTTTTATCCCGTGCTTTTAAGAATGTCCTATATAATATAATACTGTTGTAACCCTGCCCTGCACCAGTGTTTGTGGTGCGCACGAGCGCACTATTGAACCAAAACAGGAAGGCTCTAGGATAGAGAAAAGACAGGATAGCAAGCGATTGTGAAGAGTCAGAATTGGTGGAAGCCGTCTTTTGTGTTTCCCCAAAGACTGTAGTAGGGACCTGGAGCGAAGCGAGGAAGGCTGTCGTCGGTCAGCATTCAGGTTGCTGGTGAAAGGACTGGTAGAATTAGTAACAAGACTCTTGGAATGCCGAAGCCTGTTATGGTTATGTTTTTGTCCTTGTAAATAAACACACTTATTTATTTACTGTAGAACCTCGTTGAGTTGCCCGCCTTAGAGTTACAACAATACTGTCTTTAATTCAGTCACAAGAAGTACTGGCACTTGATTTCAAACATCAATTTGGTCCAACACCAAGCCGTGTTTATGCCAATTTCCATTTAGCTCGAGCCTGTCTTTATGGTCCCTTAAACTATGTCTTATTCATTCTCTAATTCTTGTGCTGCTTTAACATTTGATAAATTGTTATGCTCCAATCAAGTGTTATAACACACATGCGAGTCCGCACAGCTTTTCAGACGCTATTAAAAGATTTGGATATCGCTTTAGTAAACCGCTAAAACGTTTAATTACAGGGAAAATGGTCCTCGAGTCTTCTACTCAATTCTGCCTTCCCTTAAATCTGGCCCTGCTGCGATAGTTTACAATCAAAGCAAAAGATCCTGCATGCTAACCCTTGTCTGAATAGATCCGACTTGAACATTACCTATATGATTTTATATTCTTAGACTTTAAACAAAGAGACAGCAACATTATGTGTTTCTTTTCATGCTCATACCGATGGACGAACAGAGATAGACTCGAATAATAAAAAGCACTGCCTAGAATTAATTTTGTTTTAAGAAGCACGCAAAACTGAAATAAGGTTACATGCATACAAGGTTACATACAAAATTTCGTACGACAAAGTAGCGCTGACAAAATGGTGTCTTTAAAATGTCGGTAAAAAAAAATCATATTTATCTGGAGGCAGCAGATCCTTCTACCTCGGCCAGGAGGAACTCGTTAGCTTTAGGTGGCAACCAACCTTTTGTCCTACACGTTAAGCTCCTAAATGTTATCACCGACAGCACCTCGGGGGTGGGATGGGGCTGGGGGGCACGAGACAGCGAGTAGATTGGTCATGAGGCCATAAGGTGAAAATCTGCAAAATCCCTAACTCAGATTTGACAAAATGTTTCAGATGAGAAAAGAAATAAAATAGATTCTAGAATCAAGATTTTAGACACATGAAGATCTAGGTATAATAAAAGACCAACGACTGAATAATTTATTTCAAAATAAAATGCTGCACATATTTGAATGACTGGTTGTTCAGCGTCTCGCTAATGACACAAGTCCTAGGTTCGATCCTTATACTAAACAATTTTTGTCAAGGACAAATAAAATATATATTCTTATGACTCTACATTGCGCACTGTCATTAGGTGCGAGACTGTGCACCATGAGACACAGGACAGAGACACGCTAAAAGATAGAGGAAGTCCAAGATGGCCGATAATTAGATCTAGGATGTAAACAAGAAAGAAATGCTGCTATTACTGGTTATGCTAGTGGTATATTTTGTTATCGCATTACTATTGTTCTATTATTAAACTGGATATATCCCTTTCGTTGAGGTTCTTTGGGCTCGCTGTTGGCTGAGTTACAGCAATATGTTAAATGTTTTCTTGGAGGTTTAGAGTGTGCCGATTTAAATTATTCCGACAGCGGATTCCAGCGGTGGTTGATTTTGAAACCAATACGATGTCAATGCCCACTCATTCTCATCGTATGACCTCAAAACCATCCATTCGAAGTTTGTTTTTTGTTATCGGTTTGAAAGTCTAACCTACAAGATTACAAAAGAGAGTGTGTTTTCTGTCAAGAACTTGACACCAGCTCTTGACGGCTAGAGTGGTTCTCACTACTTCCACTAATATAATGTATAAAGCTAATATCAGAGATGAAAGTAAAGAAACACAATAATAATAATAAATTATCTCACACTCAAGGACACATACTTAGCTACGATGGGCTTTCTCTGTCTGTCCGTCTCTCTCTCTCTCCTGCACGGATCCTGGAGACCAACGTCTCAGTCTGCGCAGTAGCCTACTACTCAGTGGCGTAGCATCCATGGTACGAAGGGGTTTAATGAACCCGGGCCCACGACCAATAGGAGCCCACAATATGGCGTAGCAACCATGGCTCGAAGGAATTCATTACGCTTGAGCCCATGACTCATGGCCAGTTGGAGCCCACAACTTAGGAAGAACATTTATTTGTTTGTTTATTTGAAACTTTTTAAAGTCGTTTAATTCTGTTAAGAAGTTGTGAAAACATTGACTTTTAAGACACTATTACTTATATGCAGTCCTAACTGAATCAAACGTTATGACATAATTACTTATATATATATTTTTCAAAACATTTCATAACAATTGGTGTTATTGCTACTGGGCGGAAATCATTTAAGCAATCTAATTTTGATTTCTTTGGTACTGGTACAATCTCTGAAGTTTTCCAGATGTTTTGGAATTAAGCACGTTTGCAACGAGTGGTTAAAGATGTGAAAAAAGAGATTTGCTCCGCACATAGCTTGATCAGCTTGCCACAAATTTTGTCTGGTCCAGAAACTTTTGTTACGTCTACTCTTTTTAAATAACAAGGTCACTTCATCTTCAGGAGAAGCATTTGTACAAATTTGTCATAGCTTATCGAATGTGCATTGCATTGGTATCTTTGTGTCTTTCTGATTATTTTATCAGATTTTGTTTTTGTAGTTGAGGATTATGGTTTAGTGTTTTGTGTATAATTGCTACTTTACTATTGAGTCTTCTCTCCTGAAGTCTTTCTAAATTTAGAGATTTTATTATATGTGTTACTCAAGTCCGGTGATGCCCAAACTAATTCGACCTGCGGACCATTTTAATTTCCAACACTCATCTCGCGGGCCACATGACTGAAAAGTAACAAAACTTATCAGAACCCCTTGGATTTAGTATTTATTCATGTGATATTTGACCAATTATATTCTTTTAGGCGTCAGAAAATAACTTCATTTTTCTACTTAAAATGTTAGCAAGTCTAGGTGCCTTTAAAATTGATTCATTTTCTTGTCTCTTTTTGGTGAATATTCCCATTGATCCTCCAATGTCTAGTTGTAGTTAATCTATCTTTTATCGGTGGTTCAAAACAAGATGCCGCCATATTTATTTTATAATGCGGATATATATATATATATATTGCCAAATAACCTCACCAAAAGGATTACAAAAATGGAACGTTTAATCATCAATAAGAAACTAGATCTAAAGCCGAACTAATCACATCCCAAGCGTCCTTGTTTTCATCTCTTCTCTGTTTCTCCAGCGTGCCCCATGGTCCACGATATCGAGCCAAATGACAGTGCGCAATGTAGAGTCATAACAATATATATATATATATATATGTTTTTTTTAAACAGCCATACTTTTCTTTATAAAACGAAGATGTTGGCTTATTATCATGTTTCACAAAAAAAAGTAAAGATTCGCCCACTTTTGCAGGTAGAGTCTACATTTCCTGTTCATAAACGCACAAACGTTAAAGGTCATTGTATCAATCCATCAGAGAAAATATGAGAGCCCTAAAGTAAGTAAAGATACATTGTTCTACCTTTCCTTTTTAGAGGGGGATTTTCTCCACTTTGTGCCGAAGCTTCGGCGGGCCGGATGGAACCAAGTCGCAGGCCGGATCTGGTCCGTGGGCCGTATTTTGGGCATCATTGCACTAGTCAAATGTGAATATTCGTTTGTTATGAATCTCACTGCTCTATTTTGTGTCTGTTCCAGTTTCTTAATATTTTCTTGAGTTGAGGAGTCCCAAACAGGAGATACATATTCTATTATTAGCCTAACCCAGGTTAAATAACATTTTAGTTTTATGTTCTTATTTGATTTATAGAAATGTGTTTTTAATAAACCCTAATTCTTTGTTTGATTTTTTATATTTTCATCAATATGTGGATTCCATGACAGTTTTGTTTAAATTTATTATAACACCTGGAATCTAATTACTTTGCGTTTTTTAGTCTGTGTAAATGATTTACCATGAATAAGATAAGTGGAATTAATTTGTTTTAGTTTTTTATTTTGTTACTCTTAATAACTGACATTTGTCCAGGTGGAAAGACATGCTCCAATTTGATTCCCATTTCTGTAATTTATCTAATTCTCTTTGTAAAATTTCTGTATCTTGTTTTTTTTTATTGTTATATAAATTATGCAATCGTCTACAAATAATCTGACTTCTGTTCCTGAACTAATACTCATTCAAAGTTAAATCGTTATTCGAGGCCTATTCTTTACCATTTTCATTTTTGAAAATGAGCAGCTCTCCGGTGCTTTTGGAGACCGTCAAAACCAAGTCTAAGTGTAATGTCCAAGAAGGTAGGTCTGAAATGTTGATTCTCAAAAATGCGATAGTAAAGCAGCTACTTAGATTAGGTCTAGACTAAAAACGCAAAATACCTAGGTGTTATAATAAATGAAAAACTGTCATGGAATCCACATATTGATGAAACTATAAAAAAATCAAACAAAACATTAGGATTTATTAAAAGACATTTCTATAAATCAAATAAGAACATAAAACTAAAATGTTATTTAACCTTGGTTAGGCCAATAATAGAATATGCATCCTCCGTTTGGGACCCCTCAACTCAAGAAAACATTAAGAAACTGGAACAGACACAAAATAAAGCAGTGAGATTCATAACAAACGAATATTCACATTCAACTAGAGTAACACCTATAGTAAAATCACTAAATTTAGAAAGCCTTCAGGACAGAAGACTCAAAAGTTAAGTAGCAATTATAAATAAAACACTGAACCATAATCTTCAAATACAAAAACAAAATTTAATAAAATACTCTGAAAGACACAAAGATAAAGGCACATTCCTCGTCCCATATGCTAGGACAAATTTGTACAAATACTCCTTCTTCCCTAGTGCTATTAGAGCATGGAATGGGTTGCCTGAGCTAGCCAGAAAAACCAGTGACTTGTCAGAATTGAAGTCATTGGTTAATATGCATGACTGAATGCATGACGCGTAGGACGTAATCATCTTCTTTTTTGTTTTTTGTTTTTTGTTTGTTTGTTTTTGTTTAAGCCAATTAAAGATACAAATTGGGCCAACTCATTACCAAGGCTCCGGGGGGAGCTAGGAACACGCTACAAGCGACCAATTCTTAACCACGACAGTGTTTTTTATAGTGAGATTTAAAGCATTGTTGGTAAGATTGCGAAAAAGATTGTTCCATTACATTAAAAAAATTGCTCACCCCTCAAAATTTGCATATTTTTTTTTATTTCTCTCTCATGTTGCGGTGGCCTCCCGACAGCTTTGCCCTAAATCCGGAATAAATACTAATCCCTGTGAAGGTATCTACAACACTCTAAAATAGAGTGCCTATCACGCAACTTTTCCATGGAACAGACTGCGATAGAGCTACTGATTATTTATTAGCAAAATGTATGTCCATTTTATAATCAAATGATTTAATCGACTGCTTTTTAAGAGTTGTTTAATAAAGATTTAGAAAAGGTCAAAAGAATAAGACGCAAAATGTCGATTTATTGAAGTCCCTTTATAAGACTTGACACTGATGTAAATGTAAGTTTACTTACTTCCCTTCGTGGTTGTCTCTCTCTGAGCAGTGACAATATAAATCAACAATAAGAAATAAAGAGACAGGCGAACAACTCCAGCCATTGTGTTGACCCAATCTCTAAAAGAACTGAACATAATCACATAGATCTATCTCCACAAACATTAACACACATCAATTAACCAACTGTGTAAAGTTTAATTAAGTCACGATCGTTAAAGCGCGTAATTAACTTACACTATGGTGCAAAATAATGATTTTTGTTGTCTTTACTTTTTGAACACTTCATCACACATAAAACTTAATTGTCAAGACTTCGCTATTTTGTAAACCTGCTAGTAGTCGCGGGAGCTTAATTCTTCATTCATATTTATTATAAAAATGTTATTTACGATCTACTTTTTTTTATACTGAGGATTGCGTGCAAAACAAAAACAAAAAAATAATAAAGTAAAAGCAAATAAATAAATAAATAAAAAACACATGGCAGTCCCTCTAAAAAAACATTTTAACCCAAGAAGTAATCATATTCATCCACTTTTTTAGCGGCCACCGTAAGGGGAAAAAGCGCTATTATTTGTGCAAAATGTCCGTTTTTCCGTCCGTCCGTCTGTCACACTCAGATCTCGAAAACTAGAAGAGATATGAAAAATATTATTTCATCATTAGATCCGGCTTGAAAAGTTTAGGTGCAACGGCTACTTTTGGTTTTCTAAAAGCAAACCGTTTAATTTATAAAATTAATTATGCAAGCATTTTTTTTCATAAAAATACACCAATTCTAAAACATTTACGTAAATGTAAGGGAGGCAAAGTTACAATATGCTAACAAATATTAGTAACTTTTGTGCATTTTCAGTATCACAAGGTAAAATATATTTATAAAATGTACAGGAAATGTTTACAACAAATAAAAATAATACTTAAAGATGTTTTTTCTGGTTAACTAGCTGCTAAAATTAAAAGAAAACATTTCGGTTTGTTTATAAAGGCTAATAATGCACTTTGTAAGTAAATATCATGCACATTTTTTTAAATGGACTTTTTAAGCAGCGACTTTGTGCAGTAGCATACAGTCGCAACGAGATGCGGTGCTAAACAAATTCCTTAAACTTTTTTAAAAAATAAGATTTTATTTATTTTTTGTTTAGTGCCCCCATCCGAATTAAAGAAGCTTATTTTTGTGCGTTTTGTCTGTTGGTCGGTCTGTCCGTCACGATTAGATTAACAAATAACACTAAAGGCTATTGTAAATCTGATTTAACCTTTAATTTTTCATTCATAAATATTGCAATAGTTTAAAGTATCTATAATAGATTGTTCCGGTTGTTTTGTGAAAAACAAAATAAATGCCAATGAATATTTGTTTGCTCTTCTAAGTTATAGTAGATTTTATTTCCATGCTTAAACGTTGCAAGAAACACACGATCTTTAATATATTGTTCCGGTTTTTTAATGTAAATAGCATATAAATGCTAAATAAAAATATCCATACTGATTTATATTACATTAACTATAAAGTTGTTCCGGATATTGTTTTATAAAAAACAAATATATGTCAAATAATTATATTTTTTTAAAACTATCGACAATAGGGTATTCAGGATTTTAAAATAAGAAAGTAATTTACTAGAAACGATTATTGAAAATCAATTTTTAGACTTATTTTACAGTTAATTTTCTTGCCGAAACATAATAAAAGTTGTTTAATCGGTAAAGAATTTTCCGAACTTTGTTTCGAAAAAGAAATCGACCTACATTACCTTAATTTTCTTACAAATCGTCGCCAAAAATGATCCGAATTTTATAATAAAATCTAATAACGCTAATAAATGTTTGAAATCCCTCTTCTAATAAATAAAACAAATAATTTTCTTATTTACGAAAATTGGTTGTTCCGGATTTTTTATGAAAAATAGTTTAACTCTATTTATGTAAAATCGCACTTCTCTCGTACACTACATTTAACTTTCTATCTAAAACGTTAAAAAATCTAATTATCGTAATATCATGCTATGATTGTTAAGAATAACAACTTCCTAACACCAAAGTATGATTTGATAAAATCTCCATAAGGGTATGGTACATCTAATTTTTATAACAGACCATCCCAGAAATTTAATTAACGACTTTTGATTAATCTGGAATTCTTATTTTTTCTCACTATAAATATATAAACATCCGGAACAATCTATACTAGAAACTTAAAACTAATGCGATGTTTCGGAAAGGAAATTAATTTTAATCAGATTTTCAAAAGCTTTTAGTCTTTTTTTTTTCTCTCGCTATTAACATAACGACAGACAAACTGACAGACAAAAGAAAAAAAAAACGATTTTAATTTTTCCTATGACGTCATATAGAGTTAATTCTTTAAATGAAATGCTATAAGATCTCACTCGGTGCACCAATGTCTATGAACCATCAACAAGCTGCTCGTATAGATATGTTTTAGTCTAACTAGACCGTGTGACGTAGTGGATTTTTTTTTCTTTGACGTCATATGGAATAAATTCTTTAAATGCTAAAACAACTCGGTATAGTAATGTTTATTAAACCTCGTAATGTGACTCGCATTTTAAAAAGACTATAGATTTAGTTCTAATCTAGATTTTTTACTCTAGATCTAGATTTTTTTCTTACACTAGAGCTAGATTTTTAAAACTAGATTTAGATTTAAGTTCTAATTAAAATCATTATAGAATCTAGATCTAGAATTTCTTGGTCTAGTTTAGAATGTTTGTTGTTTTACATGTTTCGGATGTTCCTTCAGAGTTGTAGTCCAAATCTCCCGTTGGACGACGGGGGATGGGAGCGGGTAGGGTTTGAACCTGGGACCATCGATGAATCCAAACGACTGTCCAGCGCGCAAACCGCACTACCGGACAGCCATGATTTAAACTAGATCAAGATCTATAATTTTAATTTCTAGGCTTAAAGTGTAGATTTTTTTTTCTAAAGTCTAGATTGTCAATATTGCAATGTTATAAAATACTAAAACTAATCTACTATTTTAATATTTAGATTTTGCAATTAGTCTATTAATTGATTATCTAGTGTTTTGTTTATATAAATCTTATCTAAATTACATCTACATTATCCCAAATATATATTTTAGATCTAGATCTAGTAGGTATAGATATTGAGAGTGCTAAATTAGTAGTTTAAATTAAGTAGATCTACATCCTCATTCTAGTTCTATTTAGGCCTAAATGAAAATGCTCAATACCAAAAGATTATCTAAAATCGCTCTTCTGACATATTGTACATATCCGGAAGTTGTCATTCCGTAATGTGTAGGTATATTATCAATAGTAGGCTATTAGTTTGTAACCAGTTTGTCATTAGATTAAGAGCAATGCCTGGTCGTTCGGTTAGCGCGCAGAACTGATTATCTCTACGGTCTCGGTTTCATGTCCTGCTCGATGCCATCCTCAGTCGACAAGCGAATATGCGGATCCGACAGTGATCCGTCTCCCACGGGGGCCGCCTCTGAGTGTGTGTGGCAACACAAACTCTCTTTGTAATCTTGTTTTTTTACTGTCATATATTGAGACTGTGCATTGTTTAGCTTTGACACGCCTGACATGTCAACTGTTTGTTGCTATTCTGACAACCTTTGATTCGTAGATACATAATACATTTTATGACATTTAGAAAAAAAGTCTGCAAGACAATGCGGCCCTTGTTAGCTCACGTCACTAGGCCAAGGGTTGACGAGGATATTATCCAGCTAGCCCAACGACCATGGCCGATACTTTCCTCGGTTAATGCGAGTATCCACGTTAAACCAGGGACTTCAATCCTCAAACAACAACAACAACAACAACAATACGAATTAGCAACAATAAAAACGGAAGAGACTGACCCAGACCAATACATTGCCCACGTTTAAGGCCCTTGTGTATCTATCCCGTGTTAAGATTGTCCATATACTCTAGGAGCTAGAATGAATGGGAGGAGTGAAGGGGAGGAGATAGAAAACATAGGGAAAAAAAGACAAAAAAAATAAAGATTACAACGGTAGGAGATTTGCAAGAACCAAAACCTTTATAACAGATCTGCACTGAAGCGAGACACAGAGATAGAAATCAATGACGTTACAAAATGTGTAAACTGAAAACCTAGACTTCATAATTCATGGATGACTGTATAGTGGATTAACATTGCATTTGTTAATATTTAACATAAGCCTCACAGGGCAGCTATAATTTAAAAAAAATTATATTTGTTTCATGATCCGCCTATGTGTGCAGCCAGATCAAAAAGCAGCCTGATGATTCAGTGTTATGATTCAGTGTTATGATCCAGCCCTGATTAGGAATCCTCTGTCGAGTGTTCCTCCCACTAGCCCTAACCCTAACTTTCTGGAGATTAATTTCGGGGAGCTGAAGTTTTCTGACGCTAGTTGATGTTAATCAGTATAGTATTTTGATTCACATATACGGTACTGTCTTCGATTCCGAAGATTAAGAATGATTACAGACAAAGACGTTGTCTGCCAGGGGTCTTTTTAAGTCTGTACGACGTGGCAATGAGCTAATGTTCTTAACTGCCCTCAGGTTGTGACGTTGCAGGTCAGTTATGATGCCTTCTATAATGATTGGTCTTGGTCCAATGCGCTAATCCATTTATCACTAAATCTGTGCAAAGCCCGTTTTAAAGTGGCGCTGCGAAAGCTTTATATAATCAATCAAACAGTTTGAAGTTTTGATTCATTTCAGTCAAGATCAAGATCTTTTAATTTAGATAGTGCTAATTTTTCTCTCTTGGTTTATTTAAGACGCCTCGCCTCATGTCCAATCGTTGACATAAAGGAACCACCACAGCCAATATGAAAGCGGCTACCATATTCATTGTGGCCAAAAAGTAGTAAGTGGCTGAATAAGTTCCCGTTAGAACTCTCAGGGCGCCTGTTAAAAAAAAAAACATAGCTCAAAATTGAAAGAAAAGGATTCATAAATATATATATATAGGCTATTGCAACTTTTTTATTTTTTTATTTTACGCTGTAGAGGGTCTATTAATTTTAGAATTTTATTAATGATATTGCTTTAGTTAAATGTAACTATTCCTTTGTGATAAACTAAAAGCACCCCCCCCCCCCCCCCGCAAATTCTGAATCCTATTGGACTAGATATATCTTCATGATAACTTAAAAATGCTCATTATTTTCTAAGCATTTTAGAAAAATTATCGTTTAGACGAATTAGCCGAGTACCATTCTGACATAATGATTATCTAGATGATTTCTGATGTACATCTAATATGTATGGCTATATCGTAAAACCTATAGCTAATGAAACTGTTATTTAATTTCCAAATCCAATTTCTTCCCTCTATTCTGTGAGTAACCTCGCAGGGATGCAACTTGATGCTTTGTTTGGTTGTAAGTTTTTTTTTATTAGTTTTTGAATTAGTAAAGTAAAGTTCCCCTTTCAGACCTTGTGGTCTCTAGGGCAGATGATGTAAAGGTCATCTGTTTCTGTGACCTACTGTTAACAAGGGTGTCATGTGGCCAGCACAACGACCAACCGCCTTTACTTTTCCCCAACTAATGTCAGGTACCCATTAGAGCTGAGTGGACTCAGAGGCGCACGAAGATCCCGAAATTAAAAATCCCAGTCGTCACCAGGATTCGAACCCCGGTCCCCGGTTTGGAAGCCAAGCGCTTTAGCGCTCAGCCACCGTGTTTTTTTTAATTACAACGAAGTAATGTTTCTTTTTTTTTTTTAACTTGGTTTAAATTAAGTAGGATTCTTTGACTCCTGGACCTGAGAATGTTGATGCAAAATATTTATGTAGGCCTAGTATTCCGTCTTTCAATTTTTTTTATTATCTTTAATTTATGTTAATATTTAATGAAAATATTTTAAGATTTCATTATAACTTATTTGAAATGGTCGGGTGGTAGAGAGTTGGTGTAGGCCCTACAATTGAAAGTTTTCATGTCAAAACCTCGTTGTCTCAGCAACGGACGCCAACCAAATACATCAAGCGAAATAGTTAGAATACTACATCATCATTTAACTCTTTACTTGAGTTGTGGATGCTGGGTTGGTGTTCAAGGCCAAAGTGTTACACTCGACACAATCACAAGCCACCCGCATCAACGTATCAAGATACCAGCACTTCTTCAAGTTACCAAGCCAACTTTCGATAACCCTATCTACGTGCATGCTCAACGTTTCCTTGAAGGATATGAAGAATAATTTTTATCAACAAATTGTGTCTTACACAGCATTGTAGAGCATTGAGAACCTCTTCCTGGTTGTCACCAATTAATTAATAATACTAAATATCGTAAAATTAGTTTATCATATATGATATATCAATATCGTTATTCGCGCTGGACTGCTCGGTCGTCTCGATGGTCCTCCTGCCATTCCCCGTCGTCCTGCCGGAGCTATTTTATATATTCTATTTTTTATAGGCTAGTGCCAGAGTTAATATTTGTACTTCCGCTTTTTTTTTATATGGGTTAGGGCGGGTAGTATAAATAGTTAAATCCAGGCTACATCCTGTTCAGTTGACCAGTGGTCAGTAAAGTATATCTCTGTCTATGTGACAGTTGATGATCTTAGTGATCTGGCTTATGATAATTTAATCATTGTTATATTTCTGTACCTGGGACGGCCTGTAAGTGTAGAAATATTTTATATTTTCTTTTACTCGATCTATGTCACACTGTGTCACTAGCGAATCTAGAACTTTGGAGTGGGGCGGGGCGATTTTTTTCCAAAACCTAACGCCGAGTAAACCCTAACCCTATGCATAAACGTACGTACAGCATATATATATATATATATATATATATATATATATATATATTATATGAGAATAAAATAGAGCAGTGTTTCTCAACCTTCGGCGAAAAAATAAAAAAAAGTTATGTTGAGGCCTTTTTCTTGCAAGCTGGCGAAGCCCAATCACGAAAAGCGTTTTCTTGCATTCTTCACTGAAGAAACACATTCTCCTGACCTAAAGCTCACTATTCATCCTATTATAAAGGACGTTTTGAATAATATTGAAAAATATTCTAATATAAATTTTTACGCCCTTAATACATTGCAAATAAAACCGATTTGTTCCTTGAAAAGATAAGATACCCCACATCTTTAGATTAAGGCTTTGGGGATCGCCGCCGAAAAAAAAATTATTCGATAATTAATATTCAATAAAATTTAAGTATAAATTGTGAGTTAAAGTCCAAAACTTATTTAACTAGAAAAATATCATCAGATTGAGTAAAGGTTGGAAAAAGGCGACTAGAAAAAGATGATCTGGGTTTAGAACTACATCTCAATCATGACTCATACTAAAAAATTTTGTTTGAATTCTAACTTTTCCAGTGCATTTATTTAAAAATAATTATGATAAATTCATGGGAAATTACATAAACTTTGTCTTGAAAGGAAAGGGGCGGTAGAGTGAAAATTATTAATCCTCGCTCCTTTAATAATTTCTGCTAAAGATTGCATTTGGCATTACAGAATATCGGTGGTGCGACTCGATATAAGAATTTAATTTATAGTATATATAGGTACTAAGGCTAAGATGTTCTTGTTTTAGTGTTAGTGTTATGGGTTGGTTCTAGTAGTAGAATATTGTAGATCTAGACTAGTTTATTGTAGTGTGTTTGTGTAGATCTAGGTCTAGTGTAGTAGTTGTAGTGACTTAGTTAGATAGTTGGTTTGATCAGTTTGTGTTAGATAGTTGGTTTAGTTAGTTTGTTGGTGTTTGGTAGTGGCGTAGATTTAGAGGGTTTTAGTAAGTTGCTGGGTTCAGTTGTAGTGGTTAGAGTTAGAGTGTATTTATTATTTTATTATTGATTAATTTTTCTCTGATGTAAATAACGTTTCATTTTGTTTATTTATCCTAAACTAAAGTTTCGTTGATGCTTTCATTTAGTTTAAGTTAGTATAGTCTAGTATGTCTGGTTACTTAGGCGACTCTAGCCCCTTGGTCGTAGACTGAGGTGTCACAGATTGAACCCACCCAGTAGCGCTAATATCTGCCTACTGTTATAAAATTTAATATTGAGCAGTAAGAATAGGTTTCCACTCAGCGCCTCCTGCCCTGCTCACACAAACAATGTGAAAACCAGCTTACCACAAATAGTGTTGAAATAGTTGCTTCGATGTGAAACCAGCTTACCACAAATAGGGTATGAAATAGTTGCTCCTATGCCCATCACCAGGTAAAAGAACCCGATAGCAACACGCAAGTTGTCAACACCCAAGACGTCTATGACTATCAATGTCTGCAGAGCGAAGTGAACACCAACTCCTAGACCGTAGGCAACCACTATCGCCAATAGACTTCTAAAAACAAAGAAAAATATTGTTCCAACAATGAAGAATATTCCAACAATTTGTATAGAGTATGCAAATGGTTTGGCTTTTTAAGAAAAACACTGTCAATTCGTTTAACTGTATAAACTGTATTTCAACTGTATTCATGTTCTTCTTCACTATGTTTGTTTTAAAGCAAAGTCTAGCTATTCATATGGATGTCACAATGATAAAGTGTCTTCTATTGTACACATATCTAGATCTTCCAGAAGAACCGTGACAACAAACAATGTTAATGTAAGCGCTTATGTTAAGCGGGTTATTGGTGCCCAACTTTATGCAATTTACCTTTTTTTATTTTTATTAATTTGTTGACGTTAACTTTTAAGTCTTTTTTTTTTCCTAAATCCTTCCTAAAAATTTTAGGGTCCCTTTTAAACATTAGCTTTGAAGTCTTTGGGGACGGGGAGAAAAGGGGGGGGGGGGGAGAATCGAGAACCATTTCAAGTCCAACTATGCCTCTGTCTGTCTAAATTACTTCGCCTCAAAATGCATTTTGGAGTTTCTTAATAGGAGTTTTAAAAAATTAAAATAGTTATTTACATTTTTGTTAGACCGGGAAATAATTTTTTTCCATACGTTTAAGAAAAAAAAATATTTTTTTTTACTGGTAGTCTTCACAAAATGACGTCATGTATCCCGCCATTCCCACTATGATCATGGGCAGCAACCCAGCTCGAATGGGACGACACCAGCCAAAGTTGACCACAACGCCCCCCAACAGGCGCGAGACGAAGTCCAGGATGTTCATGATAGAGAGAAACAGCGCTGCGTCGACCTCAGTCAGACCACGTTCTTCGGCCAGCGCAGGGATATACATCTGAGGGATAGCCTGAAAAAAGAGAGAGCGATATCATTACATTCAATAATTCTAAATGCGAACCTTTAATTATTTTTTTAAGTTAAATGTACAAACTTTTGCTTATAGACATTCACCCTTAACAAGTCTTATATTGTAGAGTGCTGGTACTTTCTTATTGTAATAGCCAAACTTTAAATAGTTTGTTTATAGGCATGAGATAACTATAACTTAACCACAATAGGCCCCAGGGATCCACCCAAGAGTTTGTTGTGTAACTCATTTTTTTTTTCTAAATAATGTAACTCTATCACAGCTTGCAATCTATGGGACAAATGGTGTAAAGGCCATCTGTTTCTGTGGCTCAAAGTTAACCCGTGGCCAGCACAACGACCAACCAGCTTCATTCCCCCCCCCCCCCCCCAAATTATGTCAGTTACCCTTTTGAGTTGGTGGGCTCATTAGCGTCATAACAATCTTGGAATTCCCAATCCCCGTTTTCACAAGGATTCATACACAAGACCCCAAGCGTTTTACCACTCAGCCACCACGACCCCTTGTTTTATTTTAAGCCATATCATAAAGTATCGTCAGTGTTGTCTCTTTAATAGCGCGGTGATAGCTATGTCACAGGCAACTTACACACTCTATTTTTATAGAACGCATTAAATATTTTTTCATATGATCTTTAAAACATACTCACGTGACCTGACAGACTGCAAAAGAACATGAAGGCCAAGGCCCAAAAGGTGGCTGAATTCAATAATGTTTTTCCGGCGCACCAAGTCTTGAAGCGAGTAAGAATGTTCCCCGAAAGAAGATTTTCTTTAGACATCGCATCACCAGCGAGACCAACCAAGTGAATTTGAAGAGTGGATGTGCTGCAAAGTATGTCCACCACTGTTGGAGGCTTTTTAAACTCTTCCAAGTGCGTAGCGTTGTGGTCATTCACTATCATGATGTCAATTGATTCTTGTCTGTCTCCTGATTGGGTTGATATATGAGCTCTGTTGGTCAGATCAGGATATGACGTGATTTCATTGTTTGTCAGTTCTTTTATCTCTCGCCGCTGTGTTTTGCTTGAGTTAGTGTTACTAGATGTACAAAGGGATTCGTTTTGTTTTAGTTCTCTGGATGTTAATTCATTAATTTTGTTTTTATTAACAGCTGATAATTCATTACTTGTAACTTCATGCTTTCCATTATCGGAAGATTGTCTTCCCGTATCTGTACTATCGATTGTATGCAATAGTCTTTCTGTTGTAGAACTGTCATCAGAATTGCAAGAGATATTTAATGGTTTTTCCTTTGAAATTTGTTGAAGAAAGTTGCTTGAAGTTTCATTCGTGATGTGATGTAGTTTACTTTTTTTGGTGTTTCCCATCAAAGAGTTCAGCTGAGATATGCAAGTGTGCTGTTTACGACAACCGCTTTTGTCATAGTTCTCAATGGGCGTCATCAGGGCGCCAAAGACTAAGGAATGAAGAAGAAAGCCGCCAGTTATAAGAATTCCGCCTTGGAATGAATACTCGTCAAATAATTTCCTCATGAGCAAGGGGAAGACCACTCCACCGAGACTAGTTCCACATGATGCTATGGCAGTTGCTAAGGGACGCCTTGCTATGAAATATTGAGTCAGGACGTACTGAACTGGTCCGTAGATCATACACCCAGCGAGACCTGCAATAGACGGATATGCAAATTATACATGACCCTTTTTGTGTCTTTTTTTTTTAGCTCTATTTGATGGCATTAAAGCGGCCCTGGGTCTAACTACTCATAAGCTTGTCCCCCCTTCTATCCAAATCAGGAGAAAAAATTACAGATCAAACCAAGCAGCTAGAACGTTGGACAGAACACTACCTTGAAGTCTATGCCACACAGAATACAGTAGACGATGTCGCCCTGGCTTCTCTACCAGATCTTCCAGTACTGGAATGCCTAGATGATCTTCCGAGCCTCAGTGATCTTAATAAAGCAATTAACTGCATAAAAAATAGAAAATCTCCTGGGAGTGATGGTATCCCAGTGGAAGTAGTGAAAGTCAACGAATCACTCCTGCTCCCTGAACTCTATATTCTCCTCTGCCGCTGTTGGGAAACAGGTCATGTCCCACAGGACATGCGTGACGCAACTATAGTCACAATATACAAGAACAAAGGGGATCGGAGTGACTGCAACAATTACAGGGGTATCTCTCTCCTTAGTATAGTGGGCAAGATCTTTGCTAGCGTTGCACTATCCAGGCTGCAAGTGATAGCTTCAAGAGTCTACCCAGAGTCTCAGTGTGGATTCAGGAGTGGTAGATCCACTATAGACATGATATCTTCTCTACGACTACTGCAGGAGAAATTCAGAGAGAGAGACAGACCCCTTTACATCGTTTTTTGTTGATCTGACTAAAGCTTTTGACATGGTCAGCAGAAGTGGCCTTTTCAAACTCCTGAGGAAAATAGGTTGCCCTCCCAAACTACTGCAGTTCATTGAATGTTTTCAAGAGGAAACTAAATGCACTGTCAAATTCAATGGAGCCCAATCAGCACCTTTTGAGGTTTGCAGTGGTGTCAAGCAGGGATGTGTGCTCGCACCTACTCTGTTTGGCATATTCTTCTCCTGTCTACTGCATTATGCGTACAACGACATAAACGAAGGTGTGTTTCTCCATACAAGATAATCTGGAAAACTATTTAATGTATCAAGGCTGCGGGCAAAAACCAAGGTTAGGAAGCTACTCATCAGGGAACTCCTGTATGCTGATGATGCAGCTATTGTGGCTGATTCTGATATTCAGCTACAGTGCCTGGTTGACAAATTATCTGATGCTTGCCAGAAGTTCGGCTTAAACATCAGTCAAAGCAAGACTAAGATACTTGTCCAAAACACAAACACTGCACCTCAAGTAAGCATTAATGGCCAACCACTAGAAATTGTTGATCACTTTTGTTACCTTGGCTCCATCATATCCAACAACACTCTACTGGATAAAGACATAAACAACAGGATAGCCAAGGCAATGGCCACCATGTCACGGCTGCAGAAAAGAGTCTGGGACAACCTATTGCTGACTATCAGTACTAAAGCCCTAGTCTACCGGACCTGTGTGTTGAGCACCTTGCTGTACGGAAGTGAAACATGGTCAACCTACTCATGGCAGGAAAAAAAGCTGAATGTTTTCCACCTCCGATGCCTAAGGCGGATCTTTAAAATAAGGTGGCAAGATAAGATAACCAATGAGGAATTGCTACAAAGAGCAGGGTGCCAGGACATCCGCTCTGTTATCAGCAGCAGACGCCTTGGCTGGCTTGGCCACGTTCGTATAATGCCAGTAGGTCGACTTCCACAGGACATCCTGTATGGCGATCTAATAGTAGGCAGGAGAGCGCTGGTCGCCCACTTTTACGTTATACGGATGTATGCAAACGCGACATGACGCTCTTCAAAATCGACACTGGCAACTGGGAAGAGGTGGCACTGGACAGATTCTCATGGAGCATACAGGAAGGGTCAAAGATTGCAGATGTCATACACAATAGAAGCAGAAAGAAGGGTGAAAATGCAACGGCGCCTGGTGATTATATATGCCCAACCTGCGATCGCAGATGTGTATCAAGGATTGGCCTCTTTAGTCACACAAGAAGTTGCAAAGGGAAAAGATCGTCTCTCGAGACGTAAAATGCCACAGACAGTTTTAGCTCTATTTATCTTTCTTCTAGACTCTAATGTTGCCTATTCATTCCACTAGAAAAAAGTTAGGCATGGTTAATTGGTTTATTACGCGGCCTACATCGTAGAAGGAATCCAGCATTAGGCATCTCTCATTAGGAAGGTCCCATTAGGCAGACTGCATTCTCAAAAGTTTTTAAAAGTCATGAAACTTATGGTTAGTGAATTTTTTTTAGTTTTTAGTTCAAGATACATCAATTTCAACAAAAACTTGATTAAAAGCGTTTGAGATGAAGAGTAAATATCAATTGCGATTTTGAAATCACTTTATAAAGAGACAGAAGTTTGGCGTCGTAATCAAGACAATGCATCGGATTAAGAAAACGGCTTTTATATAAGCCTATAGGCACATATATACAGGAATTGGGGCCTACTCTTTGTCACACACTTAAACAAATTTTTAAACAAAAATATCCTCATATAAATGTGTTAATATTCTAATAAAGTATTTATTATAATTTAAATTATTAATAAATTCTTCTTACCAAAGAAAACGCCCTGTGTCAAACTAAGGTATTCAATTTCGGAAAATAAACTATTTCCGGCAACTCCTGCAACGAAAAATCCAGCGCCTATCATAGTTACCGCCCTTGCAGACATATATTTCATCATAAATCCCATGACCAAGAAACCTTACGGGAAGAGACATATAGAACTACAGTCCAATAAAAAATAATATTTAAAATAAAAAGCAATGACTTGTTCTACAATAATATTATAATGCTTATTTACTAAACTGATTAACTAAACTAACCTCCGACGCTGCCAACTATCTCCGTCAGGCTCAGGATCAATGACGCGACTGAGGCATTGGCTCCAAACTTAGACTGGTACTCTACGAAGACAATACCCAGAGACTTGGTGTATCCGTTCAAGTTGAAGAGAGAGAGGAAGGTGGCTGCGTGATGGTAATAACTGAATATACACTCGAGACAAAACATTACACAAATATATAGTAAGATTTATTCACAGTTAGCTTTACTAGATCTTTAAGGCATCCCATTTCTGAATCAACTTGAACCATAACCCCCCCCCCCCCTTTCCTCCCCTTGATTTTGAAATGAAGTTGTGTTGCACAAAGTGTGACTAAGGGATGGAAACTTTTGTATGCTAGATACTGTTATTTACTATAGGCCTATCTTAACTTTCAGGTGGTTCATATCATTTCTTTCCTGCCAAGAAATAGGCTTACAACTTTGAAAATAATATGATCTCTGGACTAAGCAATTCCGTCACGTTTTCATTATTTGCAATACCGTCTTCGTCCAATGATAGTGCTTCTGACAACATTTATTTTATAAAGATGTTCTCATTTTCAAGGGAATGAATCTATCTAACAAATCTATGTTGCTGTTGTGTGTATGTTTGTGTGTGTGTGTGTGTCTATGTGTTGTTGTTTTTCCCCCATATATTTTCGTTACCTACAAACGCGCTATGTTCACGTCGTTCCTCCGAGATGAAGTTTCAATTACTAATACAGCTTCTCTTTTGACCCTTCATGGGTGGGTCATAGCTCCACAACATAACACCTAATCACATGAATATCTTTCAATTGAAAAAATACTCCTACCATATTCAATCACTTCTGTTATGTATCTTATATTCACTCACCAATGAGAATAATCCAAGCATATCCTTTATCCACAGGACGGAAAATGTGAGCCCTCGATAGGCCCGTCGATTTGTTTCCCAAACCATCTTCTGGTGCCAGCAAATGACCATTCACGCTTTCGCGCTGCACGTCTTGAGCAAGGCTGTCATCTGTTTTAATCAAACGTGAATCCAAACTGGTGTTGGTCATGACATGTTTAAATGTACAGCTGTGACTACTGTGTGTGCTTGTTGCCATGGCGCCGTATGAACACCGTTTTTTGTGTTCATCAATAAACTTAAAGGTTCTCACCTTTTTGGGCAAGAAACACATGTCATTAAGTGTGCAAGTCCAGGTCGTAGACAACCATGCAAACAAAATGTCATTAGATATTTGAGAACGCTCCAGTCCTAATGACCTTTCGAGCGAGGCAGCGAAGTAACTAAGATTTACATAGAACACAACATTGAACATAATAATATCCAGACCATTTCAGCCCTAAGATTGTCACAATCGGAATCGGATTTAGTAGAGTGGAGTCCCGGGTCAATTTTGATTTGGCATACATTTGTTTATGTCCTTTCCTCTATTAAGCTTTGATTAGGCACTTTAAAGTTAATGTTATTTTCATAAAATTTGAATGATCTTGGTACACTGGCCAATATTTGAGATTCACTGCTTTAACAACAAAAAAAAAAAAGGTAGGCACTCAGTGAACATTGTAAATTACTAAATGCTTATTATCTTTAATTCTCTCTATTTATTTGACCTCCGGTGTTCCTTATCTTTAGTCTAGATCTGTAAATCAGACTAGTCCTAGTTCTCAAGATTTTGTAGACCCACCGATAGATAATGAGCAAACCAATGTAAATAAAGTCATTACATTAAAATCAGTGCCTGATCGGTCTTCTCGAAGGTCATGTGTTCAAACCCAACCCGCTGCCCCCCCCCCCCCTTTCGTCCTACGTGAAGTTTGGGCTAGGATGTATATTATCTTAATCATTAAAGGAACATCCGAAACATATAAATCAAACAAAACAAACTACAATTCCTTTGACACATTTCAAACTCTCGTTTTCAGGACCAATCTTACGTCGTGCTTTTTGGGATGGCCGTGAAGATTCATTGAATCCCGCCACACGACAATGTATGTGAGAACATATTCTGATCATTTCCTTAAAAGAGTTCCACTTGGGCTTCAAAAAATTAGACGAGATGTTGAGACGGGAAAATAGTTTTTTTTTAAAAAAGATTACAAAAAGAGTGTGCGTGATAAGCTGTTACGCCCGTAGGTTCGCAATGCAGATAGTCGACATGTGGATTAGCATAAATTACTAGATTGACACATGAAATGCATAGGACGCAATTATCTTTTCATTAGCAATTCATAAGATAAGAATATCAAAAGAATATCATAAACTCCGAACTAGAAGCTACCTATTACCACAACCCAACTTCCTCCATGCAGAATGGTAATTTAAAATCTGCGAACACACCCAATACACAGTGCTGCCGATCGCCTGTCTGAACAAGGTGACACAGTGCTGCCGATCGCCTGTCTGAACACGGTGACACAGTGCTGCCGATCGCCTGTCTGAAAAAGGTGACACAGTGCTGCCGATCGCCTGTCTGAACAAGGTGACACAGTGCTGCCGATCGCCTGTCTGAACAAGGTGACACAGTGCTGCCGATCGCCTGTCTGAACAAGGTGACACAGTGCTGCCGACCGCCTGCTGTCTGAACAAGGTAAGCCTGAACATTCCGTGATTTATGGCAGCATTGCAAATCCTGATATAAGTTTGTAGTCTTAATACTTACAGATGGGATTAAATTAACATCTAGCTGATGTAGCCCCTTCGGACAGGAATTTGGCGAAGAGTCTGTCACTGATTCCAGGTTTATGGTCTTAGGAGCCTTTGGCTGCACTTTGGCACGACTATATTAGATATGTTGAGCGAAGAGCATGGTGCCAGCCTGTCAGTATTAGACGCTTTGGCTGACTTGCACTTGCACACTTAATGCCTAGTCGACTTTCACAGCAGGATACATTGTAAGCCTACGGTGATCTAGAAGAGGGCAGGAGACCCGTAGGTTGTCCGCTCTTAAGATGCACTGATGTATGTAAACACGACATGAAGACTGTCACCAACAACTGGAAGGGAAAAAAAAATACAATAGGCTCACATGATGCATGGTTACCAGACGCCCGGGTCGTGTCATCTGCTCTGCAGGCATTGGCCTAAAGTGTGACAATGTCCGGCTTTTACTCTGTTGTTTACTACAACTGCATATTCTCCATTGATTTATAGCCTACAGTCTTTAAGATATCTTGTAGTTAGTTTCAAAGAACAAACTCACTCATTAATAAGAGAAAGACGACACGTTTTTTTTTTGACACTCTCTTTCGCTTATTTAATTCAGTTCAAAATAAACCTACGATTTTTTCTTCATTTTGGCGACGTTGCCATAGTTAGGGTGGCTTCTTGGTTGTTTGGTATGCGCTTAGGATTGGCCGTAATAATCTTTATTTCTGAAGGAATCCTAAAAATTCAAATTATCGATGATTTCGGATGATATGGTAAATGTATTTTGTTTTAAAATCAATAATAATGCTTAAACTTGTCGCTGTTATAAATATTTGACTATGTGCGATATTGATGTGTGTTGATAAAGGCCGGGTACTAAAATAAGCTAGGGAAAAAGTACCCAGATCTTGTGTAAAAGGCACGTCAAAGAAAGTAGGTCTACTGTAAATGTGGTTTTCGTCTACTTCGTTTCGTTTCTTTTCTTGTATAGCATGTATCTGGTGTATCCGGTGTGAGTTAACGCACACTAACATTCAAAGCCTAATTATTTTCAAAAATGCTAATCACATATAAGGAAAAACAGTTTCAGATTTTGGACCAATAAATAATCTTTCCAAGAGAAGATAATCGTTTAATAACACTGATAAAAGAGCTTAGAGAAATAAACCCTACTGACTTTTTGTTTTTAATAAATGCAATCTGAAGAGGATACCATTCTTGGGATTTCGCGCGATATAAGTGGGTATTTCTCGGTGTTTGGTGTTACAAAAGTCTAGCTTGTAACCACACACACAGATGTGTATCAAGGATTGACATTTTTTTATTATTCAAATGAGACATTTCTAATGGATATTGTCCTACAGTGGCCTACACCATTAAACAAACACAAAAATGCCTCAGATTTATAATACCTAACTACAAAACTGAGGGCGGTACATTTTGACGTTCATTCTGCGGTTTAAATAAAATTATAATTTTATGAATCTGTAATCCTGTAATTCTTTCTTCAGAGAGAGAGTGAGTGAGAGACAGATTGGAAAAGTTTGTAAAATGCAAAGAGAGATATATTAGGAATAGGCAGATATAGAGGGTGTGAAGAACTATTGCGCGGTATCTAATAGAAGATTACATATGGATAGACAAAATAGTTTTCATCTTTTTTACCTCCGTATCAAAGAAATCAAGGCAGGACAACAATTATAAAAATAAAATAAATGTGAGTTTTTCAAGTGTTCAGTATACTGTATAGTCTACATAAATTATATAGACTATATAAATCTAGATATAAAGTAGAGTCACTATTGCGGAACAGTTTGCAGCTACTTTTAGTTTTCAATTTTTTGCTTTGTAATGGTTAGGCCTATGGAAAAACTAACAGATAAAAAGTATCTAGGCATTCACGGCATTGCCCATCCATTAAGACCATTTACTTCTAATTAGGCATTTTCCAATAAAAATAGACTCATTGTTTAGTTTTTCCACAGATATTAAAATTTTACATTCAAATCGACTGAGATATGGTCAGTCACAATTACAGAACAGGATTTTTTAAGAAGTCACAATTGCGGAACACTGTAAAAATGTCGGAACAAAGCCTAGATTGGCATATATATTTATGTAATATATATATATATATATATATTTAATATATAATATATATATATATATATATATATTTAATAATTTATTAGTCTTATAGTTATAATTATATAATACTTGAACTCCTTATCCTTTACATTAATTTTATTTTATTAATGCTTAAGACAACACATTGTCACCTTTTGATTCTTTACCTCTTTAATTTAATTGATGTCACACTACCCTGATTTTCCTTACAAGATTTTATTTTCCACTATTCTTTAATTCTTTTTTGTTATATTAATATTATCATTATATAGGCCTATAAGATATTATGATTTGTCCTCTTTTTGCTGGACATCTGTTAATCATAAATTATAAATTATATGTAATATTATTATTTAAATGTTTTTAAATTTATGTTTACTAATACAAACTCATATTTAAATTCCAATAATCTAAATCACTATGTAAATATTAAGCTAAATGCGCAGGTCAAATAAATGACATCTATAGTGTTCCACAATTGTGACTATCTTTAAAAAGGTAAAAACTTGGTTAACACCTCCCAATTTTTTCAAAATTAAATTCCTGGTAGATGGCTAAGACATTTAGTTTTTCCACATCCATTTATAAACCTAAAAATAGGTGTTTCATGGAGGTGTTGGGTCATTATCATTTTTAAAAAGGCTTAAGCCCTGACCTATGCGGTTCTCCTGGTACGTGAAAAATAATGGACGATTCCACACCTGTCAACTTTAACCTGGATTCAAAATTCATTTTCTGCTGTGAAAGGAAAACCCTTATAATGGAAATGTAGAGAAATGGACCATGCGCAGTACCGTTATAGTAGTTTAGCAGAAATTTTCAAAATAAAGTAGATTTTAACTAACTTCAACGAGGTGTTCCGCAAACATGCCTGCTCTGCAATAGTGACTCTACTATATATTTAATCTAGACATTCTAGATCTAGATACCTAGCATGTTTAGAGTTCGATATCAAAGGTTACAATAATATAGATAGATCTTTTTTAAATTATAAACTAACTTCTTAGTAAACTTAGTTTTGAGTTAGTTTTAGTTAGACTTCTAAAATTAAAGACTTTTCTTTAGATGCCAGTCAGTGAGTCACTGACTCTGAGACTATAATTAGTATAATTATATTTATAATAATAGACTATATAACTATATACTATATAAATAGCCTATACTTATATACTATAGGCTATAGAGGAGTATAGTGATTATACTAATTATAGTTTATAGATAGAGATACTCAGATGTGAGATAGAGATGTAGATTTGTAGATCTATATAGATAATTATAGTAATATATTATAGTGAAGTACAATTTAAATCTTAAACATGGGCCTACAATTTAGTACAATGCCAATGCCTTACAAATTGCCCTACAATACATCAGACTTAGTCATTCTCAGTGCTTAGCAAAGCTAATTTAAAATTGTTTTCTACTCTAGTGTTTCCTTGAAGCTTGAATTATTATAATCATACTAATTATAGGCTATAGATTTCTAGATCTAGGTGTTCCATGAACTACTAGGCCTTGGCCTTTGTGTCAATTAATACCTAAGCCTAAGTCCTAAGTAGATTTAAAATTCTAAATGCTTCTTATTATATGAAGTATATAATGATGAAGCTAATACAGATACAGTTTGAGAGACACTTTGTGCTAAAGACATTGACATGGTGTTATATTGAATAATATGTTATTAATGAGCAGGCTGCTAAAAAATTAGATGCAATACAACTATATCATGACACAATAAAGATCTTCCTACTAGCATAGAACAAAATAGATAAAAGTATTTTGGAGAAGATCTATTCATGTGGGCATGTTGAAATGGACATAGACCTACTACTGGAGAAGAAACATTCAAGTGTTTCAATGATTCAAAGAAAGGTTGGGAGAAATGTATTGATATTTTTACAGATGGTGATTTAGCAATGGTAGGAAAGATATATCCAAAAACTTCAATTTTCGTCCCTTATATTAAAAATTGTAATGTGCATTTTCCTTATAATAATTTATTGTGCTTGGTAAAAATGTCTTGCAGATATGCACATTTTGTTAATAAAATTTGCATAATTGGCAGATATTTTTACCAAGGGCAATGAATTCAACTGTTCTTAAAATGTTAAATACATTTTAAAATGGCTATCACTGTACATACATTTTGCTAATAATTTATCTTCAGCATATTAAGATCTTGCAAACCAGCTCTTGCATTCACTAGAAATAACTTTTCCTTTACTGTAGTCTTGTATGAAAGGCTGTATGGGAAGCAAAGTTAGTGAAATCCATGTTTCAATGAAAAGGTAAATTTAAAATAAATAATTTTAAATATTAATATCTTATTATTTGTCTTCTTTTAAAAGATATATAATATGCATAAAATTGTTAAAATTGTGGCGTTTATTATAGTGGCCAGGATGTAAAGATGACCGCTTTTTAGTAACCTTTTACCTTAAAATAAAATGATTACACATTTATCCTCTAATCTAGTGGTCTTGTTTTAAACTTCTGTTGAAAATTCTGAGATTTCTACTCTTATTCTTGTTCACTGACTTTCATTGGGGTAAAACTAGCTACATAATACACAAGGTCTTCAGAAAATGGTTAACTACTTCACTTGCCTTGTAAGCCTTTAGGTCATAAAGAGAAACCTTTTTTTTTAAAACCTTTCATTGTAGCCATATTTTTTTTACTTAGGAATTGCTCCTCTAACTTCTATTCTAGTAAATTTGCTTTTTGAATCTCTTTTACTATTTCTAGCTTAATAATTTAAAGATATTATTTAGAAGTTTGGATTCTTTTGAGTAGACGTGAAGCTTTTTATCCGCTGGAAAAGCTTAAAGAAATTTTTGGTATAGAATTTTAATAAATCTAAATATATTAATATAAATTTATTATTAAAAAAATTATTTTTTTTTAGGTCAGGTCGTCAAATAAAACCAAACACAAAATACATTCAAGACGATGACAAAAATTCAGGTGGCCCAAAAAAGGAATGTGGACGATCAGGTTGCCTGGCAACTCGTCCCATTTGTTTTGCTAGAGTATCTGAAAGGTAAAGTGCTTTTAAGGGATATTCTGAATCTAATTCCAACTACTAAGCTGTGCAACATTGTGTTTACAGTTTTCCGTGAAACCTGAAAAATCTAAAGAGCTTTAGTAAAGCTGATGTAGCAGATAAATTAACTACTCTCTAAAATATGTTGTCACGTATTACAAATTGAATTCTACTTTTAAATGGCTTGCCTAGGGGAACGTGACAATAGAAAAAGGTAGTTGTGTCACTTATCTTAAGTCTGAATTTAATCAGAGACTTACAATGAATAACAAAAAAAAATGACACAAGAAATCGGAAGGTAAAATATCAACTTAATGTTTAATCATAATATAACTCAATACAAAATGGAAGGGTTGACCAAAACCCTTTTACAAAAATGGCATGTAAAAATATTACAATACAAGAGTTTGAAAATATAATTACAAATACAAGCAAGGCCTTGAAAAAGAAAAAAAATCTTAACTTACACGATCGATTGGTATACCACGCACGGGTCACGCAATGTCTCCGCTATTCTGTCTCACGGCTGTCTCCGTATGTCTGTCTGTCAACGTCACGCGGGCGGTCTTTATATAATCTACCGCGCGTCGATCTCAAGACAAATCTAGGAATTTCTCGAACCAAATACGTCATCAATTTCCCAGATCTAGAACGCTCTTCAAAGAGACAGAAAAAAAAAAAAACACCCTCCTTTCAACCAGAGGTACACACACAGGTCAAGGACCGGTCACTGTCTGTGTGGCTTGACGAATAAAATAAAAAAAAAACTTATTACACAAGGGGCGGACAACCTACCCGTCTCTCGACCGCAACAGGTCAAAGAAAGAAAAAAACAACGCCTAGATACGTAACACCTCCCTCCTAAAAATAAAAAGTTTACATTTCCACGAAATGGAAATCTTTTTAGAACTAAAAAAAAAAATATTTACATTACAGAATGTATTTATCATGATATATATAAAAAAAATATATACATCAAAATACTTTTTACAATCTAGATAAGGCATCGGCGATAACATTTTCGCTGCCTTTTATGTGTTTAAGATCTAAGTTGTACTCTTGTAAAAATAAACTCCACCTGAGAAGTCGTTGGTTCTTGCCAGACATTTTGTGGATAAATGTAAGGGGATTGTGGTCAGTAAATACAACCAGTGGCCATCTAGACCCACTGATATAAAAATCAAAGTGTTGTATAGAAAGAATCAACCCAAGACATTCTTTTTCCACAGTAGAATAATTCCTTTGATGTCTATTAAATTTCTTGGAAAAGAAACAAATAGGGTGCTCTACTTGGAAATTATCTTCTTGGTAAAGGACTGACCCAACACCTGTGTCACTGGCGTCAATAGCTAACCTAAAAGGTTTTCCGAAGTCAGGAGCCATCAAAATGGGGGAGCTAGATAATATCTGCTTGATTTGGTTAAAGGCTTTCTGACATTCATCCGTCCAAGTAAATCGGACGTTCTTTCTCAGGAGGTTTGTTAAAGGACTGGCAATGACAGAAAAATTTTCGCAAAATTTTCTATAATATCCAGACATTCCCAAAAATCTTCGGAGTTGTTTCCGATCAGCAGGGATAGGGAAAGCTTGGATAGCTTCTACTTTGGCCATTACAGGTTTCACCTGGCCTTGTCCTACAATATGGCCTAAGTATTGGATGGAAGCCTGGCAAAAATCACTCTTACTCAGGTTTACAGTAATTTTTGCATGTAACAGTTTAGTAAAAAGACAATGCAGTTGTTTACAATGGCTAGAAAAATCTTGACTAAAAATTACTACATCGTCTATGTATGCGTGGCAATTCTCCATGTCAGCAAGCAGGGCATTTATCATTCTCTGGAAAGTGGCAGGAGCATTCTTCATGCCAAATGGCATCACTTTGTATTGGTACAGACCATCAGGGGTGACAAAGGCGGAGATTTCCTTTGCCCTATCAGTCAGGGGAACCTGCCAATAACCTGAAAGTAGGTCTATTTTGGTGATGTACTTAGCGTCACCAATACGATCTATGAGATCGTCTATCCTAGGGATAGGAAACGAATCGGTCTTTGTTACAGCATTTACCTTACGGTAGTCTGTACAAAAACGATAAGTCTTGTCCTGTTTAGGTATCAAGACACATGGGGAGCTCCAGCTACTGGAACTTGGTTCAATGAGGTCATTTTCAAGCATATACTTGATTTCTGACCTAAGTATGGCAAGTTTTTCAGGGTTGACCCTGTAAGGATGCTGCTTGACTGGAGTAGCCTCGCCAACATCTACATCATGCATTATAACATTAGTCTGTTTTGGTACATCAGAAAAAATGTCATTAAATTCATTAATGAGTTTCATGATAACTGGCCTTTCTGTCGAAGACAGATGAGACAGTTTTACATCCAAATTCTGTAATACAAAAGAATTAGGTATTTTGTATTGTCCAAATTTCTCCTTTACAATATCATCATCAATAGGAGAAACATGGCTATTTGAACAACTTTTGACTGTATTTAAAACACAATTACTCTTCTCTGAGTGATCTGGCCGAGATACATAAGGCTTCAGCATGTTTATGTGACATAGCTGAGTCTTTTTCCTACGGTCAGGGGTTTTGATTGTGTAATTGAGGTCACTAATTTTGGTCTCAATTTCATAGGGACCAAAATATCTGGCTTGCAAGGGTTGACCCGGTATGGGCTAAAATACAAGCACCTTATCCCCGGGAGAAAATTCTCTAACACGGGCCTTTCTATCATACCAGCGTTTCATGCTGGATTGGGTGTTTTGTAAGTTATTTTTGGCCAGAACACAAGCATCATAAAGTCTAGTTTTAAACTTACTTACATAGTCTAAAAGTCCTTCAGTGGCTGTTGGTGACAACAAAGTCTCTTTTATACATTTCAAGGGACCGCGCACCGAATGGCCAAAGACTAAGTCAAAAGGGCTGAATCCCAATGATTCCTGGACGGATTCACGGGTTGCAAACAGCAGCATGTGGATTCCTTCGTCCCAGTCTTTTTCGTGCTCAAAGCAATAGGTTCGGATCATGTTCTTGAGAGTCTGATGGAATCGCTCAAGAGCGCCTTGCGACTCGGCATGATACGCACTCGACATGCAGTGTTTGATGCCCAACTGAGTCATGACTTGCTTGAAAAGATTGGCCGTGAAATTCGTTCCTTGGTCCGATTGGATGGACTTTGGTAGACCAAATAGAGTAAAGAACTTGATTAAGGCCTTTACAATGTTTGATGCTTTTATGTTCCTTAGAGGAATAGCCTCAGGAAAACGAGTTGAAGCACACATAATGGTCAACAGGTATTGGTTGCCAGCTTTTGTCCTTGGGAGAGGACCAACACAGTCAATAAGTACTCTGCTGAAAGGTTCTTCAAAAGCTGGAATCGGCTTCAGAGGAGCAACAGGGATCTTTTGATTTGGCTTGCCAACCATCTGACAGGCATGACAGGATCGGCAGTACTGGATGACATCTTTCTTCAAACGTGGCCAGAAGAAGTGCGACATAATCTTGTGGTATGTCTTGTGGATGCCGAGATGACCTGACATTGGTGTGTCATGAGCCAGATTCATGATGTACGCTCGGTATCTTTCTGGTAACACGATTTGATGGCATATTCTCCATTCTTCTTCGTTGGATGCGTCTGGAGGTTTCCATTTCCTGAAGAGCATATCATCTTGGATGTAGTAGCACGTTGATGCTAGCTCTGCCTCTTGTGATGTCATTGCGGTTTCTCGGAGTTTGGCGAGCTCTGGATCCTTCTTTTGGTCCTCAATCAACTGTTTTCGAGTTGATGCCGGCTTTTCAGAATTTGGCGTTGGTTCTTCTTCAAGAGAAGCAAAGAATGTGGTGCTCAAGTCCACATCATCGTGGTTACTGTTGGCTTTGATAACGTTCTCTTCTTGAGATGCTTTCAACCTCATTGCCCTTGTTACTGCACACGCTGGATATAACTCTAGGTCTTCCTCGGGTGTGGCAGATAAGTCGGGTGTTTGAGTGACGATGGGTTCGGCTATCACCTTTCCACCTGCTAAGTCATTGCCTAACAGCAACGAGATGCCTTCCAATGGTAATGTTGGTCGGACACCTACAACAACCGGTCCAGTAATGAGATTTGACTTTATGTCGATTAGATGTAGAGGCACATCTATACATCCAAGCTCTACGCCTCGTAACAGGATGCTCTTCCCAGTCGATGATGATTTTGACAAGGGTAAGATACCCTCTAAAAGTAGCGATTGTGAGGCACCTGTGTCTCTCAAAATGGTGATAGGTCGTAGACTTGTAGAATCACCGGGTAGTGATACAAATCCTTCCGAAATGAAAGGCTTAAAATCCTCTAATAAAACATCAATTTTGGTTGATGCAGACTGGACTTGGGTCGAACTCTCGCTGGAGTCATTGACATCTCTAGGAGACGCAGTGGAGAAACTCTTTCTTGAGTCAGTAGAACATCTTGTGGATGTATTTGGAGAACTCTTGATGGAGTCATTGGAACATCGGGGTGATGTCTTATGGGAACTCTTGATGGAGTCATGGGAACATCGGAATGATGTATTATGGGAACTCTGGATAGAGTCATTGGAACATCGGGGTGATGTATTATGGGAACTCTGGATAGAGTCATGGGAACATCGGGATGATGTATTTGAAAAACTCTTGGTTGAGTCATGGGAACATCGGCTTGATGTATTTGAAAAACTCTTGTTTGAGTCATTGGAACATCGGCTTGATGTATTTGAAAAACTCTTGATTGAGTCATTGGAACATCGTAAAGATGAATTTGAAAAACTCTTGTTTGAGTCATTGGAACATCGGCTTGATGTATTTGAAAAACTCTTGTTTGAGTCATTAGAACATCGGCTTGATGTATTTGAAAAACTCTTGTTTGAGTCATTGGAACATCGGCTTGATGTATTTGAAAAACTCTTGTTTGAGTCATTAGAACATCGTAAAGATGAATTTGAAGAACTCACTGTTGAGTCATTTGAACATCGTGGAGACATTTTCGGAGAGTCTTGTACAGTCAATACATTTGAAACAGGTGGTGTCGAGGTATTCTTGATATGACTTGATGATGAGGGAGTAAACCTCGACGACCACTGTACTGTGCAAGCGCTGACTTTTGAAGGAGCTTTTTCGTTTCTCTTCCTCAATTTCCAGCAATCGTCAATTTTATGGCCTTCTCGTTTGCAGTAGGAACAAGTAGCTTTACTTGTAGTAGGTTTTCTGTCATTTGTACTGCTGTTCTTGATGGAGTTGCTAGCAATGGACTCAGGCTGTTTGACTTGTTTTGGCTTGACATCCGTCGTATACTTGGCAAATTGATGTGATATTATATAATCGTCTGCCAACACTGCAGCCTTGTGCACATCTTCCTCGCCACGATCAGCTATATGCGTACGGACGTCCAGCCGCACACAACTCTTGAACTCTTCCATCAGCATTAGGTTCTTGAATTTTGCAAAGTCGGTGCCGATTTCCCTGGAAGTGAGCCATTTCTCAAAGCGTCGCTCCTTTTCCCGCAGGAATTCTACATGGGTTTGGCCATCCGATTTGCGACAATCCCTGAACTGCTTTCGGTAAGCTTCCGGAACAAGTTCATATGCCTTAAGAATTAAGGCCTTAACAACATTATAATCTTTTTGTTGTTCAATGGTCAAAGAACAAAATACCTCTGCAGCTCTACCAGTCAAAACTGTTTGCAGCAAAGTGGGCCACAAAGTTTCAGGTACATTAAAATTTTTCACAGCAAGTTCAAATTGTGGAAAATAATTGTCAATTGTGGCTTCATTAAAGCGTGGAATTATTTTCAAAAATTTTGTTGCTTCAGCAGTATGACTGGCAGGGGAAGAATCTGGTCTTACATTAGCAGCTAACTCTAATTTTTTTAACTCTATTTGTAATTTCATTTCCATTTCTTTCTGAGCCGCTGCAAGCTCTAATTCTTTTTGTTTAATTTCTCTCTGCTCTCTAGCCGCTGCAAACTCTAATTCTTTTTGTTTAATTTCTTTCTGGGCTTCTATTTCCATCTGTTTTAATTTTATCTGAAGTTCTAAATCTGATTTACCCTCATCGGGTCTAAGGGTTTCTAAAAGGTCTTCAGAAAACACTTCCTCGTCTACATAATGGATTACAATGTTATCTCTGATTTCTTGTTTAAGGGCATTTGATTTTATTTTTAACCCTAACTGTTTAGAAATAAGGACCAGTTCCTTCCTAGTACAAGCATCAAGCTCTTCCACAGAGGGATTTGCAAGAAAAACCTGAATATCCATGACTAACTAACAACTATTACAAGCAAAAAATATGTATACAATGTAAATATACAGTACAAAATCAGTACAACAAAAAACCTTAAGAGAGTTTGGTCAATACTATTGATACTTTACTTCCGACTCTTTGACACAAAACAAAATTTTTTAAAAGTCGACTTCGCCTTTACAAAATTACTCAAGTAAGACGAAAATAGGTTCAGAAAAATATCCCGGACGAAAGCCCTCAAACTTCTTTTGTCACGTATTACAAATTGAATTCTACTTTTAAATGGCTTGCCTAGGGGAACGTGACAATAGAAAAAGGTAGTTGTGTCACTTATCTTAAGTCTGAATTTAATCAGAGACTTACAATGAATAACAAAAAAAAAATGACACAAGAAATCGGAAGGTAAAATATCAACTTAATGTTTAATCATAATATAACTCAATACAAAATGGAAGGGTTGACCAAAACCCTTTTACAAAAATGGCATGTAAAAATATTACAATACAAGAGTTTGAAAATATAATTACAAATACAAGCAAGGCCTTGAAAAAAAAAAAAAATCTTAACTTACACGATCGATTGGTATACCACGCACGGGTCACGCAATGTCTCCGCTATTCTGTCTCACGGCTGTCTCCGTATGTCTGTCTGTCAACGTCACGCGGGCGGTCTTTATATAATCTACCGCGCGTCGATCTCAAGACAAATCTAGGAATTTCTCGAACCAAATACGTCATCAATTTCCCAGATCTAGAACGCTCTTCAAAGAGACAGAAAAAAAAAAAAAACACCCTCCTTTCAACCAGAGGTACACACACAGGTCAAGGACCGGTCACTGTCTGTGTGGCTTGACGAATAAAATAAAAAAAAAACTTATTACACAAGGGGCGGACAACCTACCCGTCTCTCGACCGCAACAGGTCAAAGAAAGAAAAAAACAACGCCTAGATACGTAACAATGTCAAATTCCATACTCTAACATTCAAATAAAAATATTTGTAAACAAGATTTCAATCAGGGTTTTGCATCTAAAAGTAAAAAAAAATATATGTAAAATAGCTTACAGAAATAGGGCAAAAAAATTAACATAATTGTCTTTGACATTTGTTTTAGATTATTTATTTTTCCCTTGTCAATTTATTTAACATTACTTTTTTTTACATTTTAATTTTACATTTAGTTTCATATTAAATATGAATTAATAATCATACAATTCCTTAAAAAAATTGAACTTCAACTAATGGAAACCTTGTGCCTCATGCAGTTTAACAATATTGGAAATGTCAGGCTTTAAATTAGTGAAAGCAAGTCGAAGGTTTCCTCTTATGACAACATCCAGTCTATTTCTTTTTTTTTTTTTATTTTATTATGTTTGTTACAGCACTAAATCCAGTTTCATCCAGATATGTTGAAGGAAAAACTAAAAATATCAATTCCATTTTTGACCTCAATGTCTTTCTCCTAAGGGATTTTAACACTTTACTCTCACTCAGTTTGGCAGATAATTACCATACCTTTCTGCTACCACATTCCATCATAGATTGACTTTAAATGCAATTTAATTTGTTAAAGTCTAAAATATCTCTGTGAAAAAAATTTTACATTTAATGTATTGTTTAATTTTAGATGTGCAGGATCTAACTGGACTTCTAGATGGTACCATATAACACCAGGGGAACACTACTGTAATGAATGTTTTGAGTTTTTCTACAGAAGGTGAGTCAAATCGAGACCAATCTTTATAGAAGGTCTGAACACTGACCTCCAACGTCACAACCTGTGGGCAGTTTAGACCTATAGCCCGTTGCCCTGTCACAGATCTGTACAACGTGGCAACATGTTCATTGTGGAATACTCTTTTCACTCTTTGCCATTTCTGTTTCAGTGAAATTCTAGTGGACATATCTAGTAAATCTCCACATCAATTTAAAATTAATATTGAACCATGTTTTTATTATATAAAAAAAAACCCTGTTACATGACTAAACAAAAAAAAAAAAGCGTAGGAAAATTGTGTTACTCACAAACTTGTAGTTGACCTTTGTGGTTCAGTCATAATAACATAAGCTACCTGGCTGAGTTGTGGAGGGGGGTTGCTTGAGTTTGAATTGTAATGGAGACTAGGGATTTTCTTTTCAGATTTTAACTTGAGCTTTCTGTTTGCTAAGCATTTATTGAATCACTGAAACCTTTAACTATGTACCCTCACATGTTAACCTCGAAAATCATACTTAATGAGCATGGATCTGCTCTACACAAAAATAACAATCCAGCTCAGAGTTTTGTCAATTTAAGAATTGTCAGAGAATCCTTATATTATTAAAATTCACCCTTCAATGTGATTCACATATTTGCTTGGCCACTTTAATGTCTATTTCAGTCACAAAGCAGGCTATGCTGATTATGACAAATGGAAGAGATTGTGGGCAGCCAAGGCTAGAACTGAAGCTTCTGTTACATCAATGATGATTGAACAAGTTCTTCCTTACTGGGTGCAGTGTCGAGCTTCTGGTTGTGGGAAATGGCGGCAACTCACAAAGGATTCAGATCTAACTGAAGAATTTATTGCTACATTTCAGTGTGGCATGACTACCACTAAATTAAACCCCTCGAAGGTTGGTTGCCATTTTATACATTTTTAAGAACTATGATTTGTTTTTATAGTTTAATTTTTTTAAGGCAGAATATATTTATATAAATTATGTACTTTTTATTTTTTTCAATAGAAAATTAAGTTTACTGATTGCAGTATTCCACAAGATGAGGTAATTCTTAAAAACAATTAAATCTAATTTATGTTTAGCTTTTTGAAGCTTTAAGGACAGATATTTTCTGTAAGACTGCTTGGTAAGAAATTACATTGACTCAAATGCATAAATATATTTGTATTGTATAAAATTATAAACTCCAACATAAACATAGTATATACTGTTTATGGGGCATGGTGGCTGGGGGCACTTGGTCTCTTATTAGAGGGGTCTCAGATTTGAATCTCTGTGACGACTGGGATTTTTAATTTCAGGATTTTTAAAACACCCCTGAGTCCACCCAACTTTAATGGATACCTGGCATTAGTTGAGGAAAGTAAATGCAGTTGGTTGTTGTGCTGGCCTCATGACACCCTCATTAACTATCGTCAATAGAAACAGATGACCTTAACATCATCTGCCCTATATATCGCATTGTCTTAACGTGGTACTTTACTTTTTTACTTTCTATATTGCACTTATGGCAGTAAAAAAATCTTAACTTGTTAGTTATATTCCAACTTCTAAAAAAAACTTCCATCAGGTATTGTTGGTCTCCTTAGTCGTAATCTAACAGTTAATTTAATGATTCTGAAATTTAATTTGCATTATAAATATATTTATATACAAATTTATTTTTCAGAGAGTTCACTATGTGCATAGTCCACTCTGGCTTATACATAACAAATGCACAGCTTTTTTCAAGAAATCCCCAGCTGCCCCTTTCCTAAGTGCCTATTACCCAGATGGAGTAGGAATTAGTCCTACAGAAGCAGTAGTGGAGTTGACAAAATCTGAGAAGGGTAAGTTGACATTTGGAAACTTTTTTTTGAGTCTTTGCTAGTGCTCATAACTATTTGCAGATCATAAGAATATTTATATATTCCTGAGGCAGGTTTTAATGAATACAGTGCTTTGCTTCACTTGCCCATATCCAAGATGATTCAAAAGCGCCATATGGACCTTATAAGAAATCATCTTAGAGCTAGAACCTTGTGAAACATGACTCATTGAGAGACATTTCTCTCAATAGTAAGATTGAAGCAGAAACTCTTTGCTGCTGGTGCTTCTTTCTGAAGGTTCCTTGATTGTTGAGCCCAATTTTGGTTTAGGTCACACAAAATATCAAGGTGTTGTCCCATGGCCACTTATTCCTCCATGTACCAAAATCTGTAGGAGGCCTGTTCTTGTATCGGACAAGGTGGAACTGCATAATGGACTTTTGGGACTGACTCACCTCAAAGTTAAACTGTTTAGGTCATCAATAGCAATGTTGTAACTCTCTAGATTTTAGTTATAGTCTAACTATAAGAATGATTTGGGGATCTTTCTTTGTTATAGTATTGCATTTACTTTATTGACCTCAAGCTATACTGCATCTTCCTTGAAATTGTACAAAATATTAATTGTCAGCAATGTTAACTGTGGTAGTTGAAACACTCTTGGGTATGGTGTAAATAAAAAATCAGGAGACAGTTTTCTTTGCTATTAGAAGCAGTAAGAGTATTCAAGACACTGCATGTACAGTTGAATAATTTATGAAACGTGAATATTTAGACATGATGATACGTTAATTAAAACTAAGCTATGAATTACATGTCAACACTGGAAGGTGAAAGATTAAACCTTTCCCTGATGTCATAAACATTATTCTAACACATATACACACACACTAATCATAAGTCTATAAACATTATTGAACATATAGTATAAGTGTAAAGTTTTATAGCCCATATTGGCTAAATAATTTAGATTTACAAAGCATAGAATTAGTAAAAAATGTTGCCTCTTAATTCTCACCTAAAACACTAGTTTATGTTGCCTGCATGTTTACATTACACAGAATAAGCACATGGATTTGTCTCAAGTTATTTGGTACAAAATCAATGCTTTCTTTAATTTAAAGTTTGGATAAAACAACTCAGGTCTGATGCTTTCATTTTTTTCCAACAGAGAAATTGTGTCCTTACATTGCTCCTTTTCCCAAGGGAGACCAGCCTTTGCAAGCCTTTGTTGTCACTCCTGATATGATGCTAGAATCAGAGATTGAAGAGTTCCCTCTCATGGCACAGGAGTGCCCCTATGTTTACCTTGCTATCAGAAATCTTGTATTAGTGATCTGGGCGTTAAATCCTAAAGTGAGTATTAAATATATATTGAAACATGTTTTTGAGCTTTATGGGGCTGTTCAAAATTCTAATGCATCTTTATACAGATGAAACTTAAAAAAATTTCTCTGTTGTGTATTAAACTAGATTGGATGCAATAGCGCATTGTTTTAGCTGTAATTTACATGTCTAATTAACCACAATCATTCAAAAAATATGATAAGCAAGAAATCTGCTCTTTATTTGAAGCTGCACGTTAGGGTTAGGGTTTGATCTTTATGTCCATCTGAACTGTGCAAATGGAATATTAATTTCTAAAAATAGATGTAGCTTTCCTTTAGGTCAAGGACCTAAAAAATTTTTTAAATAAAGCAAACTCATGAACATCAGAACATTTTATTTATGGGGTGAAATATGTAGAACACAGCTGGGTTTGTAAGGCCATGCACTCTTCCTTAATGTTCAGGTTCTAGGCCTATATTTTATGCAGTGAGTACAAATTTTTAACAAAACATTTTTTTTTTTTAATAGGCCATAAATGCCCATAAAATTCCAAATGCAGATCTGATATATTTATCAGCCTCGCCATTGTTAGCTGTGTTTGGTTACAGTGTTATTATTCTCTTAAATATGTCATTTGTGACCGTACCACATTTGTTAACATTTGCCACTTGGTTTTATGCGAATATCAAAACTGGAAATGGTTTTATAATATAAATAGATACATTTTGGTGTTGTTTTTTTTTGTGCGTGTAGGAATGGGTAACAAAAGAAAGATGCATGAGCCAACTTATCTGTAGAGGTCTGATTCGGGTCACCTGTATAGAACTCCTGCCACAGATCTTATCATTCCTAACGTATAATAACTTCATTAATCAGGGATTGGTGAAACCTTCACCCACACTTGTATATAACAAAAATTCTCAGGTAACATTTGCTGTTGTGTTGAATGAAGTACTTTATTTCCTTCTGTGAAATCTTATTTATTCTGTTTGATTTGTAATCATTTGTGTGAGTTCTGGGACTCTGTGTGATGAAATGATTAACTTGTGGTTGGGAAAGATTTACAAAATGATTAGTAGGTGCAACAATGTTATTCTGAGGGACTAATGTATACAATAAAACAACTTAACAACATTTTGAATTTAAAAAGAATGAGGCACTTTACTTTTCACTATATGTAACAATTTAGCTTATTTATTGATCTACAATATTTTTCATTTTGTTATTTAGTGGGCACAAAATATTGTCTTTTTAATATTTTTTTTTATACATATTCTATAAATTCTTCATAACCATTAAAGTCTAGGACTAAAAAAAAATATTAAAAAGCCTTGTCGGCTTTTGAACAACTAAAATTTAATAAGTCGAATTCAAACAAATGATAGAAAGCTACTTTTTTTTAATTATGGGGAATGCGCTAATTCCCATACTTTCCCTTTTTGTCAAAAATGTAATCATAACCGTAATCAAACAAAGTAATCTGCCGGCATTTTATTCTTGAAGACTATGAATATTCTTTTCTTTAAAAAAAATTTAAACCAAATTTAGATATCTATCTTAAACTAGCTCTATTTCTAGAATTTACATGTAGAACTTCATCTAATTCTAGACTTGTGCTAGAAAAACATTCAAACTTTAAATAGTGGTGAAACATCCAAACTTTTTAATAGGGATGAATCATTCAAACTTTATAATAGCAGTAAAACATTAAAACTCTTTAATATCAGTGAAATATTTGAACTGATTGGTAGCAATAAAACATTAAAACTTTATAATTGCAATGAAACATTGAAACTTTAAGATAATTGTAAAACATACAAACTTTCTAATAGCTGCGAGACATTTGTACTTTATAATAGCAGTGAAACATTAAAATAGGTAAAAAAACAAGTTCCCCTTTTAGTCCTTGTGATCTATAGGGCAGATAATGTTAAGGTCATTTGTTTCTTTGGTTAACCGTTAATGAGTAAGGTGTCATGTCATCTTTACTTTCCCAACTAAGGTCAGGTACATTAGAGTTGGATGGACTTTGGGGCACCTAAGAAATATATTCAGAATTCTAGTCATCTCCAAGATTTGAACCTAGGACCCCATGTATGAAAGCCAAGTGCTTAACCACTCAGCAACCGCACCCCCAAACTTTGAAATAGCAGTAAAAAATTCTAAATTTATAATAGCAGTAAGGCTGTAAACTTCCTAATAGTGGTGACACATTTAAACTGAATAATAGCAGTAACTTATTAAAACTTTATAATAGCAGTGAAACATTCAAATTTTATAATAGCATAACATTGGAACTTTATAATACCTGGTTAGGGTTAGTATTTTTTAGTTCAGTAGAGCAGATTTAGTTCTAGGATAAGTATCTTTATTATCATTAGTGATAGCTTTAAGTAAAATGTTTTGACTTAAAAAAAAATGAACTTTAAAAAAAATAGGCTTTTAGAAAAAAACTTACTAAGTGTTGATATGAAGACATTGATATTCATATACACATGCTAATGGAATAGTGAATGATAGACTAATACCTGTAATCCATTATATTATTTATAATTACTACAAATTATTTCCAACAGCATTACCTTAAATTTGTACTTAAAGAAAGTATTTTTTGTTAGGGAGGTTGGAGGGGAGGCAGGGGTCATTTTCTATTACAACTGCTTTGTTTGTGTTTTACAAACTTGAACTTGTGTAAGTTAAGAGAGTGATCTTTTGAAAATAACATGAGCTTAGATCAAGTCTTCAAAGTGTATAAGATATTTTTTTAGTTTTATATTGATTACAAGTAATTTTTTTTTTAATGTTTCAATGTGATTCCTTTATGAGAAGATATTAATTCCATAGTAGAATTGTTTGTATGACTCCTTGCCTTTGTCCATAGAACTCTGTTGTTGTAATTGGTGCTGGTGCCAGTGGTCTAGCAGCTGCCTATCAACTCAACTCTCATGGATTTGAAGTAAATATATCACCTAAAGTAGATTTGGCTAATATTAGTTTGGTCCAATTTTATTTTTAGTTATTTTAACTTTTGTGAAGCACATTTTTAACTTGCTTTTATCCCCTTCCTCTGCCAAGTATTTCAATTTATTCATAATACTGACTCAGTAAGAAAAAATATATCAATCTTTACCAAAACAAAAAAAATTAAAAAGCAACAACCCAACATTTCCATGTCTATTTCTGTTGTTTTCCACCTTGGTTCTGTTAAGTAATAGTTTTGTCCATCCTTTAGTTATAATAAGCTAAATGATACATTATTGATTTATGACTGACTTATATTAACATGTATCACATAACACAAGTTAACAGAAGTAACAGACAGACTCACTACAATATTAACTCCCTTGCCAAGGGAAATGATGCTAAATAAGGACAACTTACACATATGCACAATGACAACACACCCAGACTTTATTGAATCTAATTTATTGTGTGGCCAACATAGAGTCTGAACCACAGTCTTGATATAAATAGAGCTGTCTTTTTGTTTTGTTTTGTTTTACTTTAATTTAATTCTTTCTCCAGGTGATTGTGCTTGAATCCAAGGACAGACTTGGTGGCAGAGTCAATGACATCATTCAGGATGGCATGGTGCTGCCCACTGGTGGGCAGATGTTGAATGGTTGCTATAACAACCCTATGGCTATTATGGCATTTCAGGTATGTTACCAATGTAAATGAGAAATTCATTTTAAATCCATACAAAAAAAAATGTCCACTAAAACTTGACTTAAATAAATTTTGTTCCCATATGCTCTAACCCTGTTAGTGAACTCCCATCACTTCTTTCTTGGATTAAACCTTTTCTTCTCAAGTTCATACACATTATCAATAAAATCAGTGTCAAAGATACCATTTGAAAATAAGAGATCAATTATATTTAAACCCCATAGAGAAACAACAGGAACAAAACTTCTATGAAACTATCAATTTTACACTTACAAACTTTTTTTGTATACAAATAAATATCCATAATAAATTAATTCTGACACATTTTTCTGAAAGATTGAACTCTAATATGAAAACCTGCACAGTAAAAGTGTACAGTTAACCAAACTAGTGAATTTTAAACCATAAAAAGTAGGCGAGATGTGATGTGCTTTGTCTTGAGTTTTTGAATTTGTGGTTAATTTTTTTTTTCTAGATTGGTATTGAATTAGAAGAACAGACAGACATATGCCAGCTGATCACAGACTCTGGGGCTTTAGTAGATGATTGGCTAGACCGTAGAATTGAGTTTCACTACAATGCAATACTAGACATTGTGTCAGAGTGGAGGAAAAGTAAAAAAGAGGTGTCTGATGTTCCGTTGCTCTGTAAGCTTGATAACATTTTTACTTGTTTGTATTTAATAAGCTAGAGACATCTTTAATTTTTGTGCAATAATTGTTTGGTATTTTCTTAATAATACAATTCTATTATAATAAAGGACAAAATAAAATAACAAAAGAATTTCTAAGAAGAATTTGTATTTGATTCATTTATTGGTCTTTTTCAGTTGACTCACTAGAAACAGCAATAACCAATATAGTTTGTGGGGCTTAAGTTCTATTGACTATCACACATTCTCTTGGTGATCTTACTAGCATTGTAATAGTGTTGCATAACTAGAACGTCTGCATTGTATCAATATAATATATACTAATTTAATGGCATACTTTTTGAATTTGTCTGCTATTTGTCTCCTGTTTTAAAAAATCCCTACATTTAACAAGTTTGATTTCAACAACAAATAATGCTCTTTTTTTATATATGTTTCTAGACAAGTTTAAAGAGTTGCATGAGGAATTTGTTCATGAAACTCAAGGCTATTTCTCAGTGGTGAGTATCAATATTTGAGTAGGCCCTTTTAAAGTAATTAATCAGGAATGACATAACTAAATTTAATTATCAGGCTATCAGGAACATAGAAACTAATTATTGTAATAATAAATGACTCCCTATGGTGTTACCATGAAGATAACATAAAGTGTTAATATAGGATATAAAAAAAATTAGTATGGTAAAGCATAATCACCAATAATTAAAAATATTCCAAAAAATATACTTGACTACATAAGCTACAGCTGAACAGGACTCCAGCTTTACTCAATGGTTACAAACAAAATCTTGTCTGTGGAGAAGTCACCTATCAGCATTCAATTCTTGGGTCATACAAAATTGCTTTATCTTCTCAAAAGTCACAGTTAACACCTATGGCCCCTTTAAAAGTGGATAGATGACAACAACAACAAAATTAACATCCGACATTAGGCAAACAATATATTAAGTTAACAACATGGCCTCCTGTTACAGGTTATGGGTCTACTAGCCCTCTCTATACAAATTACACACTGGTGGTCCTCACAAATCTAAACATTGAAAAGTTATTCACAACAGAGGTCAATTAGAGTCATACAGACAAAAAAATTACTATTAGTAAATAAAATAAAAAATAAGTTTGAAGATTCTGACACAGGAACATCACTATCTTATTTACTGACACAGGGTACATCATTATCTTATATACTGACACAGGATACATCACTATCTTATTTACTGACACAGGGTACATCATTATCTTAAATACTGACACAGGATACATCACTATATTATATACTGACACAGGATACATCACTATCTTCACTAAAACATGGCCATAGGTTAACATCTCATTGAACTAGGATAAAGGGATCAACTTTTTTTTTCTTATTGAATGCTTACATTTTTTTTGACCAAATTGTGTGTTAAAAACTAAACAACATTATGTCACAATAGGTCATTGTGCTTTTCTGTTTTTAAGAGCATTATTATCTAGTGCACTTAAATAATACATTTGTTTCTAGTTGCTTGTAATGCAGGTAGTGGTTACTCAGCTCATTGTCATATATCAGTTTTAGAACCCCTGTAATATTTGGTGACTAGTAGTCACTGAACTATTCCGTGCAGTTAGCACGAAATTTTTCCTGGTCGGGGACTGACCACGAGGTGGACACCTCAGTTGATCTTGGGCTCTCGTAGAGAGAGGAATATTATGAATATCTTGTCCAGTGTAGTATTGTATAGATATTAAGGTTGATTTTTGGACTCCTGGGAGCAAGAAGCATGTGTATTCCATTGGATTCTAATGTACTATGTTTTGTGTATATTTCTTGATGGCTGGACTTGCCAATATCTTTTATGAATTATTTTACATGTAATAAAACCTTGTCTGCTGACCCTGCGTCTATTTATGATTCTGAATGTTGTGGTCGTAGAGTTCAGCATGATAGTGTTCTTGCGCACCAGCAAACATAGTGCGCGTGAGAAGGTATTAAGTTAGTAAGGCAAAGAACTTTATAGTGGTACCAGAAGAGGTAGCTACAACACACAAAGGCAGACCAGCTCAAGACCGTCCAGACCTGTAACGCTAACCAGGCTGTGACACTCATACACAATAATAACAATGGCGTTGTCTCTGATTTTGAAGATTAAGGATGAGTGCAGTATTTCACATGTGATCTGCATATTTTCATACACAAAAGCGGGTACATTAAAATGCTTTTTTTAAAATCAAGAATGGGGGCTCTTTTTATGCATGTTGTTTCCTTCGCTTTGTTGTCTATGTTTTGCTTTGAGTTTGGTGCTGTGCTGGTATAATTCTAAAATTGTGTTTCTTTGAGTTTTTTTTTTTTTTTAAAGTTTCTTTAGTCAAAAATAAAATTATTTAAACGTTTAATAAAAAAAAAATTGAGATATAATGCATTTTGCAAAATCACAATAAAAATAAAAATATCTATGAATGAATTAGAAACATAGTTTATCTTCCCCACCCCTAACCTATTCATAAGACATTGTCCTTGAAAACTTAATATATATAGAAATATATCTAGCATATATCTGATGTATAATTGTGCACAAATTTACTAGGACAAATTATAATTGCCCAGCTGTTTGTGATAAACATTGAATGTGCAGTATTTTCACTAATATCCTATAAAATTTTATTTATATGTCACAAAGGATTTATTAAACACATATATTTGTTATAAAGTTTTTAAAATTACTAAAGAATTCTAGCTGGGTCTTATTTCATTCTGAACTAATTGCCATGATCTATTCAAATTTCAAATCTTTCTCTTCTGTAACAACTGCCACAATCTGTTCAAATGTCATATCATTCTGAAACACCTGCCGTGATCTATTCAAATGTCATTCTGAAACAATGGCCATGCTCTATCCAAATGTCATATCATTCTGAAACAACGGCCATGCTGTATTCAAATGGTATATCATTCTGAAACAATTGCCATGATCTATTCAAATGTCATATCGTTCTGAAACAATGGCCATGATCTATTCAAATGGCATATCATTCTGAAACAATGGCCATGATCTATTCAAATGCATATCATTCTGAAACAATGGCCATGTTCTATTCAAATGTCATATCGTTCTGAAACAATGGCCATGCTCTATTCAAATGTCATATCATTCTGAAACAATGGTCATGATCTATTCAAATGTCATATCATTCTGAAACAATGGCCAGGCTCTATTCAAATGTCATATCATTCTGAAACAATGGTCATGATCTATTCAAATGTCATATCATTCTGAAACAATGGCCAGGCTCTATTCAAATGTCATATCATTCTGAAAAAAAAATTCATGTTGTGTTCAAATGTCATCATTTTGAAACAAATGAAATGATCTATTAAAATGTCATGTGGCATGGAATTAACATTTTTCACCTTTCCGAAGATCATGTTTTGTTGCTTTACCTATTTGAGAAATCATTTTAAAAACTTATTCTTTTTTTTTTATTAACATTAAAATCTTTTTGTTTTTAGGGCCTCATCACATACTATTTTGATATTTTGTAGTATAAAAAAAAATCTGTTTAAAGGACCACTTTGATTCAGCTCAAAATCTCTGCCATTCTAAAATACTTAAAACATCCTGATGTAAAAAAAACAACTTAAGTGTGAAATGCAGAGCTAGTACTGTACTGTTCATGTACTAATATAAATACAGTATAATCTCATACCAATGCTTTGTTTTGCTTTACCTATTGTTCTTTTGCTAGTGCAACTTTTATTTTTAAATTTGTTGTTGTTGTTGTTGCTTGCTTTGCTTTATTTATACATTTTTTCATCTCGACCCATATGAAAAAGGGCGTGTTTTTACAGGAAGAAGAGCGCTTGATAGATTTCCACCACAGCAGCCTGGAGTATGCTTGTGGGACATCTCTTGATAAGATATCTGCCCTCCACTGGGACCAGAATGAATTATTACCACAATTTGGTGGACCCCATATGAAGTTGACTCAAGGTTTCGGCTCAATATTGACTAAGCTTGGTGAAGGTCTTGATATTAGACTAAATACAAAGGTAAAGGCATTGATTCATCATGTGAGGATCTATCTAACACCCTTCTTGTGTTTACTTTTTTTTTTAATTTGAACTTTGAGGATTCTGTTGTTTTTTTATTGAGGATTTTATTTTTTTTCCCACATTAGGATTTAAAAAAAAAAATTTTGTATGTCATTCTTTGATAATTTTTGTGTGTATTCAATTGATCTGCTATTTTTAAATACTTTTCAGGTTACAGATATAGATTACAGTGGGCAGAAAATAGTTGTTAAGTCAAACAGTGAAACATTTCATGCAGATAAGGTAAATAACTAAAGGGACATAAACCATTTCTGAATCATAATTTTGTAACATACTTTTTTGAAAGTAAAAAAAAAAAATTAATATATCGACTCTGAATTTTAGTAGAATGTAAACATTAAAGCTTTTAAAAAGTCAACTCTAAAAACATATGAATCCTTTCAAAAATTTGTCTTGTAGATTTGTAGTTTCGTCAATGTATAACTGTATCTTGGTGCTGTACACCATGAAATGTAATCAGTGGAATGCTGCAATCGAAACTGAAATTAACTGGTAAAAGATGGATTGTATTTGTTTGCAAAATTTAGTTTTCTTCATTTAATTATTTGTGATTTTATTTGAAGCTCTGCTTGTAAATGTTCTTCATGTTAGTTTCATTAAAACAACTTTATTCAAAATAGTAGTGTTTCATTTTTTAACTTCAAATCCCCATTTGAAATATATTTTTTTTTATCTAGGCGCATACATTCCAGGTTGAAAAATAATTGATCTAGCTATTGATATTGTTAGCCCCTTAAATTTTTATTGCTGGCATACTCAATCTGTATTAAACTCGGAAGGGGTTAATTATAAAGTCAATTTCTCATATAAATAATGATTAAATGCATATACTTTGTAATCATTTTATTATACTTTTTATGGCTCAAAATTTAAAAAATAAATTTTTGCTTGTTTTTACCACCTCAAAAAAAGTAAAAAGAATTATTTAATTGTACATATTATTTTAATGTTTCAATTTAGAAACAAATTATGAAGCTCAATTCTGGGTTTGTTCAATTAATACTGGTATAGCTTTTTTTTAGTCAATACTATTTCTTTTTTTGCCTTTTTTTATTTGGCAGGTGCTGGTCACGCTTCCTCTGGCTGTACTGAAGGCAGGGACAGTTAATTTCAAACCACTGTTACCTCCCTCAAAACTTAAAGCCATCTGTTCTCTTGGTGCTGGATTGGTGGAGAAGGTGAGGTCATTATAAAGAAATACATAAAACAAAAATATATATTCATCATCTTCCTTCTCCTTTGTCTGTTGAACCATTAGGGCACCACACACTATCTTTTGAACCATTAGGGCACCATACAAGACCTGTTGAACCATTAGGGCACTACACAATATCTCTTGAACCATTAGGGCAGGGCACCACACAAGATTTCTTAAACCATTAGGGCACCACACAAGATTTTGACCTTTTTCCATTAGCCTCTTTTTTTTGCCTTGGATTGAATTTCTTTCAATGACAGGCCTGACTATTCTTTTTATGTTGTCATCACTTTTTCTGTCTGTTGCATCTTCTTTTTTCATGGTACTGTTCTATGAAGGAAGAATCTTTGAGAGCCCTGTTCATCAGAAGTGCCAAAATGTAACAAAATCATTCTTTTTCTTGAAGAACTTAGAATCTTTGTTAGTCTCTCCTATTATTCAAGAAAATAAAATAATCTTTAGTGCTACAACTTCACTTAACATCTTTTATATTCAAATTTATACTCCATCCTCTACACTGAAATACAACTTTCTTCCTTCACAACTAAAATGAGAGTTCCTTACTTGTTACTCAAACATTTTCAGCTTCTTGTCACATGATCTTAGTGCTCTAAACAGTTCCCCTTTCATGTACAAACTCATATTTGTAATTTAATTATGTTGTTATTCCTTATGTCACTTTCCACCATGTGTCTAAAACTGACTTTTTTTTCCCTACAGGTGATGTTACAGTTTGACCACAACTTTTGGTCAAAGAAAGAAGAACTGCCATTATTTGGTTGTATTCCTAAATCAGAATCTCATCGAGGTCTTTTCAATGTTTTTTACTCATATCATTGTAAAAAGGTGAGAATATACACAACTTTGTTTCTGCTTGTTTTTTCTTTGGTACATCTTAATAATGAATGTAAAATGGTTTGTGTTAATTACATAAATTTTGGATTTAAAAAAGCACTGATAATATGTTAAAATAAAACAATGGTTAAGTTTTAATGGGAACTAAAAAAATTTTTTTTTTCAACTTGACAAAACTTCAGCCTTGCACATATCTTTTAATATTCTTTTTATGTTTGTCTTCAGTCAGGTAAACATGTTCTTTCCAGTTACCTTGTGGGCAATGGGCTTTCCCAGATGCAGGGCAAGTCTGACGAGGAGATAGTTCATGTCTTTCTAGAGATTTTAAAAAGCATTTTCCCAGACAAGGTAACAATCCCAGAGTTGCTTTGCTTGGTATCATTAAGTGTAAATGTTCTCATTTTTTCTTAAGATAAATGTCAATCTCCCATATGTGATGTTAGCCTAAGAAATGCTACTGAAGTCAAATATAATATGTTTTGTGTTTTCATAAAAAAATTGTTTATTCACCCTAATACTCTAGATAAGAAAGCTAAAATCAAGTTACTAAGCTTAGGAATAACCTCAGCAAAATGAAAGTGTGTTGTCATATTATGTTAATAAATAATAGAAAAATAATTAATACAGCTAAAAGGAAGTGCTAAGATTAGCATTGTTTTAATTTTTTGTAGCCATTGATACAGATTTTATAGTAATTTTTAGAAAAATACATTTACAAATGTAATAGTTATAAATGTAAATAAAAATAAATTTACAAATGTAATAGTTATAAATGGAAATGGAAATGCATTTACAAATGTAATAGTTATAAATGGAAATACATTTACAAATGTAATAGTTATAAATGGAAATGTTGTACAATATAAATGAATCCTTTTCCCAATTATCGATTGGTTTAGCTGACAGCCTCAGCTCACATTCTGAATCAATCACTTATCAAAAATTTATGAAAGTTGTGGCATGCAAGCTTTCCTTTGAGAATGAAGGTCCACCCGTTTGTGGATCTAAAGAGGATTGAAAACATGAACATCACATTGACAGTTTCTAATTATTTTTAAGTCACTTTCTAACAGAGCTCTTTGATCTGCTAGACATCCTAAATTTCTCAAGATTTAAACTTAGATCTTAAATAGCATCCAATTCCTTCATGACTTTGCTTCTAGATCTTGTAGTTTGGGCTAAGGGAATCTGAAAAGTTAACTTTCTTTATGTTTTAAAAGAGAGAATCTATTTCTTCCTGTATTTTTGTTTTCAAAGGAAATTCCAACACCTTGTTGGAGCACAGTGACCCACTGGGCTGCTGACCCTGATATTAGCATGGCTTACAGTTACATCCCAGTGGGCTGTGATGGTGAGGCCTATCACGCTCTGGCAGAGACTGTTGAGGACAAAATTTACTTTGCAGGAGAGGTAATATCATCATTCTAAGGTTCATTCACCAGAATCTTTTTTCTTTTAAGATAGTGCTTATCAATATAGGCTATGAACTCCTTTGTGGCACTCTGCAGACCACTTAAGGAAAGAAGAGGGGTACTACAAAGAAACAAAAGAAAGTTAATGTCACCTTAAAAGTGCTTTTAGTCAATGCGAGTAATCTGTTGGGTCTCGTGCCCAATCCAGGACTGGTGTTACTAAAGGATCAAAACAACTTTAGTTCACATATTTAGCTTTCTAAAATTAGTAATGATGATTGCTCATACATTTATATTTCATTCTGACAAATGCTCTTCAGGACAGCATAATTCATAATAATATAATTCTTTTCAAATTGAATGAATATTTAATTTGAGATCCAAAGAAAAACCCTTGTTGACGACAGGCGGAGAAGATGTAAAGAAAGCTTAAATAAACCCCGCTGACCAAAAGCTTTGTCTGCATCAGATATGGAAATGTGCAAGCTGCAACTGGGTTTGATTAGTCATGTGAAACCTGCACTCATCCTTAATCTTAATCTTTGAATCAAAGACATTACCATTTATTTTTAATGTCACAAATGAGAAAATAATCTTCCTACTTTCCCACTTTTTCTCTCTAGAGAAACAATGAATGTGCCCAGGGGATTCCTCTCCAGGATGCATTCCTGGGCTTTAGGCTAAAGGATCATAGGTTTCATTAGATTTTTTTAGTCCATCTCTCAATCTTCCTGTTATCAACCCAAAAAATGATCAACTGTATATAAAAAGAAAGATTTTGATTTCTTTATTGTTGTTTGTCCTTGAAACACTTTCATTTATCTTAAAGTAAATGCTAACAAATTGGAAAACTTGGATGACTTTTTTTTATGAATGTTTCTTTGTTAAATAAGCTTGCATACCTAAAAAAAAAAGAAAGCTAAATATCTCTGGATGGCTGCACCTGAAAGTTTACTACTACAGTATTTTATGACTACATAGAAGTATTGATAAAGACTAACCACTCAAGTTCCAACAATAATTTGTTTTTTTTCGCAGGCCGCCAATCGTCAGTTTCCACAAACAGTCTCTGGAGCATATCTCTGTGGTGTTCATGAAGCAAGGAAGATAATCCAGTCCTTTAATTGAATATCCTCCCCTTACCCTCATCCATGGAAGTTTTGCTAAAATGTTCTTTGTAAATCAAAACACCACTCTTTATGTATGATGATATGAGCAGTGCTTTCTAATGGGCGCTCCAAAGGAATGTAATACTTTTCTTAGTTAGCTCTTAAGAAAGGGAAACAAATCTCTTAATAGTAAGAACATTATTTTTTTAACAATATATTATTAATGAATTTCTGTCTCAATTCAAATTTTTTTCATAATCTTATTTAAAGCACAAGCTGTAGAGGTCACTTAAACTTAAGCAGTATGTTAAGGACAACTAGACATAGCTCTTGTAGCATTTGGTCACCCAGATTTTTGTGTCATAAGGGAAAAGAAATAGCTGATGCAGTTTTGGTATAACTTGCATAGGCGGAATCACTCTTTATGTAGTGTATCTGGCAGAAAGAGTGCAGTTAATTTGAAGTTTCATGGATTCCCCCACCAAGCAAAGCCCTTTTTTAGTGAATTGTTGAGATCATGATTACCCTGTCATAAAAGTGTGCTGTATGTAGCTGATGATATTATCCCTTTTTAGTTTGAAGTTAAATTACTTCATAGAAATTCACTTTTGAGTCTACTAGTCAACATGGAATGAAAGAGGAAGTCAGTTATCAATCTTTATTTTCTTCTCTGGAATTAAATGCATTGAAAACAATTTAGAACTACAAATGATTGGGTACCAACAGCTTTATAGGTCAAGTTGTGGAAGTGTTTTTTTTACTACTTTTTCTTTTGTATATTATACATACATTGGTTTAGAATTAGTGACTTGTGTTTTTCTAAGTTTTGAGTCATGAATCTTATTTAGGTGTTTATTTAGAAAGAAACATATTTTGTGTATGTTACTGCTAATAAAATTGATTTCAAAGTGCAAACTATATTTAAAAAAATGAACTAATGGCAGCAAACTGTTAAGAAATAAAATAAAACGGGTTATTTTTGTTTTGATTGTTTAAAATTGGAAAAATGTCCTTGGATGAATGGTTTTGTTTTTATTTACATTCGTGTTTTGATTAAGTGTTTACCTTGATGAGATTCTTCCAGCCAAATTATTCTCCATGGTCATTTTTGTTTAAAGTTCAAAAGCACTTGAAGTAAACAGCATTGATAACTTGTCTCTTATCATAGTCCATATAAGTTTATTTTTTGTATGTATTAGTCACATTTGGGTTTATTGCTCATGTTTCCTAGTATTGTATAGGTTCAATACTTTTGTTTAAATAGAACTTGCACATTCAAAACTCATCTGTTAGTCCCATGTGGTTTAACTGGCACATCTATTAGTCCTAAGTAGACTACTTCTCTTGCCCATAAATTAGGTTCAAAGCCATTCACTATTTATTTAGCATCCTGAAGATTTTTTGTGTGATGCTGGGTGTGTTCGTCACATTACACAACCATCTTTGCCAACCAGTCTAGTGTTGATTCCCTATTACAATAAAAGATTAATAATTGCTTAACAATTTCAAATGCAATATTCGACTCAGAAAAAAGACTCATACAAGTCATCAGTTTTCGATAACATTTACAGATTCTTCTCTTACATTGTGGTATGCTTGTAAAGATGTGCACATCTTTTGTTTTGTAAGACGTCTGCTGAAAGTTTTGAACACATTAATTTTGTCACTATATAATTCATTTGTTGATTAAGTTTTTTATGAGTATAGTTTACAAAATGTTTATCATGTATATGATTCAGTTTGTGCAACCATGGACCATAATATATTTTGTAATTCTAACTATGATGTTGTTGCAATAAACATCCTCTTTAAAGAATTATACAAACTGCCTGCTGTAAATATATTTCAATTACTGGACACAGTTGATAGTCGTGTTTGATATTAAACATTATTAGAAATAAGTAAAATGTAAAAATAATGTTTAAAAACAGCTTATATCACCTAATTAGTTTTTAGTACATCTAGACCAGTGGTCTTCAACGGGGGCGATATTGCCCCTTAGGGGGCGTTTGCGAGATTTTGGGGGGTGCTGAGAGCCTAGGGGGGCGCTGGGCACAAAATGGGGCGGTAAGAAGGCGCTGGGCATAAAGGCGGAAAGAAGAAACTAAAGGTGCTCTGAAACAAAACAAATTTAAAAATTCTTCAACATTAAAGGTGGGAAACTAAATATAGACAAATTATAGTTAATTGCTTCTAATTTAAGAACAAAAACAGCGTTAGAAATTGAGTTCGGGAATCCCATTTTCTATTTTTAAATTCTTACTCTTTTGCTATGATTGTAGACTGTAGAGTATTTATTGTCCTTGGATCTCGCGCGTATAAACGGTTAAGATTTGATAAACAAAGTAGGTAATACGCCTTTTAGATTCTAGTTTATTTTATCTACATATGTTAATATATGTAAATGTTAATTGCAAAAAACATTGCAAAGGTAACATTTCAAAGAATATTTTAACTTTTTAAAAACAAAAAAAAAACATTGCTAAAATGTTGTTACGAAAACTCACTGGTATGTCGTGTAATCTGTGGCATTTTACGTCTCGAGAGACGATCTTTTCCCTTTGCAACTTTTTGTGTGACTAAAGAGGCCAATCCTTGATACACAGCTGCGATCGCAGGTTGGGCATATGTAATCACTAGGCGCCGTTGCATTTTCACCCTTCTTTCTGCTTCTGTTGTGTGGACATCTGCAATCTTTGACCCTTGCTGTATGCTCTCTCTCCATGAGGATATGTCCAGTGCCACCTCTTCCCAGTTGCCAGTGTCGATTTTGAAGAGCTTCATGTCGCGTTTGCATACATTTGTATAACGTAAAAGTGGGCGACCAGTGGCTCTCCTGCCTTCTATTAGATCGCCATACAGGATGTCCTGTGGAAGTCGACCTGCTGGCATTCTACGAACGTGGCCAAGCCAGCCAAGGCGTCTGCTGCTGATAACAGTGCGGATGTCCTGGCACTCTGCTCTTTGTAGCAATTCCTCATTGGTTATCTTATCTTGCCACCTTATTTTAAAGATCCGCCTTAGGGATCGAAGGTGGAAAACATTCAGCTTTTTTTCCTGCCATGAGTAGGATGTTATGTAATATTTCCTTGAGATTTAGTGAATTGCCACTAGAAAAAAAGTAAGTTCTAATTTGATGGGGTTATGAAACCAAGTCCGCTTCACGAACATATAGCGATTTCCAAAATTAATTTAAGAATATTCATGAACAATTATAAAAATCTACAATTAAAACAATATTAAAAACAAAAAACGGCAAAGCAGGATATGTTTTAATGGCTTCTTAGAAAAATGCATAGTTTTTTTAAAAATACTTGTGATATTGTTAAAAAATTGATTAAAACTAAATTTATTTTAAAACATATGTAACACAAAAAGACTCTTTTTCTGTTAGAGATGAAATATTATTTCAAAATTGTCTAGTTTTGTAGCTTATGAGGACTAATAGGAAACCATCAGTGGTTGGACGCTACAATGACTTCATAAGTAATATAGTATAAAGAACAAATCTATTCACTATTCACATTGTGAGTTCTGATACACAAGAAAAGTTTAGCCCGCAATTTCATTTCTATTTGAATCTAATTATAAAACTGTAAATAAAATACAAACCCATGCCGAAAATAAGCGCATCTTTCAACAGTTTTGTGAAACAAATGATGAAAAAAGGTGTTAGACTCTTATTGTAAACTGAAGTTCGCTGGATTTCGAAAGGGGATTTGTTAATGGTTATGGCTCGTTTTTTTTAACTCTTAAATAATTTTTGTTTTTGAGAAACGGGAAAAGATTCAAAATGGCTGGCGATGACTTAAAGAAGACTAACAAAAAATGTTGGACCTGGAAGGGTTCTCACACAAATGAATGGAACGAACCTCCGACTGCTAGGAAGTAGATTAACTTTTTATTGATAATCTCATTTTCTCTTTTATCGAGATATTAAATCTATTTTACAGAGTTTTAGAATCTCACATCATCTGTTTGTTGACAAATGAAGTACTGCCCAAGGACACCGATATCTATGCCATTCACATAACAATGCTCTATGAAGAAATTAAGATTCGCTTCTAAAATTTAAAATATGTATATTTATTTAAATGACAATTATTAAACATGTTACTGATGTTTAAATTGAGTTGCATGAAAAAATAGATTTACAAAACTATGTCTTCAGTAAAAAGAATGCAAACATAGGAGGCACACAGTGGCGTAGCTAGGGTGGGGGGGGGGGAGGGGGATTTGAAAATTCCCCGGGTCCCCATTCAAAGGGGGCAGCCAAATTAGTGCTTTTCAAATTAATTAAATTAAATATTACGCAAAATGCAGCGGCCCCCAAAGATGTCAAGCCCCCTGGCCCCCAAACGATGGATTTTCCTAGCTACGCCCCTGGAGGCACAACAGAGATGTGGCTGCATTTAAATGTTTCAGTAAAATTCCAAAACTGTGGTCGAAATTGGCTTATGTTTTAGCTTTTCAGTAAACATACATTGTTACCATAGATTCAGTGCTTAACAAACTTAATGAATAAGCAAAGAAATAGACTGGATGTAGCCACTAGATGAGACCTTCGCTTGGTTTTGGATAATTTAAAGCTTGAAATTTCAAATATTGTCAGACTGCATGGGGCATAACGTTCCCATTAGCTTAATTTCTTTTTGTAGTGAATTCAGCAATAATAATATTTATATTAAAAAATAAAACTACATTTACAATTAAACCAAAAACAGTAGGCCCTAATATTCACAAATTTAAACGGAGACTATTCTTAGGATTTGAAAGAAAGTCTTTACAATTAATTTTTGTGTGTAATCACTGAAAATTATTTTACTTAATTTTTTGTATTGGCTGTTTTTGCCTTTAATTCCGAAGATTACGGCTGAGTCCAGTGTTTGACATAACTACGCAAACCCAACTGCGACCTACATATTTTCCCGAGTTTTGTGCAGACAAAGCCGTTGTATGCTGGTGTTCTATTTAAGTTTTCTTTTCGTCTTTTGCGCCTGTCTTCAATAATGGCTTTTCTTTGAGTATCAAATGTTTGTCCCGCAGTTTTTGTAAGAGCTCTCGAACTATTTCTCTCAGAGGCTATCTGCTGCCAGAGAATACTGCCAGGTACTTTTCTCTATGCCAGTGAGAGCGAAATGGCGCCTGAATAAATCTTATAGCTCTCACGGATGGGGGGGGGGGGGGGGCACCTCTGTAACTCAGTCCTTCTTAAAGCTCGTCAGTCATAGGCCAAGGAGTTCACAACAATTGCCTTTGGCATGCGGTCGTCTCCCAAGCGGGATAAGTGTTATTGACAGCATAAAAATTAATAAATAGATGATATTTTGTTCAAATTGGCCTTCTCACGCTTCTTTATAAGTGCTTTTCTTAGAGGGGGGCGCTGGCGGATTTTTTTAAAGAAAAAAATCGAAAAGGGGGCGGTAGGCCAAAATAGGTTGAAGACCACTGATCTAGACCAACAATAAAAAATGTGTGTGATCGGAAATATTTGTTTTTGTTTAGTGCAACTTTCATGTTTAAGGCATGCTCATTGTGCTATGTTTCAATCAGTTTTACTGATCAGTTTGTGTGTGTGTGTGTGTGGAGGGTTGTGGGAGAAAGTTTTTGTGCTGCCTTTTCAAAAGCAATTTTATAAAAAGTTGCTGGAGTCTGAACTCAAGGTCCAGAGTCGACATGCTAGCCACTGATTTATCCATGTACTTATAATAACAGAAGGTTTTATAGGCTATTTTTAGTTAAAAAATTTTTTCATAACGACCTAATTCTCTACACAAGCCTTATCTTACCAAAGCTTATTACATTTTCTATACAAAGCAAAGTTTAATTATTAAAAGTAATTGATTAACTAATTTGTTAATTTTTTAAAATCGATTCATGTGTTGGCATCGACAAAGAATAATTGTGCCTAGTTTCAACATGATCCGAGAATGGAAGAAATAATGTGTAAAAGACTGCGCACAGGCAGATGGAGTCAATTAATATAAAGTTTTGTAACAAGCAAAATAAATACAAATCTTTTTTTTTTTAAATAGCTGATCATTAAGACTAGATCTACCCCATAATGTGCAAGCTATTTCCCTTATTTAATATCACACAGAATAATTACCAACAATTAAATGACTAATTAAGTATTTTTGTTTATTGATTCATGTTTTGTCAGGTACAATAAATAATTATTTAAAGTATCAACTTGATTTGAGAATGCTTGAGAGAGAAAGAGCGTTAACAATTATTTAAGGGGACTAAACCCAACAAATTGAGCCATATCTGTGAATATTGAAGTATTAGTTTCCATTGTCGCTATTAAACAAAATAATGAATTACCAATATTTAATTGTCAAATGGGTTACTTTTTTTTTTTGAATCGATTCATGTCTTGTCTATGTCAAAGAATAATTGTGCGAAGTTTCAGCTTGATTCGAGAATGGGTGTGGAAGAAATAATGTGTTCACACTTTGTACCAGACAGATAGAAGCTTTGTAAAAGAGAATATTTAATAGCCTACATAGAAAGAGGCCAAAAAAAAATACATCCAACTAAATTGTACTTCAAACTACTTAGGTAGTGTATCCCCCAAGTACGCTATTCTGCCTCAACGTGGCACTCGGGAGGAAACGATCGCTAGAGGAAGTGGTTGGACTAAATGAATAGCAAAACAAAACTCCTTGTGGGAGTATCCAAGGGAATGCGAGAGCTTTCCCATTGCACTGTGCGGAGTTGAAAGAGAGATTCCACGTCCCTGTCGACAATCCATGCGCCGCTCCTCAAGGGACCTAATGGAGAGTCCTGCACGGTTAGCTTGGTACAACATAGGAACATGGCGGAGGTTCCCGGTGTACTCGGCCTTCGGCCATGCATTCTAGTCCATGCGCCCGGAGTGCCAGATATATCGGAAATAGCAATGCTTTACATAGGCATTGACTTGGATCTCTTCCAGACAGAACGGTTTGTTCAAGCCGGCTTACAAGCCTAGAGCTCGAAGAGCCTTCGGCTCAGCTCTTTTGATAATCACACGGTAGTGTATCCAATTAGTCTTTTTTCTAGGTTTCATCAATAAATGTTCTATTTTTGTTTTGTTCACTTGAATAAATTGAGCAAGGTAAGCAGTAAAATGGTTACGTCATCCAGTGGACACAACGTGACTCTAGTATTTTGTTGATGAATGCAGAATGCTTTAAATAAATATAAATTACCTTATTAGGAGAGCTTTTCAAATTATGGAGTTTTGTCTCTATTTAACGTTTGTTGCAATCTTGGCTATGCTCATGCTATAACCCCTCCCTACTTTTTAACCCAAAAATAGACCCTGTAATTAACTATTTATTTTTAATTGATTTTACTCACCTTCTTTGTTTAAGTAATACTCACACACACACACACATGAATGTGGTTACATCTCCAACCAAAACTTCCACCAGAACAAGTTGCAGCTGGTAAGTGTCACCCTACATTGATCTTGCACTAAATGTTAGCCAAGTAGTTTTATAGTGTAAAATTGTTACCAAAAGACATTTTTGTCTCCCAAATCTGCTACCGTTACAGGAAATATATCCACAACTATTGAGTATTTGAGATTTTCACGATAACTCTGAAAGACAGTTTGTTTTTATTTTTTTAAGATTCGGTTTACATTTTTTAAAGCAATAAAATACAGTATCATAGAAACAGAACTAAAAGTAACAGAAACAGAACAATAAGTAACATAGAAACAGAACAAAAAGTAACAGAAACAGAACAAAAAGTAACAGAAACGGAACAAAAAGTAACATTCATGTGCAAAAATTCAAAAAGAGTAAATTCTTTTTATTTCCAAGTTATAAGCGCAGATATGCAGACAGACCACTTCAGATATTATTATTATATGTAGTCTGTTTTTTAAGACACAGATAGAGTTGGGGGAAGTAATTATTTCGCTCATCCCCTGTCACTTCATCCCCGGTCATTTCGTCCCCTAATCAATCAAATAATAATTGTATAAAGTTTGAAATTAACAATATCTCAAATTTATTTTTATTTTCATGACAAAAAGTGTGACCCATTAAATAAAAATTCCGTTTGATGTCGTTGAAAAATATATAAATTTATCGTCTATATATAGAGAGAGTTAATGAAAGAAAATGTTTTTGCATATTAATGAAAGTAAGATAGATTGGCTATTAATAGTAAGTAGGGTACAGAAGATGATCTGTTGAGTCGTATTGCTGCAGAGCCTACATGTGATGTAATTTCTTGCCAGTGTTGCATATTTCTTCCTTGGGCATTCTTCAGTGCCGCAATTTATAACTTTAATGTTATAACGGGGATTGACACAAAGCGTAGCCCATAGGTTTATAGGCTATATGAATCGATGAAATGAATCGGCTCCAGAGGAGAGTTGAAGGCAACGTTTAAATAGAATAAATAAAACTGTTTATCAAGGTAAAAAATTATGCGCCCATATTCATGAAAGAACTTTTTACAAATGAAGATAAAGTGAAAGATGGCCGTCAGTAGATAAGTTATCAATGGCATGATCAGAAATCATTAATGTCAGGGTTTCAAATTATATATATATGCTGCTTGGCTCTTGTTCTTGTTGTGTTTCTTAACTTGGTTCTTGTGGCTCACTAGGGGTTTCTTGAATATCAAATAATACTTGCTTGATACTTTCTCAGTTATAATTCATCAATACTTGCTTAACTCAAATACGAACACTTAATATACATCAACTCTAACTCCTTATATTCATGAATATCAAAAATACTTTAATACTTAATAAAGCACACAATTATATCACTCTTATGAAATAGTAATAATACACAAAACACCAGTCCATCAACTTATAAAAATATATAAATGCATAAATACCAGTCCAGGAAGTAAACGTCCAACCTTTCTGGACCGGGAGCAAGACCTTACTGACTTAACACATTCTCTCGCACATTCAACGAAGACTTAATCACTCAGTTCACAACACGTGCAACACTTCGCATTCATAACAAGGGGATATAACAATCATATCAAAACTAACATTCATTCTCGCCATACCTCTCCCTGACATCCCCCCTCTCACGATATGACTGTTATTAGATAACAGTCATTCAAAAGTATACATAAATATACATACATACACACACTGTGTCATACACATACTTATATACATATATATAAACATATACATCTACACACAAATGTATATAATGTACATTAAAGTGAAATAGCCCTTATTCACCTAACAAAAGAAATATGTCCAGATAAGGCTATCACTTATTTGACACTATTTACAACAAAGGGAAAGAGAGAAAAGAATAAATGAGAAAAAAAAATAGTGGCATGGAGAGTTAAATTACAATTTGAAGTCAGCAGGCATAGTCCTTCCCACATTAATATTTCATATGTAAAACAGCAAACATACAAGAAAAGATCAACTCCTATGTATAGCAATAATATACGACAAGATACCATCTTTAATAGTTAAAATCGCGTTTGACATTGTATAGGGAAAAAAAAAAGATGAATTGTAACAATTACAACTCATATAACTATGTTAAGTTGCTAGGTTAGTCTTGACAGTGTATCAGCTAGTAGACAGTGGTCTGTGGTCAAACTGGATTGTGCATCCTCCTGGGTATCAGAGGTATCTGTCTAGGCGTTGGACACTCACGCTACTAATGAAGTACTCTCTATGTATCAGCTCTCTGCACTTTACTGGAAGGAAGCCATCTACTTGGTGCAACACACAGCAAGCTATTTCGGTTGTACTGTTTATATAAATACAATAACTGTAAAGTTTTGGCACAAAAAAAATAATTAAAATACATGAAGACAGACACTGTTGAATCTAATGCCAAGTCGCACTCGGGAATTCAGGCTGACCCTCATGGACATCCCCTTCTCAGCGACAGGGAGAGGGGAAACACTACGTCAAGATTTCTTTTCTTTTTCTTGGAAGTTTTAGGTACAAAAACATTAGTAGCCTCTTGGGGTCTGGTTTAACTTTACCCCCACCAACAACTTGATAAACTCCTTTTGTTAGGTTTAAACTCTTTAATGGTTTGTGTACTCTGTGAAATGGTCTCAGAACATGAATAATATTATTGTCAATAAACTGACAATCAATAAGTTCCTTATCAATAAGTTCCTTAGTAGTTAAGACATTTTCTATTGCTTCTCCAATGTCTATCTCATTAATATCATAAACAGTATAATTACAATCATTTAGTTCCTTACTTGTTAAGACATTCTCAATTTCTTCATTATCTTCTATCCCATTTATGTTAACAATATCACGACAGTTATTTTGTTCCTCATTAGTTGATAGGTCATTTTCAATTTCTATTTTATAGGGCACATCTCCCTGTAATGACAGTTTTACTTCCAGTTCCATTTTCAACTTTACCACTTCTATTGCCTTTCTTTCTAATTCTAATCTTTCTAGATCTAGTTTTTGTTGGTTTAAAACAAACTCTCGTAATTCTTCACCCTCAATTCCAAACATGTGGGCCTGTTCTATTATTACCTCAATCGACCTAGGTTTAAACTCGTCCATGGTGATCACAAATAATAAATATTACTGAATAATCTTAAATTAATGTATAAAGGTTAAGTTAACAAGTTGTTCAATTTACATTAGACAATAAATTATAAAAAGGATCAACACAAAAAATGTCACCCTTTATCTCCCCTACTGACAAGGCAATGTACACTCGACCCTGAATGCCCGATACAACAGACAAAAGACAACTCCACTTATCTGTGTCTGATGCCAGGAAAGAAATGACAACTCTTTCCACACGACGGTGTTACTTTGAGAATGTAGAACTTCTGGAGTGTCAGGTCGCTGTTCGGCCTCCTTGTAAACGCTTTATGACTCACAGCAGATTTAGAGAATGAAACAAATACAAAACAAAATTATTCAAACATTGATATAATACTAATAGTAATAATAATGGGGGCATACAATAAAAAATGATTATCTAGTCAGGTAGTACAATAATAATCCAAAAAGATACCGGATATACAAATAATCAAGTCAGTCCAATAGGTTAGGTACAGTGATATTGGAACTTGCAATTTACTTTACGTTCAATGATGACCAGGAAGGCGTCGATGCGCAAAAGTCCAGTATAATCCAACATCTGTGCAACAAAGGTAGATAATTAACAATTACTTGAGTAATTGCGTTCATGTAGAATAATCCAATTGTAAGTGAATAGTAGTAGTAGTAGTAGTAGTAGTAGAAGTAGTGTCTCTTTAATTGGTGATGTCTCTTTAATTGGTGATGTCTCTTTAATTGGTGATGTCTCTTTAATTGGTGATGTCTCTTTAATTGGTGATGTCTCTTTAATTGGTGATGTCTCTTTAATTGGTGATGTCTCTTTAATTGGTGATGTCTCTTTAATTGGTGATGTCTCTTTAATTGGTGATGTCTCTTTAACTGGTGATGTCTCTTTAACTGGTGATGTCTCTTTAACTGGTGATGTCTCTTTAACTGGTGATGTCTCTTTAACTGGTGATGTCTCTTTAACTGGTGATGTCTCTTTAACTGATGATGTCTCTTTAACTGGTGATGTCTCTCTAACTGGTGATGTCTCTCTAATTGGTGATGTCTCTCTAATTGGTGATGTCTCTCTAATTGGTGATGTCTCTCTAATTGGTGATGTCTCTCTAATTGGTGATGTCTCTCTAATTGGTGATGTCTCTCTAATTGGTGATGTCTCTCTAATTGGTGATGTCTCTCTAATTGGTGATGTCTCTCTAATTGGTGATGTCTCTCTAATTGGTGATGTCTCTCTAATTGGTGATGTCTCTCTAATCGGTGATGTCTCTCTAATCGGTGATGTCTCTTTAATCGGTGATGTCTCTTTAATCGGTGATGTCTCTTTAATCGGTGATGTCTCTTTAATCGGTGATGTCTCTTTAATCGGTGATGTCTCTTTAATCGGTGATGTCTCTTTAATTGGTGATGTCTCTTTAATCGGTGATGTCTCTTTAATCGGTGATGTCTCTTTAATCGGTGATGTCTCTTTAATTGGCGATGTCTCTTTAATTGGCGATGTCTCTTTAAATGGCGATGTCTCTTTAAATGGCGATGTCTCTTTAAATGGCGATGTCTCTTTAAATGGCGATGTCTCTTTAATTGGCGATGTCTCTTTAATTGGTGATGTCTCTTTAAATGGCGATGTCTCTTTAAATGGCGATGTCTCTTTAATTGGCGATGTCTCTTTAATTGGTGATGTCTCTTTAAATGGCGATGTCTCTTAAAATGGCGATGTCTCTTAAAATGGCGATGTCTCTTAAAATGGCGATGTCTCTTTAAATGGCGATGTCCCTTTAAATGGTGATGTCCCTTTAAATGGTGATGTCTCTTTAAATGGTGATGTCTCTATATTGTGATTTCACGCCGTGCTGAATCTTCAGACGTCAACGAAAAAAATGGGGGGTGACGCATTGACATCGGTAGAATGTACAATAATCCAATAGTAAGTGAGTAGTAGTAGTAGTAGTGTCTCTAAATGGTGATGTCTCTTTAAATGATGATGTCCCTTTAAATGGTGATGTCCCTTTAAATGGTGATGTCCCTTTAAATGGTGATGTCCCTTTAAATGGTGATGTCCCTTTAAATGGTGATGTCCCTTTAAATGGTGATGTCCCTTTAAATGGTGAAGTCCCTTTACATGGTGATGTCCCTTTACATGGTGATGTCTCTAAATGGTGATGTCACTAAATAAATAATGCAATAGCAAGTGAGTAGTAGTAGTAGTCGTGTCTCATTAAATGGTGATGTCCCTTTAAATGGTGATGCCATCCCGTGCTGAATCACAAGTTGTCAACAAAAACTTCCGTGTGTAACAGTCACAATCGTGTGTAGAGGTCAACCAGTGAACAAAAAAAAAAATTGCAGGCTCTGGCTAGTTCAATGACTTCTTCAAGGGGACGAAAAAATAGGTACAACCAACACCGTACCTGCCCGCACGAAGCCTCCAGATGTCAATAATAATACTGGTTAAAATAGCACATTGGTTAATCCAATGGTTAAATAATACAGATTGTATTAAATCCACTCAAATATGTCAAGGTAGTATCTCGTTTGGCTGATCGAAAACGACAAATGATAGGTAACAGGTACAACGATACCTGCCCGGACGAAGCCTCCAGATATCAGGGTTCTAGATTACATATACTGCTGCTTGGCTCTTGTTCTTGTTGTGTTTCTTAACTTGGTTCTTGTGGCTCACTAGGGGTTTCTTGAATATCAAATAATACTTGCTTGATACTTTCTCAGTTATAATTCATCAATACTTGCTTAACTCAAATACGAACAGCTAATATTCATCAACTCTAACTCCTTATATTCATGAATATCGAAAATACTTTAATACTTAATAAAGCACACAATTATATCACTCTTATGAAATAGTAATAATACACAAAACACCAGTCCATCAACTTATAAAAATATATAAATGCATAAATACCAGTCCAGGAAGTAAACGTCCAACCTTTCTGGACCGGGAGCAAGACCTTACTGACTTAACACATTCTCTCGCACATTCAACGAAGACTTAATCACTCAGTTCACAACACGTGCAACACTTCGCATTCATAACAAGGGGATATAACAATCATATCAAAACTAACATTCATTCTCGCCATACCTCTCCCTGACAATTAAGTATTCACATTTCTCAAAAGATTTCCACTACTTCCACCACACCTTGGCCTTTGATCATTACTTATGCACATATCAGGCGCTGGTCCTCAAAGGGGCCGTTACATAACAAATGGCGTGTCCCTCACGGTTAGCCTGGTATAGAAAAGAAAAATGGCGGGGGTCTTAGTAGATCTATACGCGGCCTCTTGCTGCGAGTCTGACCCACCCGCCAGACAAAACAGTGTACACTCTTTTTATACAGGCCGTGAGAGGGAGCTCTTGTTTACTTTTGCTGGCTTAGAGTTCCAAGAGCCGAAGGCTCAACTCTATCTGACAGTTTAAGAAGAAGAAGAATGCGCAGGATAATAACTTAACTAATATTCACATCCATTACATTAAATAAATACAAACCTCGCTAAACAATATATTTACCTTACCTTACCTAACTCAAAAAATATAGAATCTACATTTTGTAAAATTAATACCGCTTCAACATCCCTAATAATAGGCAGCATTTACAGACCACCAAATTCTAGTTTAGAATACATGCAGGAACTATGTAATCAGATTACTACACTTATAGAGACAAATAAAAATGCAGTTTTTTGGATTATGGGTGATTTCAACCTACCTGATATAAATTGGAAAACACTAACCATAGATAAACACCAAAACCTTAAGGACATAAATGAGCTTTCTTAGAAACTTTACATAACCTAAGTTTAGATCAAATCATTAAAAAGCCAACTAGATTAAACAACACATTAGATCTCTTTTTAACCAACAGACCTGGATTAATAGTTGATTATGATATTATCCCTGGTCTATCAGACCATGAGATCATAAAAATACACAGTCAGATAAAAGCAGTAGCCAATTCAAAACCCAAAAGAAAAATCTTACTCTGGAATAAATGTAACCTAACACAACTACACCAAGCTGCATTAAACTTTCAACAAACATTCTTATTAGAAAAAGACATTAACCAACCAGTCGATGACCTCTGGAATTTCATTAAAAACCATCATAAAAGCATTATAGAAAATCATATACCAACTGGATACAAGTTATACAAAATAAATAAATGCTGGTTTAATAATAGACTAAAGAAGCTTTGTAAACAGAAGGAAAACCTATATAGAAAATTTAAAGAAACTAAGGCAGAAAGAGTTTACAAAAAGTATATAAAAATTAAACACTTAACCCAAAAAGTAAGTAGACAGCTGCAGAGTGAATACATAAACAATGTAATATCTAAAGATAACAACAAAAACCTATGGTCATACATTAAGTCTAAGAAAATGGAAACAACAGGCATAGCGCCATTAAAAGATGAACATAACATAATATATAATGATAATGAAACTAAAGCAAACATCCTAAACAAATATTTTGCATCAGCATTCTCAGCCCCAGGAGACAAAGACATATTACTGAATTTGAACCAAGTAGACAACATGGAAGATATAGTAGTACAAGAAAATGGAATTCAAAAACTATTAGCCAACACCAAACCAAATAAAGCGTCTGGACCTGATGGTATTCCAGCTAGATTACTCAAAGAACTAAGCAATGAGCTAGCCCCAGTGTTCAAAATACTCTTTCAGGCTTCACTTAACCAGGGCAGAGTACCAAAGGACTGGAAAGAAGCTAATGTCACCCCCCCCCCCCTATTTAAAAAAGGAGAAAAAATCTGACCCAGGAAACTACAGACCAGTATCACTTACCAGCATCACATGTAAAATCCTAGAACACATAATATGTAGCAACATCATAAACCACATAGACAAACAAAATGTCCTCACACCATACCAACATGGCTTTAGGAAATATAGATCATGTGAAACACAACTAATATGACTAATTGATGATTTTTCTAAAGGTTTAGATAATAGTGAACAAATAAATGCTATCTTACTAGATTTTTCTAAGGCTTTTGACAAAGTTCACCACCATAGTTTGCTTAAAAAAATTAAAATATTTTGGCATTAATGGTCCACTGCATCAGTGGATTAAAGATTTTCTGATAGGGAGAGAACAAACTGTAGTAATAAATGGGTCTAAATCAACACCGATAACAGTAAACTCAGGTGTACCTCAAGGAACAGTCTTGGGTCCACTACTTTTTTTAATTGACATAAATGATTTACCAAATTGCATTACTTCAGGAACAAAACTCAGATTATTTGCAGACGATTGCATAATATATAGAACAATAAAAACAACACAAGACACAGATATTTTACAAAGAGAATTAGATGAATTACAGAAATGGGAATCAAATTGGAGCATGTCTTTCCACCCAGAAAAATGTCAGTTGTTAAGAGTAACAAAAAAACTAAAACAAATTAATTCCACTTATCTTATACATGGCAAACCAGTAACACAGACTAAAAACGCAAAATACCTAGGTGTTATAATAAATGAAAAACTGTCATGCGTGCGTGCGTGCGTGCGTGTGTATGTATGTATGTATGTATGTATGTATGTATGTATCTATCTATCTATCTATCTATCTATCTATCTATCAATCTATCTATCTATCTAAATGTCTATCTGTCTGTCTGTCTGTCCCTCTCTCTCTCACAGCAATATACGCTAACAAAACTTTTAAAAAGTCTTCTTAGAATGCGTTACCATCCAATATCTACATTTTATTCTAACACCTCTCTTCTCAAACCTGGTCCGTCAGTGTTACTTTATCCGTGGTGAATTAAAGTCATTTTAGGCTTGCAATGACGAGTAATAAGGGTGCGCGGTGGCTGGGTAGTTAATGGATTGACTTTCGAACGTGGGGGTCCTGGGTTCAAATCTAGGTGAAGACAGGGATTTTGAATTTCAGGATTTTTAGGGCGCCTCTGAGTCCACCCAACTCTAATGGGTACCTGACTTTAGTTGGGAAAAGTAAAAGCGGTTGGTTGTTGAGCTGGCCGAATGGCACCCTGCTCGTTAACCCTTTAACAAAGAAACAGATGGTTTAATTCTATTTTTTTAAGTAACGGGTACTACTTTTAAAGTCTGCAATTTTTCCTTCCAGATTGTAACGTTGGATCTTCACAAAGCTCATAATGCCCACTGCCCACGTAAACATCTTCTTACTGGCACTTGCCCTGGTCCACGGCTACGTCAACGAATTTGACAGACCATTTTCTTTCAAGTGTGGTGAGAACAAGATCATCAGTCATCTTTCTAGCGTCCATGACAACCGCTTCGAGGACAGGGTGTTTGACATTTTTTGCCGAAGCGTATCTTTCACCAGAGATTGTGCACAATCAGGTAATATTATCTTATTTATCTTATAAATTACAGACGTTCTTAGCGTATCCATCTGTCAATCTAGTCGTGCATGTCAATAAGAGACTTACTTAAACTCTAGTCAGTCATTTTTGTTTCCAGGCTGATTCAGGCAAATCGATTCATGCTCTAATGGTACTAGGGAGAAATGGTACTTGGGAGAAATGGTACAAGGGAGAAATGGTACTAGGGAAGAAAACGTACCAGGGAAGAAATGGTACTAGAGAGAAATGGTACTTGGGAGAAATGGTACTAGGGAGAAATGGTACTAGGGAGAAATGGTACTAGGGAAAAACGGTACTAGTGAAGAAATGGTACTAGTGAAGAAATGGTACTAGGGAGAAAAAGTACTAGGGAGAAATGGTACTAAGGAAGAAATGGTACTAGGGAGAAATGGTACTTGGGAGAAATGGTACAAGGGAGAAATGTTACTAGGGAAGAAAAGGTACCAGGGAAGAAATGGTACCAGAGAGAAATGGTACTTGTGAGAAATGGTACTAGGGAGAAATGGTACTAGGGAAGAAATGGTACTAGGGAGAAATGGTCCTAGGGAGAAATGGTACTAGGGAGAAATGGTACTAGAAAGAAATGATACTAGGGAGAAATGGTACCAGGAAGAAATGGTACTAGGGAAGAAATGGTACTAGGGAAGAAATGGTACTAGGGAAGAAATGGTACTAGGGAGAAATGGTACTAGAGAGAAATGGTACTGGGGAAGAAATGGTATAGGGAAGAAAAGGTAGGCCTACTAGGGAAGTAAGAGCACTAATAAGAATAAATTCGTCCTAGCTTATGGAATAAGAAGTGTCTCTTTATCTCTGACATCTATAATTCTTACTTTACTATTGCCGCTTAGAGAAGTTCTCTCCTGTTGATGAGCTTAACTTTTCTTTAACAAAATTAATTATGCATTAGTCTTCAACTTTTATAGTTAGGCCTACTTTATATTTTATTCAACCCACACATTAATATAGCTCCGAAACAAGTGAAACACTGGCGGCCACCGGAATGCCCTAATTTACTTTTTTTTTTTTGAGAGTTCCATTTTTTCACCAAAAAGTGTCTCGTGTGTATTTTGATTGGTTACTGTGAAGGTAACAAATTGTAAGTGGCCTACCTAGGAACACCTACACTAAATATTGGTTACTGTGAAGGTAACAAATTGTAAGTGGCCTACCTAGGAACATCGACACTAAATATCGTACTGGTTAACGTAACATTTACAAAATGGGTCAGACACTTATCCCTCATGGGGGACGACCGCATTCTAAAAGCACTCTAAAGGATGTCTTCTTTGGCGAGCTTAAAAGATAACTGTGTAACTTAATATCCCAGTGGCGTAGCATCCATGGCGTGAATGGATTCAATGAACCCGGGCCCACAAGCTATAGGGGCCCACAGCTGTGGGGTAGCAACCATGGCGCGAAGGAGCTCGTTACGCGTGGGCTCATGGCTCGCGGCCAGTTGGGGCCCACTTTAGAACTTAGGAAGAACATTTGTTTGTTCATTTGAAACACTTTTAACTCTGTTAAGAAGTTGTAAAAACATTGACTTTTAAGAAACTACTACTTATATGCACTCCTAACTGAATCAGACGTTATGACATAATTACTTTTTTAAGAAAAAGGTACGATCGTTACATTGAAATGTCTTTACATTTAGATGCCCAATCCCCGTAAGCGCTATATAGATAAAGAGCAACACAGGCGCTCACTGTCATAGAGAAAAGTAACTGGCAGATGATAGTCTGAAAATGGAGCTATGAAAGAGACAGTTGGAGAGCTCTCAAAAAATCCGCGGGATACACATTTGAGACCCAAAGAAGAACCCTTGTTGACGACATGCACAGAAGACGACAATAAAACTTAAATAGATCGCCGTCTGACAACGGCTTTGTCTGAATCCAATGTGGGAAAATATGCAGGTCACAACTGGGTTTGCATATCTTACGAAATACTGTAAAGTAAAGTTACCCTTTCAGACTTTGTAGTCTATTGGGCAGATGATGTAAAGGTAATCTGTTTCTGTGGCCTACGGTTAACGAGGGTGTCATGTGGCCAGTACAACGGCCAACCGCCTTTACGTTTCCCAACTAATGTCAGAGCTGGGTGGCCTCCTTATGAAATACTGCACTCGTCCGTAATCTTCTGAAGCGAAAAGGTTGCCATTTTTATTATAATAATTTACATTTTCTAATTTATATAGATCTATATCATTTGCTACTTGCAGATTACGTCAACGACTTTAGGAAGCCCATCAACTTTGTGTGTCCTTCAAAAAAGTTCCTAACTGGCATAGAGAGCTACCACAAGAACGAGTTTGAAGATCGAAGGTTCAGGTTCACCTGCTGCACTGCAAGCGAGAGTCCTGGTGGCTGCAACACCACCAGCTACCTCAACGAGTATGACAGCGAGATGACGTTCAGTTTACCGCAGGGTCAAGGCATCAGGGGTTTGCGGAGCTCATTTAATCGTTACTACCACGACAGACGCTGGAGATTAACTCTATGCAAACTGTAATGCTGTAATGAAAAGTGGCACTCGTAGAAAATTTTTTGCTAAAATAAATTTCTCTCTTCAAATTGTAAAATGTTGTTCCTGTGTTAAAAACAAATTAAAAGAGATTTTGTTGTTGACTAAAAAAAAAAGTAAAAATATTGTAGGCCCACTCTTAACTGTGCATCGAGTGAGTGTCAGTTAAAGGTTTGCGCACTACTATATATGACACTTGACCAAACTGTTCGGCGCATAGAGCAACAATCTCGCTCCACAAAGATCTAAAATATGAAATTGTCCAGCTTTCAGTCCGTTATTTATTGTCATTGCATATTATCTACCAATTGAAATCAATCCTACATTTAACATTAGAAATATTTGTTAATTAAAAAGTCTGTCATGAAACCGTGTCGTATTCAGGCCCGGATTTAGGTATGTGAAGGCCCCGAAGAAGAATTGGTATGGAGGCCCATACAATTTTTCAAAAGCTTTAATAAAGTTCCACTTATGAATGATTATCTCTAAAAGCATATTATAACCTATGTAGAAAAAAAGAAATACAGTAGGGCCTACTTGTAAATTTAATCTCACTTTCCTTTTGCAAAAAAATATTTAATATGCATATTTTAGTTTAAAAAGTGTAAGTCCCTTGGCAGACGCACTGTCGTAAATCCAGAGCTTTATTTACTTATTCCAAGCATGCTTCAAATCCGGCCCTGGTCGTATTATTGTAACTATGTCCTGCGCACTGGCAACCTGAACAAAATATAGCGTACCATTTAGAACTGGACACTAACGCACAGTTTAGAGAGAGAGAGAGAGAGAGTTTCCTTCAGTCCAAGTAAAAGAAAGCTTGATTCGCTTTGCCTGCAGTAACACAAAAGGAATCATCATCCTGGACTACGACACAGAAGGCCTGAACACAGACCTTTAACGTCTCAACCTGTGGACAGTGGAGACCAATATTCGTTGACACGTCACAGGTCTGTACGAAGAAGGAGTTGTTCAAAGAAAAACTGGCTGGACAATGTAAAAGAATGGACCGGTACGGCATCTATCTTGATATCCTACTAAGAACAGCCGCTGACCGAGGATAAGTGGGCATTTGGTTATGCTGTCACAGCACTCTTGAAGAAAGTCAATGGACAGATGACACTGTGTGATCATGGCCATGAGTTAATTATGACCTAGATATTTTGAGTTTTTAGTCTGTGTAACAAGTTTACCATGAATTAAATATTAGGCTCAAAGTTGTTTGTTTTTGTTGTTGTTTTTTTACTCTTAATAACTGACTTTGTTTTTTTCTGGTTGAAAAAGCATACTCCAATTTGATTCTTATTTTTGTCATGTAGTTCTTATTCTTTTTGCAAATTGTTAGTATCTTGTGTTGTTTTTATAGTCCTACTATATTTTATGCAATCATATGCAAATAATCTTTTGCCATTTATGTAAATTAGAAAGACTGTTTTATCTTATCTTATATAATACTGACGTTACTTCAGCAGAGAAAATGATTACATCCCACGCGAAGTGCATTTAGCTACTTGGGGAACACCTGAGTTTACTATTATTGGTGTTGATTTGGAGTCATTCATTATTAGTATGTTCTCTCCCTATCATGGATTGCCGCTTGTAGAGTTTGAATCTGATTACACAAGAACATAGATCTATCATACTACCATTTTTGTGCAGGCTGTCAACTCAAGACGTGAACTAAATCTGAGGGCAGTTTAATCCTAATGATTAGGCGTATTATTATTATATATTTTTATATTATCATTAATTTTTAGCAAAAAATTTTTTTTTATGTATGAAACGAAAAGGAGAGTTAAAAATGTTATAATATATTTATTGTCCCCCCTACACAAGTCTCATAAGAAATATCAGTCCATAGTTGACAGCCTGCACAAAAATAATATTTTATACAGTCAAGTGCATTATCAAATATAGATGTAGTTCTCAGCAGTTTAAAAGTTGAGAAAAATACAGTGTAAACAATCTTTTATTTTTCAGTCAACACCCATCTTGATCATTTGATGTTGATCTTACTCAAGTGTTGTTGTTTTTTAAAAGTATAAACCAAGAATCTATATAGATCTAGAGTCTAGATCAAATGGGATCGATAGTCTAAAAGCATCATAGACAGTTGGAGATAGTAACAAAAGAAGACTACTTTAACATGACTTGTGAAATTGTTTTTAGAGGTTAGAATTACTCAATTAGAAATAAAATAGAAAGTGACAAAATCAAAAAGACGGAAAAGTCATTATATTATTATTATATAGAATCTAGTCTAGATCTAGTCAATCTACTATTATCTAGATTGACTAGATCTTTAACTTACTTATGTCTTATCAATCATACTCTAGATCTAGATTAGAAGATCTGTCTTAGTATCTAGTTAGTATAATCTACTAGATCTAAATCTAGCTCTAGTATCATCTAGACCTAGATTTCTAGAGTGCCTAGACTATATTAAATCTTTTAACTACTAATTTATAAATTAATAATAAACGTTAAAATATATGAAAAGTAATAATTTTTATCCTCATATTAAAAAAGGTGCGGTACGCCATATTAGTGTGTACCGTCACAAAAAAAAAGCAATATCTATATATATTTTATGTGGTAGTAGGGTCTGCCTAAGGTGGATAAGGAAGAGGCATTCAAAAAGGATATGGTTTATGGCTTCATAAGGTTGGGTTCAGTATCTACAAAGGGGCAGGTGTGTGGGATTTATTTTGTTAAGGTGGTAATTTAACAGAGGTGTGTGTCATGTTCTTAGTTGAAAGATTGTAGGTTGCTCTTTGCGGAGGAGGAAATTAATACTCTCTTGAGCTGGTTGAGGTTCTGCTTGTACTCCTTCATATAATTTGTTTTCGACTGTCTGCAATGCTATGGCGATTGCCTCAGTATTGGCTTGGAAGTTTTAGCAGTAGTCACCACAAGGTGGACTTATTTCAAAGTATTTTGTGTGTGTGGGGGGGAAAGACCAGTATTGATGGTGGCTTTGAAGGTTGATCCATCAGTATGTACATGGATAGCGGTTTCTGGATAGCTTTCAATTATTTGAAGCATGCCTACTTTGAGCTCCAGTGGATTTGATTCTTTTGTTAGGTTATTATTTAATAAATGTGTTTTTATGGTTAGTTGTTTGTAGTTAAGTCCAGGAGTTATGTACAAAAATCTGGTTATTTTTCTCTGTTGTTGGGTAGATGGTGTTTTAGGGCTAGTTCTTATGTAAATTGCTTTGCTTTTATTGTTTGTTTTTCCAATTCATTTGTGTCAGTAGTTTTTAGAATTTCTTTTTTAATTTATCATTTGAGCATAGATTGATACATTTTTTATAAATCTGTAATGAAGATGTTTTCTTGTTATAGATGTAACTGAGATATACTCAAGACTTTTTAATCATCGTGCTGCACTTCAGGGACTTACCAACAGCTTTGTGAAAGAGTTTGAGGTAACTAAACTGAATCATGATCTAAAAGAAATCAAGATCATATTTTTGTGGAAACTTTAATTTGACAACACTTCCAAGTCTTTGAGATCTATTGAAGAACCCTTTATATATCTTGTTATGCTTTGTGATGGTGAACAAGAGCAACCAGTTTATTAGGACACTGGTGACAAGTGTCTGGCTATTAAATGGCCTTCACCTTTAGTGTCTATAGTAACAATTTTTTTATGGGACTTAAAAAAAAAAATTAGGATCTAGACTAGAAGGTGACATTAAAATATTATGATGAATGCAAACAAACATTGTCATAAGGGTAATGTTATAATTGTGATTGTTATTAGATAAAATATGATGTTTAGAGAAATAAATGTACTTAAATATTAGAACTGTAAGTACTTTATACAATGAAAATCCACATCAATAACAATGGTGCCTGCTATCTGTCTCTGTTTAAGTCATCACATTTATAAAGGGTGTTCTTACCATGTTGCACATTTAACTTGTCAAGAAATCTTTGTAAAGAAACTCATAGATGAAACTCATGCATTATGTCTTTAACCAAACAAATTCATATCTAAATACATTCTTATTGTACATTATGTCTTTAACCAAACAAATTCCTACTCAAAATGCTTTTACACAACAAGCTGCCTGAACTAAAAAAAAAATTATAAAAATTTATTAAAATAAAAATCTACATGGTTCATCAATGACTGGATCATAACACATGCTTAGGATATGACAAACATCCTTTTAAACATTGTCTGCAAACTTTTCAATGAGACATAAAAATGGTGATACCATTTGAATAAACAAAAAATTTTGTTTGGCAAAGGCTTCGAATATTTTCTCAGGAAAAAAGAGGTGATCGGGAGATAATATCATTGTCAAGAGTCTTAGAGTTAGTCACGGACAGTAAAGATCGAGCTCTGCCAACCACAATTGACAGCCTTGAGTGCAACGTTGATAATTTTAAGGATTCAGGTATGATTGTCCTGTTTTTAATTAGGGAATAGCACACCCAAACACACACATTGAAGTCACTTTTTGTTTAAATATTTTTAGAATTTTTAATTTAATTATATTTTAGAGATTCCTTTTATTATTAGACTTAAATGTCCATACAATTCTAATTTGCATGAAACTTTAGTGAGCATTAATTATGCCAAGCTAAAAAAGTTTATAATACTGAAACAATGAGATGGAGGCCTCATTCTCTCACTTCACCTGTACAACAACAATTTGTATTGTTTACTAGGAAGCTACTTTCAAATTTGGCTCAAATAAAAAAAGAAATATAGCTAACACAATTCTTTTTTTTTTTATATATTTAATATTCAGTATGTGTTTCAATGTTTATATTATACAGAATTATTTCTTTGAAAAGAAATTTGTTTATTTAACATTTACAAGAATGCTAAGGAGTTAAATGAATTCTATTCAGATAATGAAGAGATTGACAAATAGGAAATTATAAATGGAACACCCTACCTTTCACACCATAAGAATATTACATTTCTTTACTTAATTATTTATTCATTGGTTTGTAAGAATACATATATAGGTCCACATTTCTTATGTTCATTTTTAAATTTCCATACTTTACTAATATTAAACAAATTGTTTTTTTTTTTAGTGAACAAAACTTTGAAACTTTGTCAGGAGATAATAAAAGACTCAGAAGATAAAAAGGTATTTGTATAATGAATATCCATAAATTTCCTGTATTTTTTAATATTAAAAGCTTTAGAATCTTTAAAACATCTTATCTATCTGATTTAATAAATGTCTTTTTTTTTGTTGCACATGACTAAATGTTCATATATTCATAAAAAAATATAATAAATAGAAGAGAAATTTTAATATCAGATACAGATGTCATACTTAGCCAATAGTATAGTTAAACAATTGTATTTATCTTATAACAGATGTTTTTCAAAAGAGAAGATAATTACATTTTTATGGTTTATAATGATAAATATGATTATTTACTTGTTTTGATTTTGTAAGGTCCAATAATTATTAGACCTAAATTAATAATATGCAGTATCGCACAAATGAAAAATTTAAGTGATGCTTATAAAAAACTTTAGATTGTAGATCTAGTTGAAAACCATGGTATCACAACATTTATAACCAATACAGACTTATATATTAACTCTTTTTACATCAATACAGAAGATATCCAAATCAAATTTTTTTTTTTTTTTTTTTTTTTTTTTTTTTTTTTTTTTTTTTTTTTAAAAACTTAATTTCTTCAGTACAGTCTATGGCACAGCATAATAGCTTTGTCTTCCTCATTGGCTTCCTACTACGGTACATTACAATGTCTTGACTAGCATTAGCTTATTGGGTCTGCAAAAGTATTTTTAATGCAAAGAGAAGACACTTCAACTGTTTTCCTTTCTGTTTTCCTTTCCAAAATGATGTTATTGTCTAGCCAGTTTTATTTACTTTTTATTTTAGTCCGAATGGTTGGAATCACAGAGGCGTAGCAGAGAGCAACAATGGAATGAGTTCATGGCTGCGCAGGTCACCAGAAGTGCACGAGTTGATTCAGATTTTAAAAATAAAGTAGATGCCTTAGCCAATCACTATGCTGATCTGGAAGAGAAACTGAAAGAGAGTACCAGTAAAGTTCTTTAATTTGTTTGCTCATTTATTCTCTGGCAATTTTGGCAATATGTACATATATAATTCTTTGTGCTCAGTCTGTGTTACAAGATGATAATTATATGATGGTATGTTTCTATAAAGTGGAAGTACATTAAAATATTTTTTTTTACTAATTTTTTGTCTGCATTTTTGCCTACATTATATGAATTTATAAAGAGATAAAATAACTTTTTAAAAAATGCCTTTAAGAATCAAATTTAGCTTAAAAAAACTCATCATTGGACAAATTTTGTATCTCTAATTAAGATGAATGATTAGCTATTATTATTATATTGTACATTTCACTTTTATTTCTTTAAAGAAGTTCTTTACAATACATACAAGATAAGATATTTAGATCCTTAGAGTTCAGGTTCTAAAAATTACTTTGTTAAAGCTATTTTTCTTTTTCATTTGTAAAATAGTATTTAAAAAAAACAACACTTTTAATATGTAGCCTAATACATACTGGTGTTAGGGCTTTGGTTTAGGTGAAATGGAGCTGGCTTAATTGATTTATACCTCTAACTTTCTGGGGTGTGTGTGGTTTAGGTGAAATGGAGCGGGCTTAATTGATTTATACCTCTTACTTTCTGGGGTGTGTGTTCTGGTAAAGCACTTGGCTTCAAATCTCAGGGATTTATAGGATGCCCCTGAATCCACCCAACTTTAGTTGGGGAAAGTAAAGGTGGTAGTACTGATCACATGACACTCTTAATCTCTTTGAGTGTACTATACACCAATACTACTTTAAAAACATTAAAAGTTGATTAGTGTTAACATTTACAAGTATTCTGTAGTAATGGCATTAAAAAGTTGCCCACACATGCTTACACATCTTACTGTAAACTAGCTCTATATTTAATGCATCAATAAAGAAAATGCAACTGTTATTGCTTTAAAGTTTGCTCCTGAGATTGTCTTCAAATGAACTATAATGACTTGGAAAGTACTTTTCTTCTTCACAGCTGTTGATTGGTTGACGTCAAAGCCATACATTTTAACCTAATTTTTTAAAGCATTCAACAAAAATTCACAGTATATCTATATTGATGTCAAGGCTATTTGTTTTCTTTTTAAAGAAAAGCATGTGTATGTTTGTGTAGGCCTTGTGTGTAGGCTTGACGACTCCCTTAAGCACACAGTACTACAACCTGGCAGACGTGTATCAGCACTTGCCGTTCCTTTGGATAGATCAGCTGCGAGGGGTGGGGGGGAGGGACTGCTTTATGGGCGACATCGTTCCGACCACAGCTAATGCTCAGGCTTTCATCTCATTTCAATAAGAATCATCCATAGACCAGGGGCGGCCTGGCTATATGGGCAAACGGGCAAATGCCCGGTGGGCCGGTACCAAATGGGCCGGTCTGGTCGCGAACAAAGAAAAAAAATTCAATGCAGACAACTTTTAAATAAAAGTGACAGCGGCAAGACACAAAGGCTCGAACATGTTTTATTGTTGTTGTTTTTTTTGTGTGTAAATTATTATTACAATTAATTTTGTTTGAAATATAACAAGAATATAATTTAAAGAATTACACTATACACTGTACGTATTATCATTTGTAAAACGTTAGACCGTAATTTCTGCTATGCACGAGCGGCATGGCCTTTAACTTTGATGTCTTCGAGACTGTGTTTGGCCTGATCATTTTGCTGGTCGGCATGGGCCTATTTTTGTTTTGCTCCTTCCCTCACCCGTTTTTTAATGATTCCATAGAAAGTTAACGAAAAAGAGGGATGGGAGAGGTTAAGTTAGAAAACATTGATATAATGCGTCAAAAGGGGAGACAATTAGCTCTTTAACAAAACTTAATAGAAGTTAACTTAAACATGTACACACAGCCGCGAAGTTTCGAAATTGCAAACCACCCAACTTATTCATAGCTCAATATGGGTCTAAAGTTCTACTTTCTGCGATTTGAAATGAAAAAAGTAAGTTTCTTGTTTTTGATTTGTAATAACATACATCTAAAAATGCTACACTTAAGGCTTACAAAAAAAAATTATTTAATGAAAACATAAATCTAAATCAATTTCATATCATTATGATTGATGGCAAACTTATGCTTAGTATGAAGTCATTAATAATGAGAATTATTACAATAATTAAAAAAATTTATATAGCGCTGTCACATCCGATATTTAATAAAAGGAGATTTAGAATCATTTGTATTTTAAATAATAAATTCATATACAAATCGCGTTTTTGAGAATGTACTAGGACGAAGCAAGACCTTTTCACATTTAGAAGTATCTCTCTAATTGTTCTGCTTTCTCTTATTTTTTAAAGGAATATATATATATAGATCTATCTATCTATATATATCATGGGCGTAGCCAGGGGGGGGGGGTTGGGGTTCAACACCCCCCCCCCCCCTCCGAAATGAATCGGAATTAAGTGACTGATTTTTTCCTTTGATTTTAGGTACGATTTTAATACTAAACCACCACTTGCCCCAGCACAGCCAATGGTTTTTGAGTGTAAAACCCCTTCCAGGGGGTTTTGAGTTTAAAACTCCCTACCAAGGGTTTTGGCAGTTTAATCCCCCTCTTCTATAATACAAAACAAAAAAAACGACAATCTCCAAATTCCAAGAGCACAGTTAAGGAAGATTTTGATTTTAAAACCCCCTCCAAAAATTACGATAAACCCCCTCTTTGATATGAAAAAGCAAATTGCGCACTGAAAATGTTATAAGCGTAGCTAAATGGGTTTTGACTCAGTTTTGAGTTTAAACCCCCTTTCAGCGGGGTTAGAAGGTAAAAAAAATACCTCTTTAATTTTAAAAACAAAGCAAATTATACACTCAAAATTTTATGAGTGTAGTCAAAGGGGTTTTGAGTTTAAACTCCTCTCCAGCGGAGTTTGAAGCTAAAAAATACACCTTCAGTGTAAAAAAAAAAGAAAACTAAGCACTAAAAATACTATGAGCGTTCCCAAAAGGGGTTTTGAGTTTAAACCCCCTTCAGAGGGGTTTGATGCTAAAAAATACCTCTTCAATATAAAACAAAAAAAAAGCAAATTACACACTAAAATTATTTGAGCGTATCCAAGCCGATTGGGGGTTTTGAGTTTAAATCCCTCTCCAATAGATGTTTTTTTTTTTTTAAGTTTAAAACCCCTCCAGATGGTTTTGAGTTTAAAATCCCCTTACAGAACGTTTTGAGGTGGAAAAACTCTCTCTTCAATATTATTCTAAAGCTAACTACAGTTACCAAATTCTACGACCGTAGCTAAATGGGGTTTTGAATTTTAAAAAATACAATACAACTCCAGAGATTTTTTAGTTTAAAACCACCAACAGATGATTTTGACGATAAAACATCACTTTTCGATATAAAATTAAAGAAAAAACTACAATCACCTAATTCCAAGAGCGTATTCAAGAGAAGTTACACATTTCTACCAGTGGCGGGGCTTCATAAATAAACTGCAGTGAATAGTCATCTGCCGAAATTGAAAAACACTAAATGTGGCTCAACAAAGATGGCTAAGACAGATTTTAGGAGTCAGTTACAGAGATCGGGTCTAAATCAAGGACATCCTATAACGAACTGGGAGTCGACTCCTTGGGAAGATTGTGACAGAGCGTCGCATGAGGTTTGCGGGACATGTTCTCCGACAAAATGAATTACGCATAAGAAGAGTTTCGATGACATCCAAGTACAACTTGGCTCCACACATTCATGGAGGTCCTCATAGCAGATGGGAAGAGGCTTCAGACATTACCAGTGACAGATTTTTGTGGAGAAAGCTTGACGGCAAATGCGCCGAACGGCGCGGGAGGGTCTAAGTCAGTAAGAATAGCACATTAAGTTTTTGCAATAAAACTTTCTAATATCAGGAAAATGGACTAGATACCTCAGAATATGCATTTTGTTGGCTTTCAAAACCAGAAATAGTGCTTGGCGGCGGGGCTTCGCCCCTCGCTGGGGGAGCTCCTAACGCTCCCCCAGACACTCTTCCTAGCTATGGCGGAGAGTCAAAAATTTTTCCACTAGCTCCAGGAAGAACCTATACTAGGGCACAATAAACGTCTTCCGAAAGAATGAAAGGTCAGAATGTTATAAAGATTATGTACACACACACATATACATATAATTTTTTTCGCAAGGGGGGGTAATAAAAATTCCCCCCCCCACCCCCCAAAAAATCCTGGCTACGCCCATGATATATATATACATATATAGTTCGTCCATCGTAGTTCTATTATGAGCACTTTGTCATCCAGGGGGCTGAGGGCTTTGCACTAGGGTTTTATGTCTCCTAGTGTGGCTGGTGAGACCTATGTGAGCCCGGAATGTTCGGCTGCACAATAGGCAGGTTATTCCAGCTGGAGCTAGTGTCATTGGCCTTGCCTTTCTTCTCTGGCGTTTCTCTTCTGCCAACTTTGTATTCTTTTCCTCAGCAACCTGTGCACCGGTTTTCACAGCGCAACGTCATGATGCTCTGTCATGTGCCTCTGTCTCCCAGGTGACTGTGTCTATGCTGAACGCCTTCAGAGAAGCTTTGAGGGTGTCCCTGAAGCGCTTTTTTTTGGACCACCTTGCGAGCTCTTTCCTTCGCTTAGTTGGCAATACAAGAGTCGTTTAGGATGCGGTGGTCTTTCATTCTGCATACGTGTCCTGCCCATCGCAGCTGGGACTGCATCAGGATTGTGTGGATGCTTTGCAGACCCGCTCTTTGTAGGACTTGAGTATCTGGTATTTTGTCTTGCCATTTGACATTCAGTATTTTTCACAGACATGTCATGTGGAAGTGATTCAGTTTCTTCGCATGTTAACTGTACTCTATCCATCTTTCCATCTTATTTGTAGTGATACCACTTTAAAAGAAAAGGTTGCCTGAGTTAGCCAGGAAAACCAATGATTCAGCATATTTTAAGTCACAGATCAACATGCATGACTAGATTGACTCGTGAAATGCGTTGGACCTAATTATTATTTTTTTTTTTTTAAGAAACGTCTATAATCTATAAGTAATACCAAAAAGTTTGAAACTCATTAAGGCTGCTATTGTAGTGTTTATAGTTTTCAGACTACATACATGTATATATAGAATACATTATATAAGCCTACGAAAGCATACATCCAGTTTTCGATGCGTTATCAAACTCTATATATTTTGAATAGAATTAGGCTTACACCTAATTACACATGGGCGTAAACGAGAGGGGAGGAGTTCAAACTATCACTTGCCTCAGATCTCATTGTCTGAAAGGGAAACTTTACTTACTTCCTCAGTGCAGCCAACTTAAGCAAGCTACAGTGTCTAAATTTCATGAGCGTAGCCAAAAGGGTTTTTGCGGTTTCCCTCCCATGATCCAATGTGATAGCAGTCTGGGTGGTAGCACAAACAGTAGAGACTGAATTAGACGTTGCTTAAGGAACTATAAAGAAAGGCTCGAGTTAAATGGGAGATGGCATAAACACGGCTTAGTGTTGAACCGAATTGAGGTTGGAAATCAAGTGCCAGTGCTTCTTGTGACTGAATTAGAGACTGTTATAAGCGCACATTCTTGAAAGCAAGGGATAAAACGATATTATTAATTAATATCCATTTGTTTTAAGACACATTAGGAAGTAATATGTAAGCATGTAGTTTAAATATTTGACTATTAGTATTGGGTTAAATTTTAATTTAGGTGATGGGCCCCAACTGGCTATGGGCCCAAGCGTAATGAGCTCCTTCGCGCCATCTTCTTTTTTGAAGTAACGTCTGTATTATATAAGATAAGATAAGACGGTAGATCTATACGACGTAACCTCTGCTTGATACACAAGTAAATATCACACCAGTACTGCGAGGACTATAGGACGTAACCACTGCCTGCTACACAAGTAAATATCACACTAGTACTCCGGGTTCAAGAACATCTTGGTGGGCTCCTCTCCAGCCAATAAGACAAATTTAGTGTGTGACAAAAAATGAGTAATCTAAATGTAAAGACCATGGTAAAGACATTCCATTGTAAAGCTTGTACCTTTTTCGTAATTATGTCATAACGTTTGATTCAGTTAGGGCTGCATATAAGTAATAGTGTCTTAAAAGTCTATGTTTGTACAACTTCTTAACAGAGTTAAACGAAATGTTTCAAATGAACAAACAAATGCTCTTCCTTAGTTCTAATGTGGGCCCCAACTGGCTATGGGCCCAAGCGTAATGAGCTCCTTCGCGCCATGGTTGATACGTCACAGCTGTGGGCCCCTATTGCTTGTGGGCCCGGGTTCATTGAACCCCTTCGCGCCATGGACGCTACGCTTCTGGTTTAGTGCATCAGACGATTGATGTAGCTTTAAAAAACCCACTGGCGCCTATAGGCGTTTGAGTTGTTTCCTATGCGTGTAGGCCTTAATTTTTTATATAATGATCTAATTGATAATTATAGTTGCTAAAAAAAAATAAAAAAGGGTCTTACAAGCAACCATTAAATTGGGCTCTGAGCCCAATAGGGAAGCAAAATAGAACACCCCTTCGGGTGCTTAAGGACCGAGTCCATTGCAATGGCGGGAATGAAAATGACGCCCAACAACCATGACACTAGGTCTAACCACACATTTATGATATGGTACAGAGAAGGAATGTAGGGGAGTTTTATCCATAAGACCGATTACTTGAATATTAATGCAGTTCTGTTTAAAGCTGCACTTGCAGAGACTACATTTAATGCACTCAACCTTGACATTTTCTCATCTTATAGTCAATTAAAAAAGATAAAATGCGAAAGAGGTCAAAAGAAAAAAAAAAAAAAAGCCCAAGAAACGTGATAACAATCCTTCCGGCAATTTTCTCTAAAAACTTTTTATGATCTAAAAACTCATTCAGTCCTGAACCTCACTATCTCTACAATTAAAATGCGAAACTATTATCTATCGGGTCTGCCCACTAACAAATTGTTCTGATTTATGTTAATTGCGATAAGAATCCAAGACATCGGAACTACTTCTGGGCCTAAGTTTTGCTTACTACCGCTGGACCGATAGACTAAAAAACATTCACATTTATAAAAAGCTATAAAGCATGGCGCTTTTAGTTCAACTTAGTGGTCAATCTAGTTTAACAAGGTAATCTTTTTATTTACTAATGTAGTGTGTTCTTTAAGCCTTGAGAAGGAAAGAAAATGCCTATGTTAAAACAAGCTAATTTTGCCAATATTTTTTTTCCTTATTGTTTCAATTAAAATGCCTGGCGCTTAACCAGTTTGCGCTTTGACCAAAATGAATGTATTTTTTTAAATAAATAAGATAGCCAAAGAGAAACAATAAAACGTGGGCTGTAATTGCTGTTATAGCCTACACTATATCTGTTAGTAATATTGTTACGGGGGTTACAATATTCGTGTCGGCCCTAAGACCCAAAGAGAAGCTGATATGATCATATCGAGATAAATTCATAAAAAAAACAAGCTTTTAGGTGTATCTGGTGTAGATAATAAGAGAGTATTGATCAACGAAAGTATTTTAATAAACAATGGCTGCCTGGTCGTGCGGTTTGCGCGCTGGACTGTCGTTCGGATTTATCGATGGTCTTGGGTTCAAACCCTGCCCGCTCAATCCCCGTCGTCCTCCGGGAGGTTTGGACTAGGAAATAAATTATCTTCAACTCCGAAGGAACATCCGAAACATGTAAAACATTTCATAAACAAACATAAAACTTTTATTGTGCGCTTTTCAGCACCGTGGAATCAAATTTCTAAAGTCTGTTATGCCCGTAAGGAGGTGCGGTGGCTGAGCAATAGAGCGCTCGGCTTCCGAACCGGGGTCCCGGGTTCGAATCCTTGTGAAGACTGGGATTTTTATTTCGGGATCCTTGGGCGCCTCTGGATCAACCCAGCTCTAGTGGGTACCTGATATTAGTTGGGGAAAAGTCGTTGTGTAAACCGTAGGCCACAAAAACAGATGACCTTTTACATCATCTGCCCTATAGACCACAATGTCTGAAAGGGGAACTTTACTTTTTTTTTTTTACTTTTATGCTTTTACAAAGCTTCTATCAACTCACTATGTCTGGTAAAAACTTTGTACACGTTATTTCTCCTATTTCTCCGACACCCAATCTCTGATCAAGCCCATCAAGCTGAAATTTTGCACAATTATTTCTTGTACCCAACAACACAAGAATCAATGAAAAAAATTAACCATTTAATTAACTATTGGTAATAAATTATTTTGTTTGGTATCTCAAAAAAGGGAAAGAAATTGTAATCGACTGAACTGATTGTATAAGTTGAATTAGTCCCCTATATAGGGCCTTTATAGCATGGAATGGGCTGCATGAATCAGCCAGGAAAACCAACGACTCAGCAGAGTTTAAGTCACTGATTAACATACATGACAAGATTGACGCAGGACGTAGTTATCCTCTTTTGAAGTTACGTGATCGAGAGGCGTGGACTAGAGGCCAAATACGCTTGAACTTGGCTTGGCTTGGCCAAGATGAGAAGATAGCTTTTAGTGAAAATATCCAGCGTAGCATAAACTGGAGTAAAATCATTATACAAAGCCTCAAAATCTAGATCTCAATCTTATTAAATAGATCTAGCTTTTTTTGTTTTAAATGTGTTTTAAAAACAATTAAATTTTAATGTAAAATGTTTATGACAATATCTGTATTCAACCTTCACTGATTAACATGCATGACGTACGAATCTTTTTTAGGGTCTCCACTCGCCACTACTTCGCCACTCTGCTTTAGTAAAACCGTCACTTTATCAAGGAAATAATTATTTTTAATGTTTCAGTAATTCGTGACGTCTTCGAACAAAATGATTAAGCCAGTAATCCTTTGCTTGACCGCTTTGGTCAGCCTCTCACTCGGACACGTATGTCTTGTGTCACCACAACAGAGAGGCGATTGGAATAATGTTAACTCTGCAGGTTGGTACATATTCAATTGAAGATCTAAATGTTAACTCTGCATGTTGGTACATATTCAATTAAAGATCTAAATGTTAACTCTGCAGGTTGGTACATATTCAATTGAAGATCTAAATGTTAACTCTGCAGGTTGGTACATATTCAATTGAAGATCATGCTTTTTATGCCTGTCCGCAACGTGCTTAGCATAATATGAGAAAAATATAAACATTCACTAATTACTTCTTTTACCTGACAACGAAAAATCAATAAAAATATTCTCCAATTAGTTAATTAACTATTGGTCATTAATTATTTTATTATGTATCTCGAACAAGGAAAAGACATTGTACTTGACCGAAGTGGTGGTATAAGCTGAATTAGTCCCCTCTTATAGGTCGCCGCTATAAAGTAAGTTTGAAAAAAGCAATAGATAACTATACAATCTTTTCATCAACACTCCACTAGCAGAGTGGTTAGTATAATAGGCTTGATGAGGCTTAACGCTTAGTTCGAATTTAGGCCGTTCCCCCTATCCTTTTTTTTTTTTATAAATGCTTTTAAAAACAGATTACGGCCAAACTCACCCTGATATCCTTTTCTTTCTCTCTCCCCTCCCTCCCCCATTTTCCCAACTGGCCCAGAGAAGTGATAAGGATCACAGCGCAGTGAGAAAGCTAAAAGCATGAGATAGCGCTAAACAAAAACAATTGGTAAAAATATTGATCGCACAGACTTATTGTTGTTGGTCTAGATCAGGGGTGAGCAACCTTTTTTGTATCGAGGGCCGCGTTTTTTTTAAATTTGGAAATGGCGGGTCGCATATGTATATACAACTTACAAAGATACTCTAGCTAACTGTGTAGAATGGCTTTAAATTCATATTTACACTGTGGTATATTCACGTTTCTTTTTTTTTCCATATTCCACGTTGAGGAATTACAACAAGAGTTAGCAATTTTTGAAATCAAATTAAGAATTTTAAAAAAAATGCTTTTGTCTTTTTATATTACAATAACTTCACAAATATACAGTTGTACTTAATGTGCAGTATTTTACCTTTTACACTCGAGCATGTTCCGGAACTGTGGAACTAGCTTACTTGTTGTTAACCTTGTGACTGCTGTCAAATTACAGTCAGTCAAAAGCGACTAGTAATTATATTTGTTTAGTCTCCCCCCCCCCCCCCCCCAAAAAAAAATGCTTGTTAACTGGATGAAACAATATATGTTCCGGAAGTTAAATGTCGAGACGAGCAAAATTTGCCCTTGTGGAGCATCACCAGAGAATGTTGACCATGTCCTTCAACAGTGCATACTAAATCAGAGACCCGAGCAGGACTCTGGCCCCAAAGCCCTCCTATAGAACCAAACTATTCGGAGAACTGCCTGAGAACCACTGAGCGGTTCATCTCAGATATAGGTAGATTAGCTATAGGTATATAGATATAACTGATTTGAAACCTCCAACATGTAAAATGAGAACGAAGAAGAAGAACAGATGTATGTGTAACCAAATAGTGTGAACAGCAGCACATTTTTAAAGTGTGGTTATACAGCTTCTGGCACCCATAAGACTCCGGTGGAAGTACTAACTGGAACTCCTCTTTGCTTGGAGTTATGTCCTCTGGAGCTGAATCAGCTTCTGCTCTAAATGGTGAGCTGATGGTATTGAAAACTGGTTCTTGACGTCTTAAAACTTGCTTTTATAAATTGCAAAATTAAGGAATCTAAATAAGTCTTGTACTTTTAATCATTTCACTAGAAACAGTTTCACCTTTCAGCAAAGGAAAATGACAAAACCTGTTTTCTTTTGCTTGCTTATAGAAATAGGAAGGCCTTATTTGAAAAGATTTAACATCTATTTACATTTCATATGCAAAAAACTCATTGCAATATCAACTATGAAACATGAAATCTGATCTGTCTACCACTCTTCATTAGAAATATTGGTAACAAAGTCACAGTCAATGTCCTTCAAGTAAAAGAACAATTTCTTCCTTGAGATTTTATATTGTTCTCGTTTACCTTGCCCATGCTAAGACAGAGGATATATTGGATCATTTTGTTCATAATCGGAAGTACCTTTGGTTTATACCTTTTGCTCTAATTAGTTTGATTACGATATTTATAGCACAAATATTAAGTTGTAATTTTATGCAGCTTTGAGCAAACTTTCCTGTTTAAAGTTTATGGTTTGGATATTACAAGAACAATTTTACTTAGAGATCGAGCTCCACCAGTTGTTACACTTGCCATCTTGTTCCAAGCATACCCAACATTCATCACAGTTCTTCATAGCATTGAATAAATACTGATCAGAGATTGTGTCTTGAATTGAGTGTATTGATAAGCATAATCTTCGTTTACTTGAACCTTTTTATAATAACAGTTTCAATAATTTATATATATATATTATTTTTATTATTTTTTTATTATTTTTTTATAAGTATATACTGTGGGCACACCTGATTTCTGTAGGTGTCGGCGGGCAGCATAAAAAACTCCGGCGGGCCGCATGTGGCCGCGTGTCGTAATTTGCCCACCCCTAGTCTAGATCTATTACAAATTTAATTACACGAGTGATCCAAACTGATTGATGCAATTACACTTTGTATAAGCTTTGATTTTTTAAAATAGTATTTTAAAAAATGTTTTTCTTGTTTTAAAAATGCTTTTGTTCCTAAAGATCTGATTTGTCAACTTAAACATTTTGCGTCTGTTTTCACAAGAGAATGAAACATTCTTTGTAATATTTGATTTGAATAATTCGATTTTTGTCCGAAATCTGACCGAAAAGTTGTACTCAACATCTTGAATTTCGATAAGCCAAGAGTTAGTTCGTAGATACGAGTCATTTCAGAAAGTTATTTATAAAACTAACTTGTAAACATTTGTAATAACATTCACGCGTAATAATTACCAGAAAAAAAATAAGACCAAGCCAAGTTAAAGGAGTGCTCGTGATGTCGCTATGTAAGGACTTCTGAATTAACTGGAGCATCTCAAGACCATGCATGGAGTTTGATGAAGTTGTTGCTGCTGATGTTGTTGCTGCTGATGTTGTTGCTGCTGATGTTGTTGTTGCTGATGTTGTTGCTGCTGATGTTGTTGCTGCTGATGTTGTGCTGCTGATGTTGTTGCTGTTGATGATGTTGCTAACGATGAAGTTGCTGATGATGTTGTTGCTGACGATGATGTTGCTAATGATGTTGTTACTGATGATGTTGTTGCTGATGATGATGTTGCTGATGTTGTTGCTGATGATGATGTTGCTGCTGATGATGTTGCTGATGATGTTGTTGCTGATGTTGATGTTGTTGATGATGTTGTTGCTGATGATGTTGATGATGATGTTGTTGTTGATGATGTTGTTGATGATGATGATGTTGATGATTAAGAGGATGAATCAGATCGTGGAGGAGGTTGGTCACTCCAACTATGTGTTGCTTGAGGTTTCCTAAGCCATAAAAGAGATTCTGCTAATTTCTGTTTTTCTAACAAAAGTCATTAGCATTACTATTAGATACTAGCTTTAATCTTCCTTGCTACGTCCTAGGATTGGATTCTCATATTGTACAGCATACCGTTACACAATGTCAAGGTCATTCGCTGTCCCATCAAATGTTACATTTGAGTTTTACCTCATGCTGGTGGTTAGTATTGACTATCTGCCATCCGAAATCATTACACAAACATGGCATCTAAGTTAATGTTACGATATTTTAAAAATGGAATGCCATTTGCTTGAGAATTTTTCGGGAGGTCAGTTGACTGTTCGACCATGTGTTCTGCACGAAAAACAAACTTGTCTCTGCAATAAGAGTATTAATATATTACACTAGTACAGTACACGATGATAGAAACAAAATAATATGGACTTTAAAATGTTTTCAATATCTTAATATCTTTGGCTCAAGCTTTGGTGATTACTCTAGGGTGTTGTTTTAGCCGGAGTTTTTTTTAAAATTTGTTTTTAATTGGGATTCATCAGCTGATGTCGTGTTAAGGTTACTTTGGAGGTAGCTCAAAATCCTAGTTAATCTCGACATCACATAGCATCGACACATTAGATGATAAAGAATATAGTATTTCATATATTAATCCTCTGATCTCAAATTAGAAATTCAAATTTAATGAACATCTTAGTTTGTTTTTTTAATCGGTTGGTTCATTTTATATTATGATTAAAAAGATAAAATAGCTTCAATCTTCAATATATGTTGGCTTTATAATTTTAATGCATTATAAGTGTTGTCTATAATTTTCATTTAGTAGTCTTGAATACAATTAAACTTTGAATAGAATCAATATATAATTATATATTACTTTCTTTTCTTCGTAAACTTAATATAGCCTCCCCTGATTGTGCATTGACCACTGGGCCATGCGGTGGACGTTCTCAAGACTTTTCCTCTGCAACCGCTTTAGTGTAAGTCGAAATGAAAGGGATTCATTGAACATGTTTATAGTGAACATTGTATAAGCCAGCAGGGCCGGCCTTAGGCCATTGCAACCTATGTGGCCGCAGTGGGCACCGCACTTTCATAGGCCCCGCACTAATTCTAGGTGTAAATTATTAAATTAAAACATTATAGTTTATATATTATTTTTTTCGCAGCCTCTTGATTTTCCAGGACCTCAAAAAAATTTCATGAAATCGCAAAATATATTAAAAAAGTCCTGGAAATTATTAAAATCTCTTAAAAAATAGACAAAATTTTCATTTTGGGGTGCCAATCGTAAGCGCGATAAAAAAAATAGGCGTTGTCAGCTTTCACTTTTATTAAAAAAAAGGTATTGCAAAGACGAATGTATTTTCTAATACAAAATCTTAATTTTGACATTATGCTTATCCCTAGCCAGACTGGGTCCCGCGCAATCTGTTTCACATAGGACCCCACAATAGTTAGAGCCGGCCCTGTAGGCCAGGTTGATTAATATCTCAGAAAAAACGCCGAAAGTAATATAAGAACAGATGATTACAGTACAAGGGGAGGGGTGGTTAGCGTTTGCGTTCGGATTAGCGGGGGCGGGTGTATATTCGAAATTAAAGTTGGAGAGAATTGTTCCTTAATTCCCTTGTTGTTGACGGCCGTTGACTTGTAGCGCCAAACTAAACCACTGTATGCATATTATATCATAACTTATAAAACTTGAATAACTTCTATGTAAATAATACTATATATAACTTTTATTACAATACAGACACATTTAAACTTGAGATCAAATGAAATAATTGTAGTAGACTTTAGTAATAATATAAAATGGTATTTCGAACAAAATTCTAATACACTACAAAAACACGTCTTTTCAGTCTGGCGTTCTGGAATCGTCTGTCCTACCTAAGACTGCTGACGACACTGCCTCTTACCTTGCATCATTCTCACTGCATAGCTAACGTCCTCCCACCCTCACAACAGAAACACGCACACACACTTAGTAATATATAATACTCAAGGCTCTACGTTTAGAAATCGCAAGGTTCAACACAGAAACAAAAATGTCGTCTAATCTATTAATTAACAACCCTCTCTCTCAGGGGGTAGCTAGGAATTTTCCATCTTTTGGGGCCCGGGTGGGCTTAACATCTTTGGGGCCCCTGCATTTTGCGTAATATTTAATTTTCAATGTAAAAACAAATTCTCCCCCTCCTCCCCCACCCTAGCTACGTCACAGCTCTCTCTTACAGCCTCTACCCCAAACTGTCGCGTCATCAGTTTCTGTGTATTTGGCTTTATTGCTCGATAAATATACCCTACTAGTCCTAGCCTTGTACTCTTACGATAACTCGCCTCTTTAACATCAGAAACAAATTTTATTTTCAAAATTTAAATAATCAAATAAAATCATCGTCTTGTCTTAAAAAGGAAATAAAAATAAGAAAAAGGACCCATGGGGAAGATGATGTAAAGTTCAGCTGTTTCTTTGACCGATGGTAACGACGATATCATGTATCCAACACAACGACCAACCACCTTTACTTTTACCAGGGACGTCTGAAACTTATTAAAAAAAATAATTCATCCAGAAATTCAAAATCGCAAGATATTTCGAGAGGGACGTCATGCGCTGTACTACTCCGTCTCATCCCCACACTTAAAATAGATAATTTCGATTTTTTTTTACTGCTATTTCAAAGTTTGGTGGCTGAGAGATTAAGCGCTTTGATTCCAAACCTTAGGGCGTGGGTTCGAATCTCAGTGAAGACTGGGATTATTAATCTCGGGATTTTTAAGGCGCCCCTAAATGGGTACCTCTGATCTCTATTCTAATGGGTACCTGACTTTCAACTGTCTTTGTTGATAATTCATTCTAAATGAATGGCTTAACGATGGGTCCATTTTATTTCAGGGCAGGGAAAAGCGTGACAGTGACTATACAGAAGAACAATAACCATTTCAACGCTGCTAACCCGGTAAGTTTAATTATAAACCAAAGGCAGTGTTTGCTTTGCCAGATAGAGAAATAATGAGAGAATAATAGAGAGGTTGGAAATCTTTTTTACAAAGAACTAATCAATCTAATCACCCTGTCTGTCTGCTACTTACTTTGTACACGATATTTTCTCCACTTCTCATTCTAGGATCAAGTTGAAACTTTGCACTTTTATTAATTGTCACTAACAAAACATGAAACAATAACAAGAAAAACATTTCAAATACTTTTTTTTTATAAAGTCAATATCACCTTAATGTAACTTAATGAGCAATTGTTTTTCTCTTAAAAATTAATGAATGTTAGATTAAAAAACATTTTTACCCAGTGTAAGGGAACTCTGGGGTTGAGTCCTTTACTACATACATATGGCTCGATAATCTAGGGTATGACTCCCACATGCAGACCTTAACATGTGTAACTATTACAAAGTATCACTCAACGAAGAAGTATAAAATTAGTATTTATTTACAGCAAGTACACGTATAATATTGTATGCATAAATCATCAATACTGAAATACTAAAATGTGCCCAACTGACATACTACAGGGCGCTTAGACTAGATTCATTGAACAAAAGGCTATCAATGCCATACATAATATTACCAACAGATAGTCAGTTCTCATACATAACAATGAATAGAAATATAAGTTATATTATCTCCTTACGCTAGGCATAAAACTGGTAAACAAAACACAAGCACCCTACTCAGACCAGGTCAGCTCTCCAACTGCTAGACTGACCGCTAGAACCCTAATTGTCCCCCCTTGAAAATCCCGTGATAAAAACAATTCACACACCAACCAACAAAATAAACAAAACACACACACAATCTCACATCTTACACATCCCCACTCTTGACACCCAGCCCCCTTCCCCCTACGCCCCGAGAAAGAATCCTGCTTAAGTAAATGTAGAGATCTAGTACAACATTTAATTTTCCAATGATAAGCATTTAGACCTAGACTTAGAAGACAATGCGCAAAATTTTCCTGAACATTAATTGATTTAACTTTTGAATCAATAAATCCTTACTATCGGAAATTCGATAAACGCGATAGTCCTTTCAAGAACGCGATAGTCCTTTCAAAACTGATGTAGAATCTAGACCTAGATTTAGTCTCTAGCCAAATGTAAATGTATTTATTTTTACTTTAAAAATTATAATGGCACTATAAATCCAGTAATTAAAAAATGACCGAATACGTCGTGACCCCAGGTTCGGAAGTCAAGCGCTTAATCACTCAGCCACTGCACCCCGCTTTTAAATGAGCTTCCTATTAATACAAAATTTTCAAACAGAAAAAAAAAATGCGAAGAGTCAATTTCCCATTCCAGACCAGAAAACCTAATCATGTTATGCAAGGGTCTCTTTGAGACGAAGAATAAAACTAGATTTGACATTTTATGATGTAATTTCATAATTATTATTATTTTTTTGCAAAAGAGGCCTATTTGTAACGCCTCTTTATCTTTTTTTTTTGTCATTGCTTTGCTTGACATTCTTTATGACTAACTTTCTGTTTGTTTTTTGTTCCATACTCTTTTAGTAAATGTAGGCAACACACTCTTTGTAATATGCATTATGTCTTTTTAAAAGTCTTGACAAGTATCTTAAACCGTTGGCATACTGGCTTTGACATACGTCTAACATTAATCTATTGAATGGTTCTTTAGGGCTATTTTACAATCTCACTGGGCGCCACTGAAGCTACAGTGAAAGAAATCAAAAGAATTCCAGACACAAGTGACCCTTCACTTTCACTCTACTCTGCTATTGTGAATGTTCCTTCAACGTGAGTATAAAGTCTTTAATGCGGCTGGAGTAGAAAAAGTGTGAATTGGTGGAACTTAAGAATGTATTAAGGCGACGTTATTTTGATGGATGGGGGGTGTTGAACGCAGTGGTGGGCGAAGTTCAAGCGAAGGATGGCAAATGTTGAAGGGACTGAAGGGCGAAGGTCAAGCGAAGGATGGCAGATGTTGAAGGGACTGAAGGGTGAAGTTCAAGCGAAGGATGGCAAATGTTGAAGGGCGAAGGTCAAGCGAAGGATGGCAGATGTTGAAGGGACTGAAGGGCGAAGTTCAAGCGAAGGATGGCAAATGTTGAAGGGACTGATGGGCGAAGTTCAAGCGAAGGATGGCAAATGTTGAAGGGACTGAAGGGCGAAGTTCAAGCGAAGGATGGCAGATGTTGAAGGGACTGAAGGGCGAAGTTCAAGCGAAGGATGGCAGATGTTGAAGGAACTGAAGGGCGAAGTTCAAGCAAAGGATTGGTGTTGTTGAAGGGACTGATGGGCGAGTTTAAGTGATGGATGTGATGTAGAATAGACTGAATGGCGCAGCATAACTGGCGGTTAAGTGATATCGATATTTTTATTTTTTTAAGGAAAGATTTTCTTAAAATACAGTTATAAAGAGCTATAGACATTTGATGCATGGGTTGAAACTTTCTGGTCACTTTTACTCGGAGGATTTCATCTCCCGTAGCTTCATCGTGGCGTCTCTGTTGACTAGTAGTTGCACTATATGAACATGTGGCTGGTAGCGAACCAGGCATCGTCTGGTTACCATGGGTGAGTTTTTTAAAATATCTTACTCGGTGTGAGGATGGAACAGGCGAGACCAACCATCATAGGAGGCCTGAACACTGACCCGCAACGTCGCAATTAGTGGGAAGTTTAGATCAATAGCTTGTTGCCACCTCACAGTTCTGTACGACGTGGCAACGAACTATTGGTATCCACTGCCCACGGGTTGTAACGTAGCAGATCAGTGTTGAGGCCTTCTACAACAAATGGTCTCGAAACAGGTACCCGCAACCGAATCAACAAATCCGCCACGCCGTTCCACGCAGGGGAGCGTCATCGGTATCCTTCTGGAGTTGGGGTTCTCATTGTGGTGGATTGTGGTGGTTACATGAATGGGAATATGAAGAAATCCCCCCCCCCCGGTAGTTAGAGCTACCTTCCGTCTCTGTTAGCGTACAGGTCCAGGAACGAATTGAGAATATTGTGCGACCCAGCCCAGTAATGACATTACCGTTGTGGAACCATCAGGCAGGACTTAGGGTGAAGAACTCCCGGAGTTGGATAAAATAATTTGTAATGGTCAATCGGGATTAATGGCGCCTACTGGACTTTATTGATGATACGTTATACTAACATGTCTCAGATTTTTAAAAAAATGAAACATTAGAGATGTATATGAATGTAGTACCTGCTTTATGATCTGATTAGAGAGAACTGTTTATCTTTATATTTTACATTCTTGTTTCAGAACTGGGCACATGATTCTGCAAGTAACTTATGTAACCAACACAACACCAACATTTTACCAGTGCAGTGATGTTCTGATTGTTCCTTCTCCAGACACTGTTACTGTTGGATAGACAGCTATTTATAGATCTGGCCCAGAATCTTTTTTGTTCCATTATTTCTATTCACTAATGAGTTTCAGAGTTGCCAAGGTGTTGACCAACGAGACTTTAAAAGTCAATAGTAATTCACACATAAGGCCGTTAGATCTAGTTTTGCATAATGTATTAAAGCCATATTAAATTTTGACTGAAATCTGAAAATTAAATATGAATTATTTAAATTGTTTTAGTAGGATATATAGGGCCTATTATGAGTTTATAGATCGATCTAAACCAGGCATGTCAAACGCATGCGGCCCGCGACCACCTTGCATGCGGCCCCCTTGGCCACCTAAAAAATTATAAAAATAATGTTAAACTATTACGCTGGAAAACAAGAGATGACAAGCTACTTGAATTGAAAAATATTATTTATTAAACTGAACAACGAGGGTGAGTCTTCAAACTTCATTTAAGCCATTGCAAATCATTTAATACATGTGATTTTATGAAGGAGTGTGTCGTTAGAGCCGAAGTAATTTGTCCAGAAAAGGTGAAAGCATTCAAAGTAATAGCGTTAACTAGTGACACTGTGGCAGATAGAATAAATGACATGTCAGTCAGGTTGCGTGAACAATTAAAGAACAAAATAGCTGATTTTGAATTATTTTCACTGGCTCTCTATGAGTCAACTGATGTAAAGGGTGTTGTACAGTTGGTTATATTCATAAGAACCTGTGACAGGAATTTTGACATACACGAGGAACTACTAGAGTTCTGTTCTATGCATAACACCACAACAAGCGAGGATGTTTTGAGAAATGACAGGAGGTGATAATGCAGTACAATTTATCTTTGATAGAGCTCTCTAGTCTAACAAAATATGGCGCACCAACCAAGAAATTAAATGATTTTGATGCAAAGTTACTTGCAAAAATAAGAGACTGATGATAATTTTAAATTCGCTCATTTTCAGTGCATCATTCACCAAGAAACATTCTGCGCACAGCAATTAGAGTTCCAATATGTCCTAAGATCGTTTTCAGTCGCATATCAATTTTATTCGTTCCCGTGGTTTTAATGTTCGCCAATGTTTAATGTTTCTGGATGACATTGGACATGAATTTGATTGTGTTCCCTACTACAGAAAAGTCCGATGGCTCTCATGACATATAATATTGAAGAGATTGTTTGCACTGCGTGAGAAAATCGCATTGTTTCTGAACATGAAAGTTGAACCTATTGAACATTTCCAAACTGACGAATGTGTTCAGGATTTGGCATTAGCAGTTGATCCCACTGGTCACCTGCAAGACTTGAATTCGAAACTTCAAAGTAAAGACAAAATTGTCACAACTGATTGTAATCATGTGAAACGCTTTCAAGCAAAGTTAGGACTGTGGCTAAATGAAGAGAAAATCTTGTTCACTTCTCAACGTGTCAGGAACTAAAAAGATTAAATACGGCTACAACATTTGGTGAATGTCTTAGAATCGTTAGTGATGCTTTCAATGACCGTTTTCGTGACTTCGTTACATAAGAGCAAGAATTTTCGTGTTTTGTATCTCCATTCTCATTGGAGTCTGAAACTGCTGCTGGAAATGTGCAACTAGAGCTGATAGAATAGCAGTCAGATTCTTAGTTGAAATCGAAGTATTTTGAAATGGCACTGCCAGAATTGTACAGTTATTTATCCTTAACGGTATGTTGAATTGCGGAAATTTGCAGCCAGAATTCTAGCTATGTTTGCATGCACTGGTCTATGTTAGCAGCTCTTTTCCATAATAAAAGCTACAAAAACACCTCATCGTTCGAGATTATCTGATCAAAAGTTTGTGATGTGTTGAAAGCGTCAGTGGCAAACAAATTTCAACCTGACATTAATAAAATAGTATCCCAAAAAAGATGTCAAGCATCAGAACAATGAAAATAATGCGTAATCAAAGTATTTTTTAATTAGCCAATAGTACTACAAATTTACCTAAGGGGCAGGTATGCCATTAATTATTGTATTGCATTATTTCTAATTTACAAAAAAACTAGTAGTCTGTTTTGCAACTGATTTTTTTTTGCTGCGGCCCCTCAGGTCATAGTAAGTTTTCTATGTGGCCCATACACCTTAATGAGTTTGACATGCCTGATCAAAACGGTAATAAATGGCTAAGCATTTATGATCATCAACTCAGTGCTATTAAACAGCTGTTAAAATCTTGATGGTCCATTCTGTTATTAAAAAATTTAATGGTATTTATATTTTTAAAAAAGTGATTGTAGCCTATAGTCTCTTTCTATAAATGTGTAGGCCTAAGGGTTTTACTTGTTGCTTTAACAAATAAACGAAAAACAATAAAAACTTATTGGCGTCATAATTAAAATGTAAAAACGTGAACACATCAGGATTTAAAAAGTGATTTCATTTCACAGATTTAAAAAGTTGGAAGTTTCTACATAAAAGAAAAAATTTAGTTGGAGGACTTCTCTTTGTGTAACGACGTTAGATTGTTTTTTTTAAAGAAATTTCTATAAATCCAATAAGAACATAAAACTGAAATGTTATTTAACTTTGGTTTGGTCAATAATAGAATATGCATCCTTCGTTTGGGACCCCTCAACTCAAGAAAACACTAAGAAACTGGAACAGACAAAAAATAGGGCAGTGAGATTCATAACAAACGAATATTCACATTTGACTAGAGTAACATCTTTGGTAAAATCACTAAATTTAGAAAGCCTTCAGGACAGAAGACTCAAAAGTAAAGTAGCAATTATACATAAAACACTGAATCATAATCTTCAAATACAAAAACAAAATCTAATAAAATACTCAGAAAGGCACATTCCTCGTTCCATTTGCTAGGACCAATATGTACAAATACTCCTTCTTCCCTAGTGCTATTAGAGCATGGATCGATGGGTTGTCTGAGCTAGCCAGGAAAACCAGTGACTTGGCAGAATTTAGGTCATTGGTTCATATGCATGACGCCTAGGACGTAATCATATTCTTTTTTGAAGTAACCTCAGTATTATATACGATAAGATAAGATAGATTCTCAAGTGTAAAATGTTTCGATTATTGGAGATTTTCACGATTAACTTAACAAAGTCAAGAATATTGAATGCAACTTCACTATTGCCAACTAAAACAAAAGGGATCAAGCAATAAGTAAAATAATGTCACGTTAAGTTTTGGTTCATCTTCATATCAAATCTCCTTCATTACCGCTTGACATAAAACTCAAGTTTAAAGTCTCCTCCATATAAAAATTATTTTGAGCTACAAACGGAAAAAACGTCGAAACTTTGATTAAGCAGGCCAAATGAGTACACACTAATTATCCTATTCCTTAAAAAAAAAAAAGCAGGATACACAAAAAGTTTTTTATGGTGTTTTCGCCCTGTATGAAAATCTCCAATATTCTTTGGTGCCCATTTTAAAAAAAATTATTTAAAGAAAAATACTTGAAATTGAATTGATGAATAATTATTATAAAGATAAAATATTCGATGTTTATTTAAATAATATGAAAATTACATTTTGAAATAGCTTTTAAGACTTATTGCAATATTACAGCTCATGTTATGCAAAGTTACCTAACTCTTTTTCACAAGGAAATTTTATTATAAACATTTGAAATTGTAAATGGCGGATAATTTTTATACACCGGAAGCCAGATTGAAAATCTCACTTCCACCACCGGAAGTAGTTAGCCCACTCCTTACAATTAATGTGTAGGTCAGCTCTACATTGAACACATAAATGCACTCGTCCAGACACTGGCGGATCCGGGGGGGGCGGTAGGGGCGATCGCCCCCCCCCCCACTCGGGCGGACGAATTTTATATTAGAATTCACACAATTTGTATACGAATTTATTACTTATGTTAATAATATATACTAATTATTTATATTTTTAACATATTTTTAGATTATTTCGCCCCCCCCCTCTAGTATGTTGGCCGATTTGGTGGGCTCGGGAGGGGGCGATGACATCCATCCGCCCCCCCCCTCACAATAAACTTTTGAGTGGGGGGGGGGCGGTCCAATATATTTGTAGAAATCACAGCTTGCTAACAGAAGCAATTAAATAACTATATGATTAAAACTTGTTATTGATATTTTAACCGATCTTTATATTATGTCGTTCCCCTGTTGACCGATTGGGGGGGGGGCGAATACCTCTACTGCCCTTCCCACCTAAACCCTTTGAGTGTGGGGGGGGGGGGCGGTCCTACTTTTATGGACAAATCATAGTTTCTGAACACAATTAGTTGAATATCTATATAATATAAACTACGTATTGATATGTGAATCCATTGTATATTATGTCGCACCACACTCTAATCTCAAATTTTATGATTATTAAATATAAAATGAAAAAGGATTGTACCAGGAGGGTGGGGCGGTACATGCAATCGCCCACCCCTCATCGACAAACAAATACTTTTTCTTTTTGTATTATAGTTAAGAAATTACAAAATAAAAAAAAATGTGTCACTGATATAATTAATATATGCTATAAATTAAATTCTTATATCGAGTCGCCCCACCCCTATTCTTTAATGCCAAATGCAATGATTAGCAGAAATTATAAAAAAGGAGCGAGGATTAATCGTTTTCACTCTATCGCCCCTCCCCTTTCCAGACAGAGTTTATGTAATTTCACATGAATTTATCATAAATATTTTTAAGAAAGACTTTGATTTGGAAAAGTTAAAATTCAAACGAAATTTTTCAGTACAAGAGTCACGATTGAGATGAGTTCTAAACCAAAATGCCGATTTCCTAGTCGCCTTTTCCAACCTTTGCTCAATCTGATATCTTCTAGTTACATAAATTTGGGACTATTACTTACAATTTACGCTTGAATTATATTGAATATTATTTATCGAATTTTTTTCTTCGGCGGCGATCCTCAAAGCTTTAATCTAAATATGTGGGGTATCTTATCTTTTCAAGGAACAAATCGGTTTTATTTGCAATGTATTAAGGGCTTATAAATTCACATTAGAATAGTTTACAACACTATTCAAACGGTCCTTTTATAATAAGGAGCTTTAGGTCAGGCGAATGCGTTTCTTTAGTGAAGAATGCAAGAAAACACTTATGTCGTCGGGGCTTCGCCCCGAACTTCACTGATGAGTAATGAGCTGTAGATGTTAGGTGAATGCGTTTCTGCAGTGAAGAATGCAAGAAAACACTTTTGACGTCGGGGCTTCGCCCCGAACTCGATTGTTAATAATGAGCTGTAGATGTCAGGAGAGGGCGTTTCTGCTGTGAAGAATGCAAAAAAACGCTTTTGGTGTCGGGGCTTCGCCCCCCCCCCTCCAAAGTTCTGGATCTTTAGTGCGTCCAGACTTACATAGCACTATGCTCGTGACTTTGGAAACACAACAACTGAGTGTTCGTGTATTGAATTATCTCTGAGTTAGAGATCTGGGTAAACTTCCGGTATATACGATACAAAATATGTTGTTTTTACCTATATTAAAATGTAACAGAGCTATTAATGTGAAGCTTTAGTCACTTGTTATAACCCACACGCAGAGTATAATTTTCTTTTGAACTCTTCACAGAGCACCGGTTTCTTCACTCTTCATTTGGCCAATTAAAAATGAGAAACGTGGCCAGTAGAATAAACCCGATGAAGATTCAGGGAGGGGGATCGGGAATCGCCAATATTTGTGTCATCCAATATTCGAAGGCTACTGACGCCTTTCCTTATAGCACATACACATGTCAAGGCGTGTTGTCAAAAGGGTCCGTGTGCAAATTGACTATGTCGACATCTGACTGCGACTAGAAGTCCACCATTGTTGTCTCCCTTCGTTCTTCTTTTTTTCCCCCATTTAACTTTGGCGGACATTGTCTAATGAGAGGATGCGTGGAGTTTTTTTAATTTTTTTTTTTATTGGCGATGGTGGGCAATCGTTTTCCGGGAAATTATTTCATGCAAAGGCTCCATTCTGTCTTTAAGGGTATCACCTAACCGTAATTCATTAAGTTACTTTTAAACGACAAAATATTTACCTGACAAGCCTAACGCAAAATGTGTTTAGCGGTGAAGTAGAGGGAATTAGCATGTCTTAAATATTTTACACGTTTAGACCAAACACATTTACTATAGGCCTACATGTAGTAAAAATATATATTCTAGCTTGACCTTTGCCATGTTAGCGCTTGTCACTTTAATCAGTCGGCGAGCCTAGCATGATTGATGGTAATTACAGTCCTTCAGGATATAGACAGTGTGGTCCTTAATAAATGATAGCAACATAAAGAAATACGAAGAATCTTCAGACACCTGTTGATAGCATTCAATATATTTTAAATAAAAAACAAAAACAATAGCCTATATACAGAACTACTTGTGGTACTGATGGTGGTGCGGGTTCTTTTGACGCTCGACCTTAATCATCTCTCGTCGGAGTTAGCTCTGGTCTTTGGTTTTAGGTTTCAGCAAACTTCCGTATCATCCATTACACGACCTCCACCAAACACGCATACAATTGTAATTTCGTGACCTGTGATGCGGTGAAATGTGATTCTGTGACGTGTGATTCTGTGACGTGTGCTTCCGTGACATGTGATTCTGTGATTCAGCTGTTTCTGTGGACCACGGTTAACGATTGTGTCATTTGGTCTTCGCAACTGCCTTTAATTTTCCCCAACTAATGCCAGCTACTCCGAGGTGCCCTAAAGATCCAGATTAAACTAATCGCAGTCTTAACCAGGATTCAAACCCTGGACTTCAGTTCGGAAGCAAAGCTCTTTACCACTCACCAATAAGTTGAAAGGATATTCTCTTTTATTTAGAGTACACAAAGAGAATAAGATTATCGTTCTGGCGGACTTTTCATTTTTTATATTTACAGCCCCTAAACAGGCCAATTCTGCAGAGGCACATTTTGCCACAGTTCCTGCATGCAGGCCTCAGCCTTTTTGCTCTCTGCAAGGGTGGTACGATTAAGCACAGTTTGTCTCCATGCTGTCCAATCTGTTGAGGCTATGTCATCCCATGTTCTCTCATTGGTACCTATAGACGACTAACCAATCTAACTTAATTCCAAAAAAAAACTTGAATTAATATTAAGATTCTGTGGAGCAAATGTTAACTTTATTTTGTTTTATAAGTTTGGGGCCTTCCTTTAGAACTGAAGACTGCCACGCCATAGTCCCAGCCTCTTATCTTATCTTATCTTATATAATACAGACGTTACTTCAAAAAAGAAGATGATTACGTCCTACGCGTTATGAATTTAGTCATGCATATGAACCAATGACTTAAATTCTGCCAAGTCACTGGTTTTCCTGTCTAGCTCAGACAACCTATCGATCCATGCTCTAATAGCACTAGGGAAGAAGGAGTATTTGTACAAATTTGTCCTAGCAAATGGAACGAGGAATGTGCCTTTCTGAGTATTTTATTAGATTTTGTTTTTGTATTTGAAGATTATGGTTCAGTGTTTTATGTATAATTGCTACTTTACTTTTGAGTCTTCTGTCCTGAAGGCTTTCTAAATTTAGTGATTTTACTAAAGGTGTTACTCTAGTTAAGTGTGAATATTTGTTTGTTATGAATCTCACTGCTCTATTTTGTGTCTGTTCCAGTTTCTTAATGTTATCTTGAGTCCCAAACGGAGGATGCCTATTGTTTTATTGGCCTAAACAAGGTTAAATAACATTTTAGTTTTATGTTCTTATTTGATTTATAGAAATTTCTTTTAATAAATCCTAATGCTTTGTTTGATTTTTTTTATAGTTTCATCAATATGTGGATTCCATGACAGTTTTTCATTTATTATAACACCTAGGGATTTTGCATTTTTAGTCTGTGTTACTGGTTTGCCATGAATAAGATAAGTGGAATTAATTTGTTTTAGTTTTTTTGTTACCCTCCTGCATGATGTCAGGGAATGGTAGCGGGCAGAGTTGAACTAGGGACTACCGTGACGCCATTCCTAATGCAAACAACACGACGATGTAGCCATCCATAATACCTTTAATAAAAATATAAATGTCTTCTACTTTTATACAGATTTTGAATTTAATGCATACCACCTGTATTATTACTATTGTATTATAATGACCCTCTCTCCTTCTTTTACCATACAGATTAAAACTAGAGCTGTGACTATCGTGACAAGAATTACCATCGACAGATGAAGAAAAAAAATCTAGATCTATATAAAAACACATCAGCAACAAAAAACAACAACAAAAACTATGCATTGTCTTGTTTCAAATCAAACGTGATTTATTTGTCCAAAGCAACAAAAACCCATGAAAAAAATTTCAACTTTTCTTTAAAGGAAGAAAAACAGTAAACATCATCTCCCTTTTCTTGTTGTCTCTGTTGTCCCCCTTTTATTTTTATACAAGGGGAGCGAATCGTCCAGGATTATTGTTGACTTTAGTGTCAGGTGGTGAGGGAATTTTGGGGGGGGGGGGGGGGGGGGGAGGTAAGGTGTTAAACGAAAAAAGCAAAAAAGGGCTTCGAGCAAAAGATCAATGTGCCAGTTTGTCAAATCGAATAATACACATTTTGGCCAGCATTTTTTGTTCATTGAATTGTTTTCATTTGAAACGGTTCATCATATTATTTTGCGAAGTGAAACAAAACAAAACAAGGAGTAAAAACAAACAAACAAAGGAAATAAACAACAATAAGTTCAATTTGTGTTTTATTTTGTTGGATAGTGTCCCCTGATTCTCGGAGATAAGGAAAATATTTGCCATGAAATTTGATTACAGATTAATAGCCGCTGCGGAAATAAGGGTTCCTTGAGAGTGTCTGCTTTTAAATGCATTTTCCTAAGGATGTGAAAAATAAAATAAGTTGAACAAGTGTTTCCATAATGTGGTAATATTTTTTTTGCATGACTATAAATTAACAATGATATATATGCGTTTCTACGTACATATTACCGGCAAAGTGCGAAATAGATTCTATAGAATTCCGGGCGTTTTGTTTTAAGGGAAAGTAAGACATGATTCTCTATTTCCTATTTTGTCTAGCAATTCCATAGAATCACTAGGCAACTATAAAATGACTAGTTCTGTGTCAGGCTATGTAATAAATGTCATATTTAGAAAGGCATTTATAATTTAAATATGAATGAGTGGGTAAAAAAACACAAATAAACAACAGGATTTCATATGACCAAAGTTACCTCTGTAGATCCATATTTAAATATCCTGTGCTAATTGCAATTTCAATGTCTAAATAATCAAGCAATTCTTTACGACGGATGCCTGGTCGTGCGGTTTGCGCGCTGGACTGTCGTTCGGTCGTCTTACTGGTCCCGGGTTCATACCCTGCCAGCTGCCAGCGGGAGGTTCGGACTAGATTATCTTCAGCTCTGAAGGAACATTTAAAACATGGAAAGCATTTTACAAAACAAACATTTAAATCAAAGAAATGTTTTTTAAAATAGTAATATATTTATAATTAATGTACATAAATATTTCTACTTCCAAGTAGAATTTTTTTTATAACATACCGAAACATTGAGGGATAAAACTGTTGACATGCAACAGCAAAAGAGAATCAAAAAGTAATTCAACAAATTTTAAATGCTGCTCTTGTTTTGAAATATTTGTTAGTTTCTTCTAAACTACAAATACAAAATAATAATAATCAGTTGTCTTAACTTGTATACTGTAAGGGTAATAAAAGACTGTGTCGATAAAGCAAAGTCTACATATTCTATTTGTATGCGATTTTAATGGCTATTTCCCAACTTGGTCTTTTCTTTTTATAATTATCTTATGTTAAGAAAAAACGCCGTAAGACCCACTGAGGCCTAAGCAGTGTATAGAATGCTCATTTCGCACTTTGTCGGTAACATATATTTATATAAAAATATTATAGACATTAGGAATATTATGAGAAATTTTGAAAATGGTCAATAATTCATTATTTTATAAATTAGCTACGAAGAAGGTAAACATATTTTTTCATAGAAATAGTAACGAATTCTGGATGGTCAATTATGTAACTGTAAAACACAGGCAGGCACTAGAAACACTGAAACTGTCGTTCTTATGTAGGCCTGCGTTCTATTTCCCAATCCAAATACTCAATCAATATTTACAAATCTTTATGACGATCAAAACTTGTCCACTAAATGACTTTATTATCTGGAAAAATAGAAACCTGTCTACCATATAGGCATACACTTAAAAAAACAACAACATTTAATTGATATAATTATTTCATTTAAACATGTAAGCCAATTTGCTTACGTACTACTTTTTTTTTAAAAAGTAGGGAGGGGGAGGGATACAATTAAATTCCTTTTAATGCTAGCAGTACTGATTGTTTTAAAAAGTTTGAATCTATATGTGCCCATTGATCACTAATATCCCCAATGAAAAGAAACAAATTTATATATCATTTAGACAAAAATGGCATGCCTTACATACGTAGCTCAGAAGATGTGAATATTATATTAAGATAAAGGAAAACACTGATTGGTTATATACAATAATGATATAGATTTTTAAAAAATGGACAATATTATTTGCTGCTCTATTTATGAAGACATTTATTATTGAGATATTCTAATACATTATTCGCCATGCAAAGCGACATAATCGCTCAAATTAGCGGTTTCTTTGGCGGCAAAAACAGACGTAAAGATGTGGATCTGTCGTCTGCTAAAAACCAGGATAACATGACTATTGGAGAATTGATTGCGGAGAAGTTCCGAAGAAAGTCTGAGTCTGCTTTATCCATTGAAGATCTTGTCAATAAAAAGAAAAATGTCGCTGTGAAAGCCAATGGAATCAATTTGGTTCGGATAGGCAAGCTTGATTTTAGTAAGTAATACTTGTGTGTAATTTTTTTTTCAAATTAGCCTATTGTTTAAAGCAGTGATTCTCAAAGTGGTCTATATAGACCCACAAAGGGGGGGGGGGGGGGAGTCTACGATAGTGAAAAAATCCATTAGGATTTACGATAATAAATTTCATTTAAGCAGGTTGTGACTTTGATTTTTAATGTCATTAATGTAATTCTTTCATACACTAATATATGATGTGTACCTAGTTAATTTAATCCTTTAAATATTTATCTTACTATTCAAACGACAAAATTTGTTGCATTTAATTTCAATACTTATTTAAATAGCTAAATTTTGTCTATATGTAACTAATGTTTAGCAAAAAGAAAAGTAGAGTGTACAACATTGATTATTTAAAATTGGGATTCTTTCCTTCCTTGTCAAACAAATGGTTGCCAAGTGCATTTTTATGATGATATGAAAACAATTACCCTGGAGGATTATGTGAGACAATGCCACCATCACAAAATAGATACAGATTTGACATAATATAGAGAAGATGATGGTTTGTGAGCGTCTTACAATATCTCTTTACATATAGCAAAATACGGAAGCCACTATAGGTAAAACATTGGTTTTACCAGCCGTTGTCGCTTTAATAACTGTTTTACACAAGCTATTATCTGGTATTATTAAAAGAATTTTATTAAGTAACAATAAAGTCCAAGGGCACATCAGTGGCATGAGTTATAAATTATGTAAGTCTTTTCAAACAGTTTGGGACGGGGGGGGGGGTCGCAGGCTCTAACAGGGTGTAGCTCCTTATTTTTCTCAGGGTTGACCCATGAAACATTTCACATGTTTGGGTATAGTTGCAAGGCAGCAGATTTTTCAATTCAGTTTTCCTTCTCCTAGGTGGGTGTCAAGCTAAAGCTAATCAGTACTTCCTGCTCGAAGCTCACAGTTAAGGCGACAGTTACTTGTCTTCGCCCCTTCTCCTTTTAGTGAAAACAGTTCCGCAGACCCAATATTTGAGCCACACGTGAAGGATCAAGAAATGCATGAGAAACTGCTCTTTTCAAAAACTTTTACGATGATACTTAAGGCCAATTAATTAATTAATTAATATTTAATGTTTGATGGACTACTTCAGAGAACAGCACATTCTTACATGAAACATAATATCCATACCAACGGATGATAAACCTTAAAAAAAAAATTTAAAGCTACATGATAGGCTATAGAGATCTATTTTTTTATTGATAAAATTCAAATTTGAACCAATTAAAATAAGATTTATTATGAAGCAACCTTGGGTACAAATCAGAGCAAAAGCGCATGGCTGCTGAACCGGGGGTCCTGGGTTCGAATCCTTGTGATGACTGGGATTTTTTATTTCGGGATCCTTGGGTGCCTCTGAGTCTACCCAGCTCTAATGGGTACCTGACATTAGTTGGGTAAAAGTAAAGGCGGTTGGTCATTGTGCTGGCTACATGACACCCTCTTTAACGTAGGCCACAGAAACAAAACTTTACATCATCTGCCCTATAGATCACAAAGTCTGAAAGAGAAACTTTACTTTTTTGTAGGTACTAATCGAATATAGTATTTCAATCATCAATTATCATTATAGGGGAAGTCATCCGTTTCTTCTGAGATAATGTTTCCTTTATGTATTAACATGATTAAATAGCCCTTTAGCAAACAAAATAAACTTTCGGTGAATGATCTCTAAGCTGCTCGCAACTACCTGGTTACATTTTGGGTCACACATTACATGAAACGGTCCTGCGGGCTAATTTTGGCCCGTGAAACACTTTCCTATTTCCCCAGCTTTGCGTGTTGGCCCAGATCTTCAACTGGCTGAGCTGAGGATTGAAAAACGAAAACCAATCAACAAACTTAATGACTAAACAAAAAAAAAAAGGAATGCACTGCTTCTGTGTAAGGGACCTTCGTGTTTTTAGCGATGTACCCCCCAGGGGGTTTGCAATGTGAACTAGGTGTGTATACTAGTCTATTTCCTAGAGAAAGTTTTGCCAAAGATGGACCCTTATTTCGATAGGAATAATTTCGTTTGAAAAAAAAACAACACTTAATATGTGTACCGTACTTATCATCTACAATTGACGACTGAACTTTAAAAAATATAAAGGGGAATTGAGTTGCGCTTGTTTGTTTTTGCTCTATATTGTTTACAAGCTGATGATTCAACAACAGATTTTAACGTCAGGTCTGTCTAGTTCTTTTTTGTTATTCTTTAATTTCATTTAATTATAAGTAGGCTATACAAAATCTCTTTCCAAAACCATAGACTTGATTTATAGTTCTTGTATTGTCAGTCTTACATTTTGCATAATCCCCTAATCTCTTTCGGTTGTTCTTTTTTTTTATTATTATTAAATTTTTCTGCTTCTCTCTCTCTCTCTCTTTCTCTCTATCTTTCTTCGTCTCTCTTACTGGGGATTTTATTTTAAAGTAAAGATTCTTATGAGTAGCAGCAGAGGATGTCTCTAGTTCAATTGTTAATGAGAGTACTGTGTGGCCTGAACAACCATCAACTGCTTCCCTTATTAGTTAAGTCCTAGTGCTTACAAGAAAACATGTCACAGTAAAAGTAGTTGATTCAAAATATTACATGACTCAGCACAACATTCATATTAAACTTTTTCTTAATTCTTTCGCTAAGTGTAAGCCAAAAACTATAGTGTTACAGCTTTCTATGTATCCATAGAATAGAAACTTAACTAGTTTCTCACCACTCGTCTAGGTGTTCCTAGGCTTAAGCTGTACATAAGAAAAAAAAAAGACTTAATACCCCGGTCATAAAGACAAACACACTTTGTTATTACATCACACAAACGTACACACTTCTGGTCATACATTCGAACTGGCCCATACAAGTAAAGTTTGATGATAACACATACACATTCATCCTTGACACCTAGCTTATCATTTATTCGTCCAACTTGTGGCGATACAAAATATACAAATTGGTTTACCATATACTTGGAACAACGCAGCACTATCTCTACTCAAGATATAGAATTGAGGAACTGAAGAATTATCAGAAACTTTTTTTGTTGAGGGCGGGGGGAGGGGGCGGGGAATAATGGATACCAGTATTTACAGGCCAAAAAAAAAAAAAGAATGTTAAAATCTTCTGTTCTAGCCATGATGGAGAGGAGCCGACCATTTCGTCCAGATCAGACGTAACTGTGGTTTAATGAGTGTGAATCGTCTTTAAGAATTTTATATGTCGTGGAAAGTCCTCTTTCATTAACTATTTCTTCAGGAGTGATATAATATATTTTAATGAGTCTATTTAGACGATGTCTTTGTGCCATTCTAAACAATTTCATGGATCACTATTTCCAACTCAACAATAACAATTAGTGCTAAACAAGGGAAAAAATATTTTGTTTCGTTTATCAACGCTTTCTTTTTTTTTCTATGCACCGGATACACCAAACAGTTAGCGCCAATATCTTCTTTTTATTTCTTCAGAACTTAACCTTATCAAAAGACTTAGTTTGTCTGATGACGTGCCTCCAGCATTGCCAGTTAGACATTTCAGAGTGGACAGTGAGGATGATCTACCGCCACCTATACCGGAAAGGAAAAGTTCCCTTGACAATTTGATCGACGAAGGTACTGACAAATGTTGTTAGAACAGCCGGGTATCCACCGCTGTTGTATTCAGCACCGTTTAGTTTTTAATGGCCTCTATTTAGAGACTATGATATTTTGAACGTTTTTTTTGCTATTAACTTACTAAGACAGTCACTTTAGAAAACAATTAAGTTGAAAGATGAATATAACAGAGTAATATTATTAAATTTAGAGACCCTTTAGTATAGATGACTAAAAAGTAAACTAGCAAATTTACATAAAATACCGAACCATAATCTATTACAAAACCAAACCAAAACAAAGCCTATTAAAATACTCAGAAATCTACAAAGATAAAGGCACTTTTTTTTATTGTTCCATATGCTAGAGAAAAATTCGTACAAGTGCTCCTTCTTCCCTAGTGCCATTAATGGAATGGGCTGCATGAATCAGCCAGGAAAACCAACGACTTAGCAGAGTTTATGTCACTGATTATCATAATGACAAGATTGACCTAAGGACACGTGTAGCCTACCACCTAACCATCTTCTTTTTTGAAGTAACGTCTGTATTTTATAAGATAAGATAAGATGAAGGTACAAGGAAATGTATTTATTCAACATCTGAAGACATTAAAACTGTGCGGCATTGTGTTTACATTAAGGCTTACAATTAATCCACAATTTGATAATAACAAATAGTTTGCCAAATATGAAATTATATTCTATTTTTCAGGTTTCCAAAGACGGTTTACATTTAGACCTATAGCTACAGTGCCTCTGCCAGAACCTCTCAGCGGAATCAGGAAAATTTACCCTAGTCAGACACCTAGAAGAAATGGTACAAAAATATAAACAGCTGTATTTGTTGACTATATGTACATTTTTACAGAATACCTTTTAACTTTATTTGTTGACTATATGTATACTTTAACAAAAGACCTTTCGACTGTAATTGTTGACTATATGTATACTTTTACGGAAGACCTTTCGACTGTAATTGCTGATGATATGTGCACTTTTACAGAAGACCTTCCGACTGTAATTGCTGATGATATGTACACTTTTACAGAAGACCTTTCGACTGTAATTGCTGACTATATGTACACTTTTACAGAAGACCTTTCGACTGTAATTGCTGACTATATGTACACTTTTACAGAAGACATTTCGACTGTAATTGCTGACTATATGTACACTTTTACAGAAGACCTTTCGACTGTAATTGCTGACTATAAGAACACTTGTACACCTTTACAGAAGATATTAACTGCATTTGTAGACAATAGGCATACGTGTACAGACGTTTCTCTGCACATGATAACTTATACTTTTCTAGGCGTTTGAATGACACTTATATGCCACGAATATCTAAACTTAAACACAAAGAACGCAGTTGGGCTTATCAGTGTATAAGAATTGAACAATAATATTAATATACCAATGCGTTGCAGTTGATCTTTGTATCAAGTCTCTTTCAACGCGGCTAGCTAAGTTTAAGAGTGAAAGTCTAATGCTTTCACCATATTGAAATTAATTTGTGCTGAAACATAAGAGCTTGGACAATTTTATTCTGCAGTGCTAAAAAATTACACAAAATTATCAGACACCATTTTTCGAAAACATAGCTTTCAAACACTTCATTTATTTTGTATACCGGATACACCAAAAAGGTAACTGTTTTTCCGACATTTATGAAAATCTCCTATACACAGTGTATCAGATCTAAGAAAAATCTTCAAAAAGTATTGAGGCCGAAGATAGTGACATTCGGAGAGATGTAGTCTAATTCAGCTGCTCCAAAACATATTATGTAACAATTAGTAACAACTGATCTTCCATTTATTAAACAATTACATTTCGCAACAGTATTTTAAAGTAAATTTGGTCAAAGACAAGGAAAATAATTTGGCTAACTATTAGTTTTTTTCTTCTTATTTTTCAGTTCTGCAGCGACCACCATCACAGCCTCCACCACCGCCGCCTCCACCAACGTCGTCAGACTCTTCTTCACCGCCACATCCTGTCATATCTTTCACTCTCTATCCGCGCCCTAGCTCCCAGTATGACTATGATGATGACTTTGATGACGACGATTTCCCCCCACCTCCTCCGCTCTCCCCCAGTGGCGAGCAGACGCCCACGTCATCACCAACCTCTTCATCAAAGAAAACAGGAATGCTCTTGAAGTCTTCTAGTACGAGCTCCTGCAGCAAACTTTCCAACGAGCCCCCTCCGCCGCCGGCACGGCCACTTCCTCCTCCACCGCCACAGTCCAAGAAAACAGACGCCAAGTACAAGTCCTCTCCGAATTTGATCCCCTTCGATCCCCCGAAACATGTCCGTCAAACTTTTCAGAGCACGGCCAAAGAGATGAAGCTTTTGAAATTGAAAGCTGCAAAGTCGGAGCCAAGTTTGGACGCGCTCGACACCGTGCCCAGTTCACCGCCTCCTCTTCCGTCACGCCCTACAGCGCTGACACCAGCTCTGCCTCAAAAGCCTAACTATCTTGTAAAAAACAAAGGCGCATCGAAGACTCAAGAAAACAAAACAGGCGAGCGACCAAAATTACCAATGAAGCCTGCTCAAAACGGAAACAGGTCACCGCCCACATCATCTACTTCCGTTGCCAAGAAAGCGACAGATATTTCACCGAAAAACAAAGCAAAGCGTAATGTAGCACTTCCGGTCTTGACGCCACCCGTGTCTCGTGCCTCACCACCGACGCCGAAAGGATCCCCGGCGACAGGGGCGCACAAGAACAGGCCCCTACCGGCGCCACCAAAGAAATTCAAAGAGGAGAAATGGGGACAGTTGAAGGGGAAGGTCGGAGGACTAGAGATTTATGATCCTCGGGAGGAGGACGGAGATTTGTATGACGTCATGGAGATCACGAACATTTGAAAAAAAAACACTTTCTTTCATATTTAGACTATTTTATTTAAAGTCTGGTTGAGTGTTAGAAAAAAGATTAAACTCATTTATTTTCTATGAATGTGCTTGCTTGTTTATTTTTGTGTAGCGTTGAATTGTTGGCCTCCATCAGTCGTAGAATGACTATTGTTCATCTCGTAGAGCATTTTTTTCTTTTGACTATAAAGTTCTTTTCTGGAGAGACAATCCCGTCCACATGCAAAGCAGGTGAAGGTGGCATTTGTTTAGGTGGTAGAGAAACCATTTCTTTTTTTGTTTCGTTTGGCTCACTTTTCTACGAGAAATAAGGGCACTGCATTTTCACTGTCCTTAGCTTTCTTTGTCACCATTTCTCTCCACATGGTCGAGACCAATCGTTATTGAAGTCCTGAACACTGACCACTGACACAGGTCTGTACGACATAGCAACGAGCTGTTGGTCTAGACAGCCCACAGGCTGTGACGTTGCAGGTCAGTGTTGAGGCCTTCTATAACGAATGGGCTCGACATAGTGCGGTCTAGGACTTTGTCTTCCCAGCTACTAAAACCAATATCCACTGCTTTGGGGACCAGTTTATCTTGTGCCCATAGCTAGTTGTGATTTAGCTTCATAGAAAGTAATGGGCCTCTCCTAGCTTCTATTCGCATCAGTCATTCCTTTTCACAATGTTGATAGTTAGTTCATTAACACATTATTTTTAAGGAAACTGTAGTTTATAATGATTTTTTTTTCAAAATGGAGCAGCACTGTGGCGACATGCAATTTGTGCTTTCAAATTGAATTATGATATTATTATTAATGGATGTCATCTTGATAAACTCATGAAACCATTTTTAACACCAGAACAATTTACTTAATTCGTACCAAAAAGCATTAGAAAAGTCTTTAGTACTGCAATAACAGTGAACTTCTACTTCTGTTTGCTACAATTACATATCATCAAAATGAATCTATCATTCTAAACTTTTGATTCTTTCAAAACATTGTTGAAATCAAAGAATACAAACTTGCTACGTCAAATGACTAAGGGAACTATTTTTGAGAAATCAGTCAATCAAATTCTGTGCACATTAAAGGTCACTATAAAATAAATCTGTATAGCATTGTATTTATGTTGGATCATCGCTGTTTTAAAAATATCATAAGAATATTGCTGCTATAGCATTTGTCTATGAAAAGGCACATATGTGTAATACATTTTTTTTTACCCTAATTACCGTTTAAATCTTAGCAATTGTGAGGACACTATCATTTAAAACAAGAATTAATAATAAAATAAACACATTTTTAAAGCAACAAAACAACTAAAACAAATTATCCTACAAGAGAACTCTTTCATTTATTGAGTTATGGGAATGTCAATTGAGTCTTTGTTAGTCTAGTCTCTCTATAATTTCCAATCAAGTAAGGGACAATCAAATAACATTTAACTAATAATTCACTATAAACAAATCATTGAATAAATGTAAGACCTAAATTCATATTTTAAAAATAAATTTGGTGTATAAATTAGAGGCTGGCACCTTAAAGTTTGGCTACGCCTGGAACAAGATGGAAAAGATGTCCCAGGACATGGGACTAAAGAGATCCATTGTTGGCGGCCCAAATTCCGATAGGAGTGACAGGTTGTAAGTAAGATTGAAGAAGCTTTCAAGTTTGACAACTTCTACTATATGACTAATTAAAAACCAACTTAAAATGAAGGCTAGATAGTACTACAATAAAGTGTTACTGATATAAAACAACAGATGCACTGTTTTCCTCAAAACCGTTAACAAAAAATACATAGATGAAGAAACAAGACCACACACCAGATCATGTTATTCCCCAAATGTCACAGTTGGCAGCATTTATGCCATGGTAAGATTGTTCCTATGACTGATGATTATCTTATAAAATTATCTACGTGGAGCCATGTAACAGAATAAGTTCACAGTCGGCATGAACGATTGGGGATTCCCCTCCAAGAATGTGACATCAACACATCTATCTAGAAAAAAATGTGCTATAGAAAGGGCCTCTTTGCATAAAGCTGTGAGGACCTGGCTATGAAGCAAACAGATAGCAAAACAACACCTCAAACATAAACCAATTTGATAATGCTAAGTCCAAAATGTAATAAGCTTTTAAGTTATTGATAAAAGATAGTGCTCACCTTCAGTCCCAAAAGAAGGAGTTTTAGATTTTTAAAAAGTAAAGTACCTTTCTATGGGGCAGATGATGTAAAGGTCCTCTGTTTCTGTGGCCCAAGGTTAACAATGGTGTCATGTAGCCAGCACAACAACAAAACGCCTTTACTTTTCCACAATAATTTTCAAGTAAACATAAGAGTTGTGTGCATTCAGGGAAGCATATAAAAATTCTGAAATTCAAAATCCCAATCTTCACCAGGATTGGAACCCAAGATACTTCAGTTCAGAAGCCAAGTGCTTTACTACTCAGCAACTCCCCTAGAATAGATACATGTATGTATCTACTTTTAATAAGAAAAAAAATGCACCTAACAAATAAAATAAACACAAATGACGAATAGCAGACTGAAACATATACTACTGTTAAATTTAAAGATATTATTATTCCAAAATATAAGAAATGTTCAAGAACAGGTTCTGATTACTGAGAAATTCACTTCGAATTTGGCAGAGAGGAAAAAAAAAAAGTCTCCTTGTTGAACTAAACAATGTCAAGGATGCTAAATTGAGCTTTACTGTCGCCAACTAAAAAAAACAACAATTGAGTTAAGATTTTAACAAAATCTCAATGTGTAGCAGTTTATATTCGGATCAAATCAGCCATAGTCATAATGCTTCCTCCATATTGAAATTATTTTGTGCTTCAAAGGAAAAAAGCTCAGAAAATTTGATTCTACAGTACTAAAAAATTGCACAAAAAATTCTCATTCATCTTTTGAAAAAACTTATCATATCACCACTACCTTTTTTTTTTACACCAGATCCACCAAAAATGTTTCTAGATTGACCACCATGCATGAAAATGTCCAATAGATGTGGATGCTGAACATAAGTAGACTAAAGCCTTTTGTTCACTAGTGCCTCGATTGCTTCACTGCATGTTGGTCCTCACATGTGGCAAAAATCATACTTTACTTTTTCAGTGAGGGTCGTTGTTTTACAACCATGAATTAATGCATGTATAAGTAAAATATTAGTTACATAAAATTTAATTTTATCTATTTATATTTTCTTTTATCCCGAGCATTCTATCTATCTATATTTTCTTTTATCCAGAACAGAGTCCAGTTTTTGTGCCTGGGTTCATTCCACTTGATGCTCTATTTATTTTGGATTGAACAAACTAATCATTCAAGTTGTCCTGAGAAATTTTATGTTTTATGCTATGAGGTTTTCATTTTATTTGAAACAAGAATCAATATTATTTAAAAGTATTTGGAGTTGAACCAAAAAGAATGTGATCTCAATGAAAACATGTCAGCCTGAGGTTGCTATTTCTGAGAAAATGCCTTTTGGTTTAGCCTGTGATGCATCATCCTCGCCCACAGTGTCCACAGCCAGCTGGAAACAAGGAAATAAAATCACCTTTTACTATTGTACATTTTCTTGTCTATAATGTGATGTAATGTTTCTATGCTAAAGACATACATTTATGTTCTTTTTTTTTTTTAATCTTTTTTTTACAGACGTGCACTAATTCAAAACTTTGTCCATAGACTAATAAAGCAATCTTGATGTTAGGAAGGGTTAGGGTGAAGGGTTTCTTAAAGTTACTGGGAGAAATTCTTCCACTGGCTGATGATGGAACATTGATTTTGTTATCATTTATGAATAGAGTGTCACCATGGTATTATATAATTTCAAAATATACTCTTTTATGTGGGGTAAGGGAATTAGAAGATTCATACTGCATTTTGATTATTAAGCAAAAACAGCTCAGTTCAAGTTAAATTTGGAATAAAAACAAACCAAATAAACAACTTGTCCATATAAGGACTTGAGTTCTAGCCCCTTAGTTTGACAGCCAAGCCACTCAGTCCCAGACTCTGCATGATGCCCTAAGAAAGGTTGTACTGTAGATGTTCAAATGTTACAAAGAAAAGTGTTCCAAAAGTTTAAACTCTTATACAACTAGTAAATTTCCCCTTTCTGACCTTGCGATCTATAGGGCAGATGATGTAAAGTTCATCTGTTTCTATGGCCCATGGTTAATGAGGGTGTCATTTGGCCAACACAATGTCCAACAGTCCTTATTTTTCCCCAACTAATGTCGGATGTCAGGTACACAACTAGAGTTGGGTGGACGCAAGGGTGCCCTAAAGATCCTAAAATTAAAAATCCCAGTCTTCACCAAGATTTGAACACAGGACCTTCGGTCGGTTTGGAAGCCAAGCCACTATGCCTCCATCTTATTCTACTGGTTATGACAAAGATAGACTTTACATAATAAAGATAAAAAAAAGTTTCTGTAAAGTGTTGTGAAGGTAATGCATAATGAAATGGATACAAAAATGTTTGTATGAAACATACACCTTTACATAAACATAAATATCTGGTATGAGAGTTTAATTTAATATGGCATGTTCCAATAGACATTCAATACAAAAGTTTCTAAACATTGCCAAGACTCTGTAAAGTATGACTATTTAGGTTTTGGAAGAATATTTGATTTAAAACACTTAAAAATATGTTTAATATTTCATTTTTTTTTTAAAGTCTTAACTCTGCAAAGAAATCTTTGTTCTTTGAAATCCCTAATTGTGAATCTCAATCTAAATGTAAAGTGATAATAATTTCTTGATCAAACATTTAGTGTCATGAAAAAAAAAGTTAACCCTTTTCATCCACATTCTGCTTCACACCACATACCATGAATAAATAAAAAAATTAATAAAGAATTAAAATTAATAAATGCAAAGAAAAAAGCATGTTTTACTTGACCTGTAGACTTCAAATTGAAAACTATTGAGATGTGGATGAGGCTTTAAAGTTTAAAAAAAAATTACATTTGTGTTAAAAGCTTAAGTCAATAAAAGAAATTACCTGTCTAGCATCAGATCGACTTATATCACCTCGGCATAAGATTAAATTGACTAGCTGTTCCAGACGTATGTCAGGATATTTCTTGGCAAAACCCTAGAAAAGCAAACCATTAACAGTTACTATGGTAAACCCTTTAAATAGCATCATTTTTGTAATCAACAAATACATCTAATTGCCTATCATTATAACTGCATAAAACAGTGTCCTTACATGTGACCAATGGATATTGTGTAATTTACATACAACAAAAGTAAAGAAAGACATTACAGGAAAAAAAAAAATTGTACACTTTAATTAATATAAATTTTTCCTAATACTGCTGTTATCTCTAGTAATATCATGGGTAAAAAAAAATAAACTTCTGCACATGCACAATATTTTTAGATTAAAACAAATCATTCTACAAGGGATAAACATGTTTATTTAAGACAAAACTAACTTCTATTAATTATGCTTGGTATGTTGGTAGTGTAAGAACAAAATCAGACACAATCCATACTATTCCTGAAGGATAAGTGGAATCACAAATAATGTTAGGAAATTTCTTTTTTTTTAATACACTTTAAGTTGTTTGCAAAAGCTTTTAAATATCAGTAAAGAAAACACCTATTCAGATTTTTTAAAAATTCATAATGACACTCCATGTAGTGTATGTTTTTCATATTTTTCTTATAAATATTTTTTTTTCTGTTCTGTAAAAGAAATAGATAAGCAGAATTACACTTACCATAATCTCTAGGGCAAGCATTGAGCTGTCTTTGAGTTTCAAACCCTCAGCCATGGCAGGGAGAACATCAAACAAGGAAACATCCTAGTATGGTATAATGTTATAAAAATACTAAATTGAAGGTTTTAAGAAAAGAATGGTTGATATTAAGTAGGTAAAAAGTTAATTCTCATTAAAGAGAACTACTGTATGAAGTCTTAAGCTATCTGTACAAATCTCAAGAGTATGATACGAGACTAAGCAAAACTATTTTTCCTTAATCCATTAAATGAAATATGTAATTAAAATTTTTTTGTTTCTAATTAGAAGCTTACCAGTTTAGAAGACATATCTGTGAACTGAGCTTTGATTTGTTCAGATTCTGAAACAATTTTCTCTGCTGACATTTTTCTCTCCTCATAGTTTTTAAATGACAACTTTCTGTAAACAAACACATTATTTTTTTTTACCAGCTCCTTAAAATGTCAAAATACTTTTAAAACTGTAAATATTAATCTCAGATAATCTTTATGTATAATACTAAGGGTACCCCTTTAGAGCCTTGATATCTATGGGGGGAAATGAGGTTAACCCCATCTGTTTCTATGACCTTCAGTTAACAAAGGTGTCATTTTGCCAGCACAATGACCAACTGCCTTTACTTTCCAATGTATGTCAGGTACCAACATTAGAGTGGGATGGCCTCGGGACATCATAAGTTTAAAATCACAGTCTTCAATGGGATTCTAACTCATGATCCCTAGATTGGGAAGCCAATTGCTTTACCACTTTACCATCATATTAAAAGCAACCATAAAAAATATTTTTTTTCAGATCAATATTTCTGAAGAACTTATAAAACGAAACAAAGCTAAAGTAAAATACCTAATAGTTGGATTTTTTTCCCTTATAAGAATTTACAAAGGTTAGATGAAATTGTACAATGCTAACTCTTTATGTCCGTAATTATTTTCCATGTTCTGACAGAAATGTTAATTTTTCACATTTGTACATTCCACCCTGTTATGATTAAACTTCAATAACATTTTTGTTTGTAATCAGAAAATGTTACTTTTGGTGTAGAATGATAGGAGAATGCATGCTCTTCTTATATAACGCAAATACACGTTTATAAAACCAAAAGTTAATTTAATGGGGTCAAATCAACGATGGTATCGTTAATAATATTGTATAAGGTTATGATATTTTACGATGTTAATGAGGTATGAGGTTAATTTAATGACATTGTGATCATCAGCTTACCTGGAGAGTAGGGCCTTAACATACTCCTTAATGATTCTCTGCATGCCTTTAGCTAGCAGGATCTCATACATTTCTGGCTTTAAGTGAAGAAAGTCTTGGTGATAGTCAGCCCAAGTGGCAATGATCGTCTCTACAGAGCTAGAGTTGGCCATCCTGACAGGTTTAAAGACAAACAAGACAACACATTAATTTTTTACTGATGAATGAAAAATTAACTATAAAATTTAAGTTTAAAAAAAAAAAAGAACTGTAAACAATATTTTTGTTATTAGCAAGCTTCTTTTAAATACTGTTTGACGTGATTAACTTGACATTATACATTCAGATCTGATTAATCAGGCCACAATGAGTAGTGATTGTTCTGATTCTAAAAACCTGATGGTCTGGATTTGACTGTAGATACATTTGTATAAGCTCTGTTTCTTATCTTATTCCATATGCTAGGACTAATTTGAATAAGTGCTCTTACTTTCCTAGTGCCATTAGAGCATGGAACAAGTTGCCTGAATCAACCAGGAAAACCAATGATGTGGTTGAGTTTATATCTTTAATTAACATGCACTACTAGATTAATGTATAGGTATAAGTGTAGGATGTAATTATATATATACATTGAAGGGATGCCTGTAACTTATAAGATGATACTAATACAATTTGGAAGGTCATAGCTAAAATGTTCTGCAGAGAGGCAGGAGAAAATAACAATTAGGATTTAAGACTTATATCAAAGGATCCAATCAAGCCCACCCAATATTTATTCTTTGTTTTAGCTACAAATCGTTTGGCTACATTTGTTTGTTTGTAAAATGTTTTACATGTTTTGGAGGTTCCTTCAGAGTTGAAGACAATCTACATCCTAATCCAAGTCTCCTGAAGGACAACAGGGGATGGCAGCAGGCAGGGCATAAACCTGGGACCAATGAGACCAACAAATGTCATTTTAGTGCGGATACCCCACGACCAGGTAGGCATCAAGTTGAAGGAATGTCTCTAGCTTATAAGATGATATTAATAAAATATTTTAGCTACTATTTATTACCAATTTCTAGTCATGAGCTCATTAAGACAATTGCTGTCTCTCAGGTCAATGAAAAGTTCCTCCAGTACAATAGCGCAGCTGGTCAACAAAATATAAACAAGTTGGTCAATAAACAATAAAAGAAGACTCTGAGAATTTGTTTGGGACCATTAAGAGAAAAGTTGTTATATAAATATAATGGAAAAATAATATTGAAAAGACAACATTCAAATATTACTTGTCTTATATTAGTATTTCATTCTTAAGTTGATATGTCATAAAAGACTTTATATTATTTAAAATCGCCCAAAAATGATAAGTGGATTTTTAGTTGAAAATAGTGATAAGAATCTGATTTTGATTTAGGACAGGTTGAAAACATTGTAAATATTTTCAAATACAAGAACAAAATCCAAGAAAGTGCCATTTTAAGTATTTACCAAAATTTAGACAGTGACAAGAAGCGGTCAGTCAGCTGCTGAAACATGTCCTTCCTGATCTGTTCTGTGTCATCATCATGCTCATCATCAAACTCATTCTTGATGTATCTCTTCCTCAGCTCTTTCATGTACTCACCAAATGCCAAACAATTGTTAGCATTGGCTATCTGTACACACAAAAAATTTTCAAATATCTCATTAACTCTTTAATATTTTGTTTTAACACTTGAATTCACTGTCCTTTTTTTTTATTAGAATTTCCTTTATTAGCTTACACTCTCTTCACTGGAAAAGGGCAAAAGTTGGAAGTTGGTCAAAGTGCGCAGCGTGATGAAAATGTGAATTGGCGTGAAAGCATGTTGAAATTTAAAAAAAAGAGGAAAAGGAGAGGAAGTCAACATATTATGGAGATGTTTTGAATTAATTGATATCATGGAGATGTTTTTAATTAAATGATATTATGGAGATGTTTTGAATTTATTGATATTATGGAGATGTTTTGAGTTAATTGATATTATGGAGATTTTTTGAGTTAATTGGTATTATGGAGATGTTTTGTACTTATTGATATTATGGAGATGTTTGGAAAACATAGTAAGTTATAGACAGCTATTTATAATTAACATGAATGCCACTGGTTTAATCTCATATTTCTTTTCTCTATTGATAATGGAGATTTTTCTATTTATTGATATTATGGAGATGTTTGGAAAACATAGAAAGTTATAGACAGTTATTTATAATTAACATGAATGACACTGGTTTGATTTCATATTTTTCTCTTTTTTTTTCCCCAACATCAAAATGTGAATGTTTAGTTTACCGTATTATATGAAGACTTGATTTACACAAAAAATAATTATATTTCACTTGTTTAATGGCTTAAAGATAAAAGTTAAGCTTTTTTTTTCTAGTAATACATGTCAGGTGTTACAACAAAAATTGACCTACCACATAGTGGACAAAACATTTGGGCTCTTTTCTGTCTGCAAGATGTCTCTCTTCAAAATTCTGAAGTTCATCTAGTGAGAATCAAAATGACAATAATTTTCTAACACAAAAAAAAAAAATCTGTGTTAAGAAAAAAAAAAAGTAACATTGGCATAATACAAATTATTGCACATCTTAATTAATCATAATACAGATTATTGCACATCTTAATTAATCAGACCAAACTCTGCTTTTCCAAATGTAGTTACAATAGTCAAGAAATATTTAATGTAGGAGAATAGGATTTTTAAAAAAATTACTTCTGTATTCATGAGCAAATCGGTTGAGCTCTTCTGCAAAAAGTTCCAATACTTTCTTGACTAGGTCTTGTCCAATTATATTGGCCACTTGAAGCTGGGAAGGAAAAAAAACAACAAATAATGGAAAAGCTTTGATATAAATTGCATTGAACTTTGTTTCTGCTAAATAAGATTCAAGGTCATTCATAAGTTAATGTTATACCTCATTAAATATGACTATAACAAAGATATACAACCTTTACGAAACAAAATATTTAAGATGAATGTGACTCATATTTTAAAAAAAAGAAGCCAATAACAATGAATATTAGAAAGGCTGTCTATTTCAAAGCAAAGTGTCAATGAAAGGGACGATGAGGAGAATAAAAATTGTAAGTTATTTTATTGGTACCATAATATTACTTTTTCTTACTGTATCTTAATAGCCTGGTAATAAAGTAAAGTTCCCCTTCCAGACCTTGCGATCTACAGGGCAGATGATGTTAAGGTCACCGGTTTCTTATGGCCAACGGTTAACAAGCAAGGTGTCATGTGACCAGCACAATGACCTTTACTTTACCAAGTACTCAGCTCTTCAGCCCCCTTAATAGTCTGGTGACTTAAAGTTAATTTTTCAAGTTTACTGCTTAGTACAGAACTTTTTGACTAATGTTAAATAATGAGCATAAATTTGCCAGTATAGCTTGAAAAAAAAAGAAAGCAAAAAATAGAGATTTCCTAAAGTCCAGCTGGTGTGAATAAGTGAATAATGAAGATAAAGAAGCACAATTAACATAGAGCTTCAATGTCCAGGGAAGGTTATCAAAGTGCTTTTTGAATTTCACATGTTTAAAAGAAGTAGATGCTATCATCATTCCTGGACAGAGCAGCCAGTAAATTCTGCTACAAAATTAAAGTTCCATGTTCAAATCTCACATAACCCATTGAAAAAGTGGGGAAATGCTAAGTGATAAAAGCTAGTATCTTCAAAATAATGAGTGAATAAGAAAATTAATTACTGCTTTTTATAAAGTAAATTTAAACTTGTTCTTAAACTGAGAAAAAAAATTGCAAGATAAATACTTTGATTAATCCTCATTTGGACTGATGAATAATTAATTCTATAGTATCACTAACTTTTATCAACTTTACTTTTAAATATTATATCAAAATTCATTTTCTGACAAATAGAAGATCAGTTTTAATTTTATTGAAAAGTTTGAAGAAGCTGTATTAGATTTTAGCTAATTTCACTACTTTTGATGGAGATGTGCTGGCTGTGTTAAAGTGCTTGGTGTCTGAACCTAAGCACCTTGGGATCAAATCTCAGTGACGACTGGGATTTTGAATTTCGGGATTGTTAGTATTCTCCTGAGTCAACCCAACTATAATGAGCACCTGACATTGGCTGGGGACAGTAAAGGTGGTTAGTCAATGTGCTGGCCATATGACATTCTTGTTAACTGTCAGACATAGAAATAGATAACCTTTAAATCATCTTCCCTTTACATGGCAAGGTCTGAAAGGGTAATTTAATTTTGGAAGTCCTCATTTAAGAAATATTTGTTAACTAATAAAATATCTTAGCCCTGATACTTTGTAAAATAGTGAAACAAAGAATTCTTACATTTTGTTCCATCATCTGAAATATTATGACTGGAAGTTGGGTATTGTAATAACCATTACCATCTTGGTCGGGAATGGTATCCCTAATCCAATCCTGGTTTGAAAATTAAAATAATTATTAAACTAATCTTGAAACTATTGAAATATAAATGTCAATGAAATTTTATTTTTCAAAACAGTGAGGCTCAGCTATAATGCAATAATGTTCAATGATATAAATTAATGAGGGTGAACTTCATTAAGTCTGTAATTTGGTTTAAAGAGGGAAAAATCTTTGGCTTTAAATAATAGTGTTGCATATAGCAGTCCTAGACACTTTCAACACATTACACTTGATCTTATTCTAGTGTTAACTTAAAAAGAATAATTAACCTTCATGTCAGAGCGTAAAGTGTTTCTGCTCCATTCATTAATGTTTTGTTTCATATTTTTCAAATACCTGAAAAAAAAATCAAAATGATCTCAATCAAGAGATTAAAAAATATATTTTCATCCCTAATTTACATAGGTTAGACAGATTTGTTGAATGCACTCTTTTCTATTGGTCTCCGTCAGTCGTAAGACAATTATGGCTTGTGGAGAATAAGATGGGAGCCTGGGCAACAAGCTGCCTGTTTAAGGGTCATCAGCTCCTAATTTAATTTCTCAGGGTTGACTCTTAAAGCTTTTCCAATGTTTTGGTTTAGCTGTAAGGCAGTGGAGGTTTGAATTCTAAAAAGGTTTAGATTACATGTCACAAATCAGGTGGGAGGATTTTACATAAAAACTATAACAATGACACTCACTGATTCTGTAATCTTGAAATCCACTTATTCTCTAGTAGAGGTCCTAGTTCTTTGACATCGATATTTAATTCTGGATGCCGCATAAGATCAGGGGAGCTAAATGAAAAGAAAACAAAAAAAAATCATTAAGTATGATTCACTTTAAAACTTGGTTTCATTCCCGTGACCCCAGGTTCAGAAGTCGAGCGCTTAACGACTCAGCCACTGCAGTTGGTTAGTTGGTTCTTAATACAATATTTCATATTTAAATAATTCTTTCATATATAAATCTAACCTTAACAAATATTTACTTATTAAAAAAAATATTTCAATTATAAATCATTAGCTACCAAACAAAATTCTGACAAAAAAAAACAACAATCTGGCTAACACTTACTCATAAGCCTTGACCCACTGCAGCAGGGAGACAACTTCATTGCCCTCAAGTTCTTGTTGAATAAGATCTTCTAACTGTGTGACACAGATCAGGATTTATTTCAAGACTTAACATGAACATTTTTTTTAAAAAAACATAAAAACAAGACCAAAAGAAAATCGAAAAATAATTCATTCAAACAAAAAAAATGTTTGCATGGCAATTAAAAAAGAAGAAATTATTTAAAACACATTTTAATTTATTGTTCACTATAGAAATAACACAACAAAGAAAAACAAAACAGAGGAAAAGTCTTATATTCCTAACATATTTCATTTATGAAATGACAATGAGTGATAAGTTAGAAAGAAGTCTTACATGAAGTGACAGAGCCTTGTGGTACATTTTGATGTATCTCTTGACTATGTCATATTCTGGTGGGAACACAGGTGGCAGCAGTGTCTACAATGACAACAAAAACTAAAAATAAATGTTAACTCAATTCTAAATACAAAATCAGAAAAAAGATATTTTGCAAACAAAAATATTAAAAGTTACGCAGTTGAAAGTACATGAATCTATTTAAAAATAAAGGAGGAACATTGAGAATTCTTATCCTTTTATTTTTTTTCCATTTCTTTTCAGCTTAGAAAGAATAATAAAAATGATGTTTTTACCTTGACTACTTTTAAATCATCAATCATGATTTGTCGAGTGTTCTCCAAGTGTCTGACCAACCACATTTTATCCTGGTCTCTAGTCTCCAATTGGCTCCCTTCTATTCTGTTGGATTATGTTTAAAAAAAAATTATATTTAAGAAATTTTTGGTATATCAATTAGCTACTACACCGTAATCCATGATTATGCAGAAGATAAAAATGTACCAAGAAAAAAAAATTTAAACTAGATTACAAACTAATTTATAATATATATTGAACAAGATTATAGGGATGGGGTCGGATACCTATAAAAGGATTATATTATGCACATTGTTTGAAACTCTAGCAGGCAGTAGCAGGTATGTTTGTTAAATTGTATCAATCAACACATGTTTGTAAAACTATATTGATCCATTAAAAATGTTAGTTTTGATTTTTTTTTTTTACTTCTTACTTAAATTCACTTGCCCAATGAATCTAAAGGAATGGAAGATGAATTTCTTCTATCTTTTTTTTAATGTAATAATAAATTGAATAGCTCCTTCTACAAAGGTTTACTTTGCAACCCAAAGAAAAATACTCCTTACCGAGCTGCAATGGAAGTTTGAAGTACTTCAAGGCATTTTGACCGCCATCGCTTTGGCCTACCAGGTGGCATGAATCCAGTGTAGTCGCACTTTTTAGCCCAAGCATTGTCCATTCTGTAAAGCAAAATGTGATTTAAATAATCATTTTAGTAAAATAAAGTACCCCAATCAGACCTTGCAATCTATGGGGCAGATGATATAAAGGTCATCTGTTTCTGTGGCCCACGGTTAATGAGGGTATCATGTGGCCAGCACAATGACCAACTGCTTTTACTAATGTCAGGTACTCATTAGAGCTGGGTGGACTCAGAGGAGGCCTAAAATTCTAAAATTCAAAATCACAGTCTGCACCAGGAACCCTTTGATTCGGAAGCCAAGCGCTTGACCATTCAGCCACCACACCTCCAAATAATTATTTTAAAATGATAAAATCTTCACTAAAACTCAACCAGATTAATTTCTTCTTCTTCTAGCCAGCTTTATTGCTGCTGAGCTGTGAGCTCTTTTGCAGACTGTGCCAAGGAAAAAAAGTGTGCTGTTTTCTTCAGTTGTTCAGCACTGCCGTACAGGGTGTTGGTTATGTTGGGCTGTAGTGGAAGTAGGGTCTGCCTAAGGTGGATTAGGGAGGGGCATTCAAAGAGGACATGGTTTACGGTTTCAAAGGGGTGGGCGCAGTGTCTGTAATATACTAAATCAATTCATAACCTTAGAAACAAGGCTTTATTTCAATAAAACACGACTGATACACACAATAACACAGTACAGACTGCTCACGATTCACAGACTACGATAATGCCAACCTGATTACAAATACTAGCACGATTACAAGCACGGGTAACACACAAGTTCATTTAACGATCACTCCATTCACCCCTCCTTTATTTCTTTCTGGGTCTTAGATTATAACCATGCGTATGAAGGGAAGGATCCGGAGGTGTCTCTGGCGTTGACTTTTCTCCTTGCAAGTCGTAACTGTCATGTACAGGACTCAGGTCAATATTGGCCTCTGGCATTGGGTGGCTCCCCTGTGAGTCACTGATGACTTCTGGCTGGTTGTACATCATTGGGGTGGGACTCTGTGAATTACTGATAGTTTCAGGCACGTAGCGTCTCCCTGGTGAGAGATCCAAAGAGTCACCGACCTCTTGAGGCATAATACCGTTCTCTGGTTCGAAATAGTTGTTAGTGGAACTTTCCTTCGGCGCCAGGTGCCTAAGCGACACTGTCTCTTCCCGGCCGTTTGGAAATCGTATATGGGCGTACTGTGGGTTGCAGCTAATAAGTTCAACCTCTTGTACCAATGGGTCAAATTTTGAAGATCTTACAGGTGATTTTAGTAATACTTTCCCTGGGTTCTGTAGCCGAGTAGGCAAGGATGTTCCCGTTGGCAATCTTCTGTTGAATTTGAAGATGCGTTCGTGTGGAGTTTCATTAGTAGAAGTACACAGTAATGATCGAATTGAATGAAGTGCCTGAGGCAACACAGATTCCAACTGCGATAGTTCCAACTTCCCTGAGTCCAATACGAATAAAATAGCCTGCCACAATGTTTTATTCAGCTTTTCTATTGGCCCATTTCCTTTAGCATTGTAAGGCGTTGTCCTGCTAGTGGCTATGCCCTGAGAATGTAGATATTCTGTAGTTTCTATGGACATAAATGATTTGCCACGATCAGAGTGGATGTAACTGGGTGCTCCAAAGAGGAAAAATAACTGGTCAAAGCACTTTATCACTGTCTTAGATGTCATATCAGGACAGGGAAAAGCGAATATTCGTCAATCATTGTTAATATATACTTGTTCCGAGTAGCTGATGGCAAAGGACCTTTAAAGTCAACACTAATTCTTTCAAACGGCTGTGTGGCCTTTATGAGCGTACCTGCAAATTCCTTATAGAATTGCGGTTTAATTCTATTGCAGGTTCTGCATTGTTGAATGGTCTGTCTGACCTTCAACAGAGAAGGGTAAGTTCTTTGACCTGACATAATGTAGAAGTCTAGTGACATCTGGATCACACAGGTAGTCATGGTATGTCTTCAGGCTACTTTGTTTCGTCATGGTTGCACAGTGCCCTCTAGACAAAGGTGTCTGCTGCTGTGTTGGCGTTCCCAGGTCTATTCTGTATATCAAACTTGAAGCCTGCCAGTTCCAATTTCCACCTTTGTATCTTATCGTTTTTAATTTTCTTGTCATGAGTGTCTTTAAATATGTATGAAATAGACCACTGGTTCGTAATAAGGGTAAAATGATTGCCACACAAATAATGCTTCCATTTGGGTATAGCTTCAATTATTACAGTTGCTTTTTTCTCTATGGCAGATTGATGCCTTTCACTAGGTGAAAGAGTTCTAGAGAAGAATGCAATAGGTCTTCCATCCTGATTTAAAGTGGCTGCTACTGCGATGTCAGAAGCGTCTGTTTCCACAATTAGAGGATGGTCATACTTTATGGTGAAAATTGCTGCTTTCTGCAATTCTTGTTTCAAGTCTTCCAATGCTGTTTTTACTTCTGTAGGTACAGGAAAAATTTGATTTTTCATTATAGGATACATTTTGTTGGAGAAATTGGGTATAAAGTGAGCATAATATGCCAAAAGTCCTACAATCCTTTTCTGAGACTTCAGATCTTTTGGAGGTGGCAAATCTCGCAGAGCTTGAAATCTATCAGGGTTCAAATGTCCTTTGGATATTTCATATCCAAGCAGCCTCCCCTTCTTAGTAGCAAATACACTTTTACTTTTGTTGAAAGTTATTCCGTATTCCAGAGCTACCTTCTGAAAATGCAACAGATTTTTGTTATGAGAGTCTACATCTGTACCACATATTGTTACATTGTCGACATGGGCAAACGTGTCAGACAACTTTTCTTTTTCTATAATAGTGTCTATGGTTTTCTGGAAGCAAGCTACACCGTTAGTGATCCCAAAGGGTATTCTGCAAAACTGGTAGAGTTTACCGCAAGCTTCGAAAGCTGTGTATTTCTTTTCGCTCTGTTGGATAGGTATTTGGTGATAAGCACTCTCCAGATCCAATGTGCTAAAGATTTCATACCTGGAAATTTTCTCCACCATTTCATCCACTCTTGGCATTGGGTAAGCATCCAGGTAAGTAAATCTATTTATGGTTTGGCTATAATCAACGACCATTCGCTTTTTGTGCCGCTCATTGGTCGTGACAAGGACTTGAGCTCTCCAAGGTGATTTGGAAGGTTCAATGATACCGTTTCGTATCAATTTCTCAACTTCAGCTTTGATAAATTGTGTATCTTGGAAGGAGTAACGACGAGATTTAGTAGCAATAGGTCTGCTGTCAGGGGATGAATTTGCAAACATTTGTGGTGCCTCTACCTTAACAGCATTGAGAGAGCAAACATAAAATGCAGGTCGACCACCGTTGAATGGAATTATCAGTTCTTTGTGTAATGCGAGAAAATCCAACCCAAGCACTACATCAGTGCAAAGTTTATCTAGTAACGAAAGTTTGAATTGATTGTAAACTTCCCCTTTTTATTTTAGCGATGCAAACATGTGGCCTCTTGTGACGCTTGACAGTTGAGATGACGCCATAGAAATTTTGTGCTTTGAACGTGTCACTGACCAATCATACTCTCTTGGTATGTTTGAAGAAATGTAACTTTCCCGCTACCTGTATCAATTAGGGCTTTTAGGTTCACGCCATTTACAGAGATGTGTACTGTTGATTTAGTTAAACCAGGTACAGACAAAGTAGCAATTAGTGATGTTAGATGTGTAGAGTCCTTAATGCAGCTACAATCTCTACAAGATTGTCTTTTAATCTCGTAGCTAGGAGATGTTTTGACTTTTGTTTTGGTTATAGGTGTGTTGCAAGACCTGCAAATGTCCATTTTTCCCACAAGAATGACACATGCAGTCTTTGGCAGGGCATTTCGCTCTGAGATGCTGACTACTTCAGCAAAAGAAACATTTAGTATTCACTGTTGCGATTGTTTCTGAGTCCACCTTTTCTTCTGTTGAGATTGCCGATGACGAAAGAGATGACTCTACCAACTGAGAAGGAGCACTAAACGAACTGGATTCTTTTTGGGCCATGTCGAATGTCTTGGCAATATCTAAAGCCATTTTCAAGTCAAGGGATCTTTTCTCAAGTAGCCTCTGTCTAATTACACTCGAACGCATGCCGCTAACAAAGGCATCACGAATGGCGTCCTCTTCATTTTTGTCAGCACTAACAGCTCGGAACTGACAATCTCTGGCCAACACTCTCAGCTTGTGTACAAATTGATCAAGACTTTGATCAACTTCTTGTTTGCAAGTTGCAAGCAAATGTCTGGCCAATGTTTCATTAGGGGCCTTCACAAATAAATTCTCAAGAATAGATTTTGCTTCTGAGTATTTAGAACAGGTAGAAATATACTGATATAAGGATGGACACACAAAGTTGCATAGCAGGTCAAACTGTTCGCTTTCACTAGCCCCTACCTTCGTTGCGAATCTGTCAAAACAAGAAATCCAATGTTTCCATGTAACTGAAGCATTAGTTGAACTAGGATCAGCATCCAGTCTATCCATTTAAGAATGCTTTTATTGAAATAAATTGTAATATACTAAATCAATTCATAACCTTAGAAACAAGGCTTTATTTCAATAAAACACGACTGATACACACAATAACACAGTACAGACTGCTCACGATTCACAGACTACGATAATGCGAACACGATTACAAATACTAGGACGATTACAAGCACGGGTAACACACAAGTTCATTTCACGATCACTCCAGGGAAGTTGTGTGGACTTTATTTTGTTCAGGTGGTAATTTAATAGTGGTGTGTGTCCTGTTCTTAGTTGGAAGATTGTAGATTGTTCTTTGCGGGGGAGGAAGTTAATACTGACCAGTTTGTTAGGCGTAGTCATTTCTTTGTACATGGCTCTGCCTGTGTTTCCTGATGCCCATTGGTTGAGCCACTCCTCTTTGTGATTGTTGACTAACATTATCCTTAGGGTGAGGTTGTTAACAGGTCTATCTGGTTGTTCCATGGATGAATCTGCCTTTGATAGCTTATTTGCCTTTTCATTTCCCATGATGCCAATGTGTCCAGGGATCCACTGTAGTGTGATATTGATATTTAATTTTGATATCATCTGATGGATTATCACAATGAGTGTTGTCAACTCTCTTGGGCTGTTTGAGGTGCTGAGGTTAAGTGCTTGCAGAGTAGATTGGGAGTCTGTAAAGACAACAATATCTGATGGTGGTTGCACTCCTTCACATAATTTGTTTTCCACTGTCTGTAGAGCTATGGTAATTGCCTCCATTTCGGCTTGGAAGTTTGAGCAGTAATCGCCACAATATTGGAGTCTATTTCACAGGCTGCTGTGGGAGTAGTTCTCATACCTCCACTAATTAGCTGCAAGGCTTGGTTTTGGATTGTATCAAATGATGATTGATAGGTTTTGTTGGCAGCTACTTGTATGGAGAGACAGTTATCCATTACAGATCTGACGTATCCAGTGTATAACTGTCTTAAGGTTTTCTTTTCAGCTCCCCAGGATGTTCCTGCTAGGTGTTTTATTATGTTTAATCTTTGTGATGCCTTTTCTTTTAAATCTGCCATAAAGTGTTTTAGAGAAAGTCTTTGGTCTAGTTTTACACCAAGATATGTTGGAGTTTCTTCTTTATTTATTGGCTGTGAGTCTATTTTTAGGATGTAGTTTCTTTTTGCTGTTTTGTTGCTGTGGCTAAAGATTGAATAAACTGACTTTTCTTTGTTTATTTCCATTTCCCATAATTTTGAATATGTGAATAGTTGTAAGGCCTCTATTTAGTTTGGATCTAGTCAGCACTGGATATTTCTCTGTAGTCCAAATTTGAATATGTGGAGATAGTTGTGAGGGCTCTATTTAGTTTGGATCTAGTCAGCACTGGATATTTCTCTGTAGTCCAAATTAGAAGGTCATCTGCATAAAGTGCCTTATTGACCGAAATGAGGTCCGAGAGGTCATTCATGAAGATTAGAGAGTGCAGCTAAGGGCTGAACCTTGTGGTAGTCCTTCTTCCAAACTTTTTTTTACTAGAGATGGCACCTTCGAATCGGGTTTGGATGATCTGTTTTTTAAGAATGCCCTGATCCAGCTGTACATTTTTCCATAAATGCCCATTTTTTTCATCTTTAAAAATAGACCTTTCCTCCACACTCTATCATAGGCTTGCTGCAAATCTATAAATACTGCTGTAGTGTGCTTGTTTTCCTGAAACCCTTCCACTGTGTCCTGGATAAAATGAGAGAGGTGGTCTTCTGTTCTACTTGCTTTCCTGAAGCCAGCTTGTGCATTGTGGAGTGAGCAAGTACTTTCTAGCCACCAATAAAGTCAGTTATTGATCATTTTTTCTGCCATTTTGCCAATGTTGGATGTTAGAGATATTGGTCTACAACTTTTTGGGTCTCCAGGTGGTTTATTTTTCTTTAAAATGGGTATTATGTTTGCGGTTCTCCATTTCTGTGGTATGTCTCCAGTTGTCCATGTATGGTTGATAAAGTTAAGTATACAGTTTTGGGCCTGTGGTCCTAGTCCCCGAATTATTTCATTTGTTATTTTATCGGGTCCAGGGGATTTTCTTGACTTGAGGCTTTTTAGGGCAGTATTGAGCTCATGTAGAGTGAAGGGAGAGTCAAAGATCTGACAGTTGACTGTTGGAGCTTTTTCTTCTTTCTTTAAAATATTACTAAAGGCCTGGTCCAGTTGTTTTCTTGGCTATGACTTGTTGATGCTGGCAAAATATTGATTGAAGGTTTCAGCCTTTTTAAGGTTTCCTGTTATTATGTCGTCAGTGCCTATTATAGGTTGGGGGTTTGTTATTTGTTTCTTTCCTGCTAGCCGATGCAGAAGGGTCCAGGCCTTTCGACCATCCTTGTTTAGATCTAGTTGTTCGCATGTTGTGGTCCACTTTTTATTTTTTTCTGTTTTAATTTTGTATCTTATAAGCCCTGTCAATTTGTTGTACGTTGTCTTGTTCTCTCTAGTAGTTTTTTTTTCTATAGTCTTTCTGGCCATGTTTCTTTCTTTTACTAATTTATCTAATTCAGGTGTCCAAAAAGGTTTGTATTTCTTAACTTGGCCTCGAGGGATGTGTTTTTTTGCTGCTTGTAAGATGTTGGAGACTATAGTAGTGTAGGTTGAATTGATGTCTGTCTCCATTATGCTTGATAGTCTTGTGTCTGTTTCTTGTGAAAAAGCTGCCCAGTTAGCTTTTTTATAGTTCCATCTACTTGTTTTGCTGGATTGGTATCCACCTGGCGTTCCAATATTGAGGAGTATAGGCCTGTGGTCACTACCTATGTCTTCAAGTACTGTTATTTTAGAAGAGTCGGTAATGTCTGTAGAGATAAAAGTTAGGTCAGGTCTGCTAGTTGTGTTGTATGCTCTGTGGAGGAAAGTTGGAGGTGAAGTTTTGTTTTGCAGAAGTTGTAGGTTAAAGGCATTTGTTACATCCTCTATTTCTTTGCCACGCTTGTTGTAGTGTGGGTAGCCTAGGGAAGGTGTGTGTGCATTGAAGTCGCCAGCTATTATTGTCTTTGTGTAGTGTGGTAGTTGTATGTCTATTTCTGCTGTTGATGATGGTGGGCAATAGTAGTTTTTGATGGTGTACTTTGTTTCTCCTCTCCAAAGAAGTATTTCCTGCGTGTCGATGTCTGTATTGTTCTGTATTTGTTTTACTGTGGCTTGTGTGTCGTTTCTTATGAGGGTCATAATTCCCTGGCATTTGGTGCAAAGGCATCTGTACTGTGTGTAGCCTGTGATGTTTATTTTTTTCTTGGGCAGTAGTGTTTCTTGCAATAGCGCTATGTGTATATCATGCTTGAGTATGTGTTGGAGTTCTGTTGTCTTGTTTTGTAGGCCTAAGATGTTGAGTTGCAAAAGGTTTAGGTGTTTGCTGCTAGTCTGTTTTTTTATTTTTAGTAGCTGACTTATCACAGGCAGTCCTGGAAGAAATTGCCATGCGCAGATTCATTTAAATGAAATAATTTGAAAATTTAAACCCAACAAATGTCTATAACAAGATCTTAAATAATGACCTCTCTTCTCTCTCAACAATACGCAGTGCTGTACAGATGAGAGTAGGCTCTCTTCTAACAGACATCAAAGTCCTTTGTATAATCACCCACAGCTGTTTTCCGAGGTCTGTTGACAAAGTCTGCACTTCAGAGAAATAATGAGTGAGTGTCTGAAATAAAGCAAACAAAGTGATATTACTATCACATGAAAAAAAAAAAAAAAGTACCAAATTTAGAACTAAAAAAACAACAACAATGAATAGTAAAATACACTTTTATAAATAAGTTCATCTGGCATATACTAATTTTGCATCAAACAAATTTTTACAATAAAAATTAATCTGGTATGGAATTACAAACAAAAAAAAAGACACAAAAAGGAAGAGATATAATAAGAACAAAAAAAAAAAATATAATTATATTTCTAGAGATTTGAAAACGCCATTCTAAATTAGTTTTACATTTTTATCTGTGGGACTCTGATTTGGCTGTTTGTGTAGAGCCAACAGAAGGTCATCTCTGGACATCTCAAGGTCAGTCAGGCTGTTAATAATTAACGTTAGAAGAGAATAAATTCATTTTAAAAATGTCTTGATTATAAAATATGATTATTATGATTAATTTCACACTGCACATCTTCCATACTCCTATAGCATGTTCAGTGTACTAAAATTATATCTTATTTGTGGACATGTGGGTACTTTAGGCAGTCAGCTTAAGTCAAATCTCAAATCAAAATTCTTAGTCTATATAGAGATTCCATATTGAGCTCTCTTCAAGTAGTTAATGCCACTCATCTCTATGTGAAATGTAATTCTTAAAAGCTTGAGTTTTAGAGTGTTTTGCTGTTTGCTGCAAAGCATATCAAGTTTAAATACTGATAAATTTAAACTGCTGATATGCAGATGTCTCTTAAAACTATTCAGCTCTAAGCTATTGTTTAAAATTAAAGACAGCTCTATTACGCTGATTTCTTTGTAATTTAAGTGATCTCTTCTTCACAAAGTTAAAATAGCAAATAAAAAAAAATTGTTTATTGCTAAGGACTGACAGAAGAACCTCAATGAAATAGGTTAATTTAGTAAATCTAGATAACTTACACAATTATTTTGCTATACATAATAAATTCGTCTTTGTTTAAACCTCTAAAACTTTTTGCTGGATAAATGAAGAGTTTTACAAATGTGACAATCAGAGCTACTATTATAGCACTAAGGAATACTCACTGTTTGTGGGCCTGCAGCAGTTTGCCTTCCATGATCAGCTCTTTGGTTTTGACCACACTTTCAGGTACAGTGAAAATGTGCTTCAAATTCTCTTGAGCTGCTGACAGCTGTTTTTTACATGTAAATGAAAAGATTATTGCATAAAAAATAGTCCACAGTGCAGTTTCTTTGTTACTATTAAACCCTTCATAGAATAGAATTGTTATTAAGTATAACATAGTGATTAATTGATGGAGTGCATTGAGAAAGCGGTAAAGTTAATGTACCACAAAGACAAACACAACAAATTCTAAGAAAATACAAGAAATATTTGGAAATCTAATTTAAACATTTTTACTCAAGAGCCTGTTACGTATCTAGGCATTGTTACCTAGATACTATTTTTTTTTCTTGACCTGTAGGTTGTCTGCCCCTTGTGTAATAAGTTTTTTTTTTATTTTATTTTTCACGGTGAGTCAAGCCACACAGACAGTGACCGGTCCTTGACCTATGTGTGTACCTCTGGTTGAAAGGAGGGTGGTTTTTTTTTTCTTCTGTCTCTTTGAAGAGCGTTCTAGATCTGGGTGTTGATGACTTTCTGTTCTAGAAATTACTAGATATCGACGCGCGGTAGATTATATAAAGACCGCTCGCGTAACGTTGACAGACAGACATACGGAGACAGCCGTGAGACAGAATAGCGGAGACATTGCGTGACCCGTGCGAGGTATACCAATTGATCGTGTAAGTTAAGATTTTTTTTTTCAAGGCCTTGCTTGTATTTGTAATTATATTTTCAAACTTGTATTGTAATATTTTTACATGCCATTTTTGTAAAAGGGTTTTGGTCAACCCTTCCATTTTGTATTGAGTTATATTATGATTAAACATTAATTTGATATTTTACCTTCCGATTTCTTGTGTCATTTTTTTTTTTTTTTTGTTATTCATTGTAAGTCTCTGATTAAATTCAGACTTAAGATAAGTGACACAACTACCTTTTTCTATTGTCACGTTCCCCTAGGCAAGCCATTTAAAAGTAGAATTCAATTTGTAATACGTGACAAGCCATACAAAAAAAACAAAAAAAAAACAACTTAAGTTAGAATTATAATAAAAGGTACATGCAAGACTATAAGTTAAGGTTAAAAATATCTGCCTGGTCGTGCGGTTTGCGCGCTGGACTGTCGTTCGGATTTATCGACGGTCGAGGGTTCAAACATTTTACAAACATCTGTAAGTTACTTTTCTTTTTTTTTTAATTGTAAATGTTCCAATTTGAAAAAAAGTAATATAAATTTATATACAAACATTATTGTTATCATCTTGGTCTATACTCACTTGGCAGAAAATATTATTTTCTTCTTTCAGATCTTTTAATTTCTGGTGCAGGGGCTCAATGATTCTGTAGTTCTCCTCTATATCATCCAGGCTAATGATAAAACAATATGTATATAAAAAAAAGTTAATGTTTAGCAGAATTATTAAATCTTTCTTAGTGATAACTTTTTAAAAGGGTAGAAGATGTAATATTTGCTACTTTACTCAGTGTATGATAATTTTGGAAAGGTCTGTGACAAAAACATACTGTTAATACCTTTGTTTGATCTGATAGACATCTTGGAGGGCGCTCTGCAACTGATTGAGTCCAGTACGAACTCCATCTAATTGAGACTGCACAGCGGTTTTCAACATGGCTTCAACAGAGGCCTTATAATGTACATAAAAATATTTGAATAATAGAATAATAAAATTAAAGTATAAAAACACTTTATTTGGGCTACAAACAATGAAGAAGGTTACATACAGCAGTTAGCTGTTAAAAAAAGATTTAAAATTGCTAATCGTTTTTTTTAATCAAAAATTTAAAAATATACCTTTAGTTCTGTATATGTGTCTCTTGTTCAGACATTCTTTCTTCATAAACTTGATAAATTAAACAAAGCAAACTGGTCTAGAACAAGGTTTTATATCATAAGTAGAAGTAAAGTTCCCCTTTAAGACCGTGCGATCTATAGGGCAGATGATATAAAGGTCATCTGTTTCTGAGGTCCACGGTTAATGACCATAACAATGACCAACCGCCTTTGATTTTCCCCAAATTATGTCAGGTACCCATTAAAGCTGGATGGACTCAGAAGTGCCCAAAGATCCAGAAATAAAAAATCCCAGTCTTCACCAGCGCTTTATCACTAAGCCAACGCATCTCCTTTGTATAATGAGAGTTACACGAAAAAGCCTATATTAATCTCATGTCTTAATGCATAACAAACTGCTTTGAACATGATGACAGTTTTACAAGAAAAACCAACCTTTTTTCTAGCAACTCTTCTTTTGTAACTGTCAACTTTATCTAATTGATCTGGTCTCTTTAGAGATGAATAGAAAAAAAAAAAAGTATTACAACTAATGTATTAATTTTTTTCTAGGACAGCATATAATTAATTAACATTTGTGATTATGACCAAGGAAAGAATACAGAGAAGATTTTACATTAAACATATTTTTTTCAAAATTTCAATAAGTAATAATTATCTATTATCTAACTAACACACACAAAGCAAAATGTGAACCAGGATTTATGATAAAAGAATATGAGATACATTAAAATGTGAAGAGTTCCTACTGCCTAACAAAGACATGGTTAAGGACTTGATTCTCTACTATTATATATATACTATTTGCATCCGAATGTAGTTTTTTTAGACTGTGTCAATAGGATCAAAGAAATAAGGTCGAACCTGCAATAAACTTGCGACATGTTTGGCAGCAGCTTGTCTTGCTTCCACCTCCAAGCGACCAAGGTCTAGTGGAGCAGGGGCAGGACCTTGAGAATGTTCTGGATCTTCATCATCATCTATACTTCCACTCATTATGCTTTGTTACAATAGTGCTAAATCTTGCTTTTTAAAAAAAAAAATAATAATTCAACATCTTTTTAGAAATTTTCATTAAAAAATATTGATAAATAATGCAGATTAATTAAGGATGAAACAGTATTAGTCATATAATGTTGGAAAGGTCATAGCTGTAATAAATAAAAATGACTAGGCTCTAGATTCTTTTAAACCGAGTATTAATCAAACATAATTGACTTAATTGAAATAGAGCTAGTTGTTGACAGCAAGATTCAGAGATGTATATGATTATTATTACTTTTCTTCTATTTTAATGTATGTTTTTAATTTATTAGTAGTTAAAAGTTAGGCGATCAATCACTGAGTACTGGCATCTAATCACTGCGATGAGTACCAGCACCTATTTTTTTTTTACAACAAAATGCACTGTATATAAAAATGTAATAATTATTATATATATATATATATATCATAATTCTTGATGTAGAGGCAAATCTATGACAGCTAAAAGTCTGGGCATGGAGATGTAAAGCACAGGATAGATAAGAATGGAGAGATGTCAGGGCCCTCCATCATACTCCATGACCATGGGCTGTAGCGCCACTGGGATGGATCTAGAATCTAGTAGTTCTAGATCTATATTTTAATAGTAAGAATTAGAATAGATTAATATTATTATTAATAATTAATCTAATAAATATAAGTTTAAGATCTAGAATCTAGACTTTAAACTGGAGAATTATTATATATTATAATATTTAATTATTATTTATTATATTATCTTTAATCTTATTAATGAATTTTTCATTATTATTATTTATACTTTTTTAGATCTAGAATCTAGTAGTTACCTAGTTTAAGTCATTAACTTCACTGGCAGAATGTCTTTGTTGGAATTAGAACACTTAGATTCATTCACCTAACAGTCCTTACTTAAAAGGATCTAGAATTCTAGATCTAGTATTGCTCACTATTATTGTTCTACTATATATATTGACTATATACTACTAGATCTATATAGATCTAGATTAGTCTGATGATAATTTAAAAAGCAACTCTAGACCTACAGTAGACAGTCTAGATTCTAGAGACACGAGAGTTATGCCATAAAATGGGCGTTACCCATGTAATATCAACAATTGATTTGTGAATAGATGTTATCTAAATCTAGTCTAAATCACAGACCTATATCTAGTATATATATATATATATATATATATATATATATATATATATAGGTCTGTAATCTAGACTTTTAGATGCACAAGACCTATATATATAGGTCTGTTGTTAGATGGTTGGATTTATAGTATTCTAGTTTCATAACAAAAGTAAAAGTAGAAAAATGAACATTGCGGCAAGGACAAATTTAGTTACTTCATTGAAGTTACTTTACCAGGTAGATCTAGATTATTAATGAGTAGTAGATCTAGATTATTAATGAGTAGTAGATCTAGATGTAGATCGATTCTAGATCATTATGATTGTCATACATTGATACATACTTACATTCTAGATCTAGACTAGTAGTACTAGTACTAATTTAACGACAGTTAAGACATTAAATTTAATTGATTAAGTTAAACTTTTAACAGTTAATCGGATGATTAAGTAGATACCTTTACTAAACTTTACATTATTATGATATCAATGGTAACAATATGGTTGATAACATTGTGACTCATTGTCATTGTGAATGACTGTGTTACATAGACATGATAGAAATAGAGTGATAGACATTTCATTTTTTATGATGATAGAGATTGGTGATAGACATTTCATTTCTTTTTGTGAGTTCTGGATAGCCTTGTCTAATAGCTCTAAAGAAGAAACGTAGGTTTTTGTTCCAGTGCAGAAATATTTTTAGAGCTTCTTTTTTTCTTTTGGATTCCCTCTGCATTCCATTGTAGGATTTTTAGACTTTTGGTCTTGGAGTGTTGGCCTGTAGTTTTTACTTTCTTGTCCCTGCTCCTGGCTCCACAGGCAGAGATAGAAGAACCATCAGCTCGCTTGTACAGGCTCCTTCTAGGCAGAGAGCGATAGGATTCCATCTAGGCAGGATGCCACACCTATTAGAATCATTACTGAACTCCTACATAGATGAGTTGCCAGTAGGCCCATTGACTCTGACTTCAGCCTGCTTTTCTTTTTGGGTGTGCTGCCATAAGCCTTTGATCATCCAAGATCATCTGCAAGGCAGCAAGTGTTTATTTTCTAAGTTTTCTCTCCTAGATGAACTGCTATCCCTAGCTAATAGGCTTTATCTGCCTGGGTTTAGAGTTAGAGCGGCCTATACTTGCTTTTTGCAATCATTTCCGTGGATTTCTGAGATGATTTTAGTAAATATTCTAACCACTGGAATACTCCATCTCATCCTCCATGACTGCAAACCAGTTGGTCCGCAGCTGTTTATTTGGTATTCACAGCTTACCCTTATATATAGATATCTAAGAGTCCTTCCCCTATTCGCCACCTGGGGATGCGCTTGGTAGAAGGTGGTAGCTCCCTCAAGATAACTAGATCTAATCTAGGTCTCTTGTAGATTGTAAATAAATCTAGTCAATCTAGATATATTAGTATCAATATTAGATGATCATAATCATTAATCATAATATATATATATATATATATATTTACAGTGTGTGTCAAAAAAAATGTATACACGCTTAGAACTGTCATAGACAATTTATTTCCCGTTCTACAATGCTAAATTTCTGGACATGGTAAGCTTAATGTCCAATTAGAAAAATAAATGTGATTGATGTAAGAAATGTCCAAAGTGGTGGCCTTCAGCATCAATACGTTGCTGAGTACGAGTCAACACTGATTCCGTAAATCGTACTAAAGTGTCCACTGAGATTTCTGGGCACACTGCCTGAATCTCATTCCTCAGAATGCGTAGCACACTACTAGCACTTACATGACTCTCACATGCCGCTTACCTTGACGATTTTTGAGGTGAACGCTGAAACAGTTCCAAGACCGCAGTTGTGGACTCATCACTCGACCATTATGCACATCACACACTGTTTCATGAATTTCGAATTTGTCTCATTGACGTGTAATTGTTAACCTTGAAGGTGGTTCTGTACTATACTCACGTCTCCATTGTCTTCGAACCGCAGCAACATTCTCAAACTTCCAGAACCACTTAATTATCTGCTTCCTCTCTTCAAAACTCAAACACAGGTCCGCCATGTTGCAATTACTGATGCTGAAGGCCACCAGTTTGAACATTACTGACATTAATCACATTTTTTTTTTCTAATTGGACATTAAGCTTTCCATGTTCAGAAATTTAGCATTGTAGAACGGGAAATAAATTGTCTATGACAGTTCAAAGTGTGTATACATTTTTTTGACGCACCCTGTATATATATTTATATATATATATATTCATTGATAGTATAGTATTAAAGTATTGTCAAATATTAATACTTTTTAAAATGATAGATCTAATCTAGATCTATAGATATATAGATTTATTTACAATCTACAAGAGACCTAGCTAAGATCTAGTTATCTTGAGGGAGCTACCACCTTCTACCAAGCGCATCCCCAGGTGGCGGATAGGGGAAGGACTTAGATATCTATATGTAAGGGTTAGTAAATTCTTGAAAAGGGTAAGCTGCGTTGGCTTGACAATTAAAAAGTCTTAAAGTCAAACTAATTAAAAAGTACTCTGAGATGAATCAGCTCTAGTCTCGGCTAGTTATATATTACATTAAGTCAATAATCATTAAGCCACACACATGGAATTATGAAAAGAACAAGACTAATCTAGTTTTATCAGTCAATTTTTACAACTAGATTTATATTAATACACACAATTCAGCTTGACTGTATAGTTGGACATTGTTGAGAATCACAACAACAATCAATTTCTTTATTTTATATTTTGGGGTCATGGCCGATTGGTAAAGTTATTGGCTTATTAACCAAGAGTTCCTAGGTTTGAATCTCACTGAAAAACTGAGATTTCAAGGGCGCCTTTGAGTCCACCCAACTCTGATGAAATGAGTACCTAACATTAGTTGGTCATTGTGTTGGCCACATGACACCCTCTTTAACCATCAGCCATAGAAACCGATGTCCATTACATTATCTGACCTATTGATTACAAAGTTAGAAAGTGGTACTTTATTTTACTTTTATTTTATATTCATGCTTTTAATTTACTAAACAATTTAAAATTTTGCTCTGCTTTTTTAAAATCAATTTATGTTTATATTCATGTTTTTATATTCATAAAAGTAGTAAATTGAAAACAAAATTTTTTTTGGAAAGGAAAAAGGGTTGGGGGCATTTTTGTGACTGAAATCTGAAAGATATTGCCTGAATTACAAAAGATATGAATTTTTAAATATATAATTATTTTTTTTTTTTTTTACCCTGTTAGTGCAGACATTTTCTACAAAAATAGTTCAACTTTTTTATCTACCACATATTTGCACCAAACGCTATACTCAACAATAGATAAAATCTTAATGATTCAGTTTTATTTTATTTTTTAATTTAGTGTGACGATACGAAACTTGCATGCAAAAGTTCATTTGAGGTGTTCCCAGCAAACCGTGAGAAACTTTAAATTTTAACTTAAAACGATTATTTTCCTGTCCACCCATGACTAAATTCTTGTAGGATTTATCTCCCCTCGTACTGTTTCTCACGGGACGAATCTCGACGTAAAACATTATCTAGCTTCTCTAGGGCTGACTTTTAATTTTTGACCGCTGGACAGCTGACCAGCACACAATGGTCGCGGCACCAGCGCTACACGCAGCAGCTTAATAACTTTTCACGCCCATTCCCCCTTTCTAACCCCCCCCCCCCCCCCCCCCCGCAGGATACGCACCGCTCTAAGAACAGCGTTGCACCCGGACTGGACAAATGCATATTCGTCTTAGTCCCTACTCTCACCGCACAGGCCATAAATCGGACATGACGCCTGACATCTCCGGTACATCGATACCGGTGAGAAAATCACATAGCTTTCTTCCCCACCCGTTAAACGAAATGCCCCAACCATATATATAGAGAGAGACCCAAGCATTCTAAGTTAGGCCCGCTAGGATTCATATAGTCTCCTCTATTAGGAAGTTTAGTTGTGAGGTTTCATTAGGGACAAACGGGTAAGTGTAAACATTTTACTATACTTATTTTATCTTATAGGAATGTGTGAGTACACATTAGTACACAACCACGTTCCCCTTCATTACATTATGACATTATTGTGTATGTACATTGTGCTATTCTATGTCAATGCTATATCTTCATATAGTATTATTAATGCCGCTATGATTGTCCAAGTTTGAAGCCATAATTATTATATTTGATGTGTTATGTTCCATCCATTCCTGTATCTTAGTGATTGATGTAAACAATAACCTTTCGTGAATCTTAGTACTGTCTATGAACTTAGATCACAGTGCTCTAAACTTACAGAGCCCATGTGAAATTAATCATTTCACTTTTCTATTATATCCCTCATACATATTATTATGTCTCACACACTTGTGAACTTATGATTCCTTAGATGAGTTTAATTTTGATTAATTATGTCAAACCCTTATCATGTATCTCGATCCCTAGTATTTTATTTTCATCTTATCCTTTAGTATATAATATGCTCATTCCCCATTGTACTATAACTGATTGCTTATCGTCGTAATCAAATTTAATGGATGAATCTTGACTAGTATCATCCTACATTGTATGATGACACATTTATTGTGGTTATCTTACTCGTATCTTTTGTTATTGAGTTATACGCATGCTTTAAGATTTTATACTTAATTGTCTTAAATGCCTTATTGGGATTGATACCAATGCCTACATCTGATTGATTGCAAGGCATATGGGAATCCCTGCTCAATGCCTTTAGAAGGTTCCTAATTGTCTGTCTTATCCCCAGCCTGGTTGCTACCCCTGATTGCTACGCACGATTGCTACACCCGATTGCTACAACTACCAGATCTCCACCCAAAGCTGTAACCGGGGCAGACCACACCAGATACACCCCCCCCCCCCCCAATTATATACCTGTTAGCAAGAAGGCATTGCCTACTGTCCTTGGCCTTAACATATTGACCAGTGTCCACAGTGCCTTATACTGCCCAGTATCATCTGCCCAGTACCCGGCCCAAACTGTCCACTGCCCTATAGCTATTGCCTAATGCCGACAGATTAGAGCAACCTTTGCTGCAGAAGACAAACTGGTGTTGAGTTAGCACGGCTCTCTACGAGCTAGAGATCACAGCTGAGAGATCACCCCACTACAACTTAGTCTGCAGCACCAACCCTCTCTACTGCTAAACAGGCAGCGGCCTCACCCTAGAGCCAGCTTGCCTACAGCATAGAGACTATCCCGAGCCGACGTCCTAAGACAGAGCCGGATGAATCATCCTTCTGAGTGCTAGTCCTTCGACCGCCAGAAGACGACCCACAACCCACGGGCTAGCAGCAAAGAGTATAAGTACCCAAGGCATAGGAACACTCTTCTTCTCCTCCAACCACTCACCAATCCATGATGAGCAGTCCTATTAAATATTAGCACCTTCATTTCATTTCTTAATTATAAATTTATTTGATCATTTATCTTTTGTAAACTTTCATTTATTAAATTATTTTCATTTATAAACTTATAATATTGGTCTGTTCTTACTGTTAGTTGCGGTGTGCCTGTACAAAATCTTATATGTGAGCGGGATAAAATTAATAAATCTCCCCTAGACTTCAATAAACTAGCCAACTATTGACTAATTAAACATCTCGTCACATTTAGTATTCTGTATTTCATAGGTAGACTTCTATAGTCAGTCATAAAAAGAACATAAAAGCTCTTCAAGTGATAAAACAATTAATTTCTTAGTAGAATATAAATTAACTTTTTGGTATCTTACAGCCTCTTTGCACTGGTTGCGCAAGAAGGCTACTGGCTCCTGCAATATGCACTAAGATCAGACATCTCAAGGTAGGTCTTTTGTCATTTCTTATTGCTTACAACTCTACAAAATCTCTCTACAGAAAAAAACAAATGTCTTCATAAAACATACAGACTTTGATTATTACTTTACAGCTAATAATAAAACTTATCTTCATTTATAAACATTAGAGTAAATCCTAAAGAGTATAAACTTCACCTAGTTTATCAGCATTCTCCACCCCAGCAGACAAAGACATAGTGCTTAATTTAAATGAATTAAAAAACATAAAAGATATAGATGTACAAGAAAAAAGGGATCCAAAAACTATTAGCTAGCATAAAACCAATTAAAATGTCTTGACCTGATGGTATTCCAGCTAAATTGCTCAAAGAAGTAAGCCAACTGTGTTCAAAATACTTTTTTAGAGATCACTTAATCATGGTATGGTACCGAAGGGCTAGAATTAAGCTACTGTCACTCCCAAATTTAAAAAAGGGAAATTACAGACCAGTATCTTTTAGAGAATGGAATGGGTTGCCTGAATTAGCCAGGAAGAACAACAACTTGGTAGAGTTTAAGTAACTGATTAACATAACATGACTAAATAAACACATGAAATGGGTAGGATATAATTATCTTATCATTTGAATTCAGGTCTTTAATCTATAAGATAAGATGTATAGATTCAAAGTTTGTTATTTCTATGAGTACACTTTAAATCTTTTAAACCCTTTTAATTGTTTCCTATTGTACTGTATTTCTAGGCAAGTCAGCACACAGCAAGCAACAATTTTATGAGTGCCATGTCAACATGGGACAAGTTTAAATGGAACTTGGGCTTGACTGGGAGGCTTAGCGTTTCAAAGCAGGTTGTTTATTATATTCAATCATAGTCACATATTTACCATTTGTATCATTCAAGTAGCAATCTTTGTTTTTGTTTTAAAATAGTGCCATAAATTTTAAATACACACCATAAATAAATTAATGCTGAAATATTTAGACCACAATGTTAACTCCAACCTGCAAGTACAAAAGGTCCTAAACCAGTCTGCACGACATGGCCTAAATTGTGCTGATGTGCCCTAAATATCAAATATCAAACATAGCCTAAACAAGTTAATGGCTCATCTAGATGAGATGGTATTTGACCTAATTCTGGCCTTTTTCTTATGAATGCAATTGAATGAATGATAGTATATTAGTATTTATTGCTCAATATTCTCAAAATGATATTTTCAACTAATGACTATTTTAGTATAGTAGTTTTACATATTTGATTTTATTCCACAAGTTGAGCCTATGCAAATAGTGAAAACAAAGCCTCTAGGAATTCATGTTTAGAGTAAAACTTGTCCATTCTAAGCTTCAAAAAGTAGCTTATGTTCAATTATAGAATTCTGTTAATTTAAATGGTAATATGCTGTTGTCTTTACAAAAACAAAAAAACTAGTCCAAGATTTTGAAAGAAATTAATTAAAGAAAGATTTATTAAAAGCCCCCTTCAGTTTTTTGTTAATATTTTATAACTTTTGAGACAAATCTTTGGTAATTTTTTATTTTAGAAATTGATCACTTCAGGAGTGAAGCTTTACATCTGCTGTACAGATTTCATTGACTTAAGTGAATTTGTTCGAGGTAAACATGTTGTTAATTGTGCAGTATTAAATGTGAAATATCGACTATGGGTGTTAACAGAGTGTTTATCTGGTCACATGGCTAAAGTTCAAAACTCAGAATATATATATATATATATAGGCACAATCATTTTACTTATAATTCTTCATTTGCTAATGGAGGCTACATGGACACTATTATCTCTTTTCTATTTGCAGTGGTCAAACTTCCAGACACATTCACAGCTTGGTTTTTATTGGTAAATTTACACCTGTGGTGAGTGGACTGCCTCCATATTGTTATATATTATTAGTAATGTGTATACTAATGTCTCCTTTAATTTCACTTTCCAATATCTTAAAATTATGACTTTTAGAAAATAAACTTCATATGTTTAGTCTAAATTCTTAATATTTGTTTGTGTGTGTGTGTAGGATGGTCAATGTCAAGGTCAGCCAGATGGGTAAAGAAGGTGAATTAATGAAGACTAACATGTATAAAGCAATGTGGAATGATGTGGAAAGAAGATTAAACACTTTCAAGGTTAGTCTTGTCATTCTCTTCTTTTAAACCCTAATGATAGGGATTTTATCTAAAGCAAAAAAAAATGTCTAGGTATTGAATTTCTACAATATATATTTTCAAAATTAATAAAAGAAATAAACATTTGCATATATTTGTGGTTTATATTTTACATTTATTAAGGCAAGAAAAGCTGTAACTGTTTTATTAATACACTCCCAAAAAGTCACACCAAACAGCCACCATCAAACAGATTCTGAAAGAACATATTAGCTTAATTACCATCATGCATAGTGAAAACTCATTAAAGAACAATTTCTTTGCTTTAAGAAAGAAAATTGGGTATGAGAATGGAAAGGGTGGTAATAAAAACAACTGATAACTAGCTCACACAAATGACTAGACCTAGATTGCAATAATTTTAAAGTATTTTATTAGAAAAATACATTTAAATCAAATTTCAATAGCTATAATTTAACTTATATAAGCTTAATTATTGCTTACAAAAGCTTCAATTTTTTTAAGTTTATTAAAACTGGAACTCAAGTTATACCATCACAATTTATCTCCAATATTAGAACCAGACCAGTAGGCTTTTGTGCGCTCAGTCTAGTAGTTTCACTAGATGTCAATATCTGCTTGACCATAGCTACATGTATTTTGTTTTCTTTTCTAGAATTTTTTTTTACTTAAAAATATAATTTTCCAGGCAGAAGTTTTCATACAAGTAAATATATAGATTCAAAAGAAATCTAATAGGGACAATCAAAACATTTACAAATCAATTTTGTTCAAGGCATAGAGAACAGATTTGATGTACTTCTTTTCATTTGAATTGTTCAGACTTCTTTCTTCATTTTACCATTAAATACATAAGTAAAAAAATCTTTGAAACCGAGCATGTGCTTTGTAGAACTCTGAGACTTTCTAAAATTCGTAAATTTAAAAACTAATGCTAAATCTAGGTTTTAAAATATTTGATTTCTTTGTATTTTTATGTGTTTATTTTCCTATTTTGTCAATGTCTCAAATTTTCTCAACACTAGGATATGACTGGAAGAGAAAAAAGGAAAAGCCTAGAAAATTATTATAGTGATATGATTTCATCTATTCTTTATTATGATGAAGTAAGTACTTTTTTTAAAACTTTTTTTTCAGAAAGAAATTCAGGAAATGCAGTGGTGCTTTTTTTTTTTTAAACTGTTTAAACTTAATGATATAATTCTCAAATTAAAAAAAATATCTTTTTCTCATTATTCTGTTTTAAATATATATATATATATATATATTCCATAGGCTAGAACATGTATCCTAGATTGGGTAAATAGATATAAAAAAAAAACAACTTTTTATGCTTTAGGATTTTTCTCAAGAAAATGTTGCAAATATCAGCAATTCTATCATTTTGAGATCACTAGGCTTTTGAATTGAATATCAGTGACAAATTCTTCTAAAGGGGTCTTTAAAGCTCAAGGGAGTCAAGTGAACTTGGATATACAGCTGAGAGACCAAAACCACTTGGCCATGGTTTGGCCACCTCCTAGGGGGCTTGAGTTCAAATCCCAACTTAAACAAAGTTCTGTTTGCTGAGTACCACTGCTCCACAAAGAGATTGAACAATAGCATATCGAGCATGCAATAAGCATGAAAGTTGTGCTTTATAAAAGCAGTTAAAAAACAACAACTGAAAGGCCAATAATATTGATTAGTTATCCCATAGATAACTTTTACCTACTATTGTGGTAAAGCCTGTGTCCCTAAATAATCTTAGTAATAAAAAGGATTGCATGAAACTGATGAAAGTTTTATATATTTGTATCATTTAAAATCAGTTTATATAATTACTTTGTATATTATTATTTCTTTTAAGGGTTTGATAGGCTCTGACAAAGACCTGGCTAACTCACTCTGGGTGCAACTATTCTGCATGGAACCTAATATCCATGTTGATCAGTTAGAGATAATGGTGGAATATGTTAGGAAACAGGTAATTAACAAATACACATACATGTAATCACAAATAAAAAACTTTAAGCCTTTTAACCATTCTTGACAGTGTAAGTTACCTGGTTAAAATGTCACAATTTAGAAAATTACGCTTAGAAAAAGATTTTAATTTTCTGAAATCTGATCACTTATAAACAACAAAACTTATTAGTTGAAATGAATACGAAAAATTATGAAAATTTAATTAATTTAAGAAGATGACAAAAAAACTAATAATTATAATTTGATTCATACAGTGATATTAACTGTCTAAAAGGTCAAGGCATTTTAACTAACTTCAAAGACAAACTTTATATACATACATGCATTGCAATATTGTTATCCTTATGTAACAAAAAGCTTAAGGTAATTTAAATAAATAGAAAGTAATCGTAATATTTTCTAAGATATATTTTTAATTAGCAGATCTTTGTTTATGTTATTTTTCCTTTATTATAAATCATTTAGTACACTATTTTTCTTAAAAATTCAAAGTTATTAATGCCCAACATATGACTAGGACATTTGCTGACACCTTAGTACTGTTTCTATCGGCAGGTGTATCACCATGATCAACTTGATCCAGACCTCATCATGAAGACAGGCTATGTGTCCTTCCTTCCTCTGCTTGGGGAGAAGCTCAATTTACAGAAAGCTGAACACGATTTTAAGAAGCTATGTGAAATTTAGTGCCATGAAATATATATATATATATATATATATATATATATATATATATACTTTTTTGTTGTTGTTGTGTATGAAATGGTTATCTTTGCTGCATCATAGAAGAGTCTTACTTGGACTTCATACTTAGGCCCTTTAAGTAAAAATTCAGATATTAGCCATTTACATTCATGATTGTAAACAAACTATTTTACCAATTTGAAAAAAAAAATCTATCCTTTTAACTTAAATTGGATATTTGAAGTAAAAATTATGTCACACAAGATTATCATTGAAAATTCATTCTACAACTAAATTAAAAAATCTTTTTGGAACCAGAACATAATTTTTTTTTAAAAAAAAAGGAAATGGTGGTCACGCTATAGGAGTGTTTTGGGACCAGTTTCTTGTTCAGGCCTCTTGATAAAGAATGCAGTTGTGAAGGACATGGTCAACACTCCACAAGGAGAGATTTTGCCAGTCCTAATTTCTAGCTTCCGGAACATATGTTGTCTCATTCTGTTGTGTCTGGTTCTGAGGCGAAAGATAAGACAGTCATGTCGGGATAGCTTATAATAGGTGTCATCTTTCTTGTGATTTAGATGAGAGATTTTCGATTTCTCATTTATTCCATTACTTTCTTAATTTCTTCCGGATAGAGAGCTGCCTGATTTGGAAATCACTGCTCTTGTAATATGCAATACCTAAACACAAACTCAGTTTAACTGTGAATTAATTGTAAATAAGAACTAGAAAGATTTGTTTGTTTGTTGCCAACTAAAGTCTAATACCGGTAAATGTTTTGAAATGTTTAAACAAATTTTATATATAGAGTTATATATTATAGAGTTGTGGGTTTGGAATGTTATGTAGGAATTTATTTTGTTTTTTTGAAAGTTTGTTGAAATGTGAGTTGGAAATCAAAGAGTATTAAAGGCACATTCCTCGTCCCATATGCTAGGACAAATTTGTACAAATACTCTTTCTTCCCTAGTGCTTTTAGAGCATGGAATGGGTTGCCTGAGCTAGCCAGGAAAACCAGTGACTTGGCAGAATTTAAGTCATTGGTTAATATGCATGACTTAATGCATGACGCGTAGGATATAATCATCTTCTTTTTTGAATTAACGTCTGTATTATATAAGATAAGATATTATTAATAAGGTGTAGTTAATATACATACAAATAAAATCTTTATTTCTTATAATATTTGTTAATTATCAGTGAATTATGATTTTGTGGTGGAATAAATCGCTCTTCCTGTCTACAAAAATCAGTGTCTACCAAGCAGTGGTGCTCTCCACCTTTCTTTATGGATCTGAGGCATGGGTACTAGACAGAAAGTAACTAAGACTTCTGGGACTCTGAGGCATGGGTACTAGACAGAAAGTAACTAAGACTTCTGAGGCATGGGTACTAGACAGAAAGTAACTAAGACTTCTGGGACTCTGAGGCATGGGTACTAGACAGAAAGTAACTAAGACTTCTGGGACTCTGAGGCATGGGTACTAGACAGAAAGTAACTAAGACTTCTGGAACGCTTTCACCAAAGATGTTTTCGCTCCATCACGGACATACGGTGGAGATACCACAATACTAACAGCGATGTTCCTGCGAATGCCGGTATGGGCAGTATAGAGGGACTTCTTATGGTCCGACAGTTCCGCTGGTTAGAGAACATATTGCATATGGGCGACGAATGTATGCCAAAGGCAGTCTTTTTTTGGTGAGCTAAAAGGTGGTCAGCTAACTAAGGTGCCCCATGTAAACGCTTTACAGACTAGCATAGCTCCCAACTTGCTTTAACTGACATAGATGAGAGCACCTGGCAGCAGGCGACTTCAGAATGAGACAACTGGAGATCACTTACAAAAGCTACGGGATACACATTTGAGACCAAAAGAAAATCCACTGCCGAAGATACGTAGACGACGAAAAGATAAACTGAATCGACCACCTGCGGAAAATGGTTGTCTGCTCTAGATGTGGCAGACTATTTTAATTATTCTTACAACTACACACACACACACACACCTATACTTTTAGATTTCACAGTCAAACCTAAACCGAAATGTAGCATATATATATTTTTTTTTTCGTTTTTTTGGGGGGGAGGGGGGCATTTTAATTCAAACTTAAATCTTAAGCAATTCTTACTCAACAGTAAGATCCTTTCCTTTTTGTGTGTTTGTGTGTATGCTTTTCTTTCCCTGTGTATGTTAACTATGAAATCAGCTAAATTACATTCAAATACGCTTTCTTTTGTAATTGAAAATCTTCTTGCTATTCTCAAATGTTCTTTAGTCTTATAATGCTTCAAAGCAAAGTTTGAGTACCCATTGCAAAATACCAAAAAATCACAAGTCAAATAGATGTTATTTACAAGAGCAAAGCATATTTTATTAGCATATTTACTGGAAAACATAGCAGGACGTGGACAATACAGTTGGTTTAACTATACAATCGTAAATTCTTGATTAGCAACAATCAATCCAAAACAATTAGTTAAGGTAATTGGGCCATGTAAACTATTGGTCAACGGTCTATATAAATTCACTTGTGTGTATAAATGCAATATTTCACCTATTGTCGCCATTCAGCATTGTGTATAAATTCAGAAGTCTTTGTCGCTTTAGCGGGATATTTCCCTTGACCAGTCCTTCAGTCTGTCACGTGGCCAGTCTTCCATTCGGCCACCGTGTAAATACACTTTACAGTTTACCGCAGAACAACAGTTTTATCATGTCATATTCCCACCTACCGTAAGCCCACGTCGATAAATAAACATTTCATTTTCCATATGGTAGGACAAACACATACAAGGGCTGATCCAGTTCAATCTTAAGAACTAGTATAGTTGGAACAAGTGATGAGTATGCACCACTACTGGTATTGGGGACACACAGTAACATACGAATGTTTTGAAAGAAAGAAAACACATTGGCTGGAAGTTTCTAATCGTTATTACAAACACATCGATACAATTTTAAAAAGTAGCAAGAAAAACAAAACATTGACAAGGGCATGTGCCTATGAACTGTAAGGGGAATTTGTGAAGTACTATAGGTGTTTAAGAAATGAGGAAGTAAGATTGCGAGAATGTATGGAAATAAATAGGTTACAACTATATATCTCAATAATGTAGAAGTTATTTTCCTTATTCGATATCAAGCCAAATAAGTATAAGGTTAATTGATTTTTTAAATTGATTCATGTAGGTACAATAAATGATTAAAGTTTCCACTTGATCCGAGAATGTGTGTATAGAAATAGCGAGTGCGATTATCTAAGGGGACCAAACCCTACATATTTAGCTACATCTGTAAATACTAAAGGATTAATTTCCCTCGTTGGTGTCAAACAAAATAATTAATTACCAGTAAGTAATTGGTTAATTTTTTTTCATTGACTCATGCCTTGTCTACATTGAATAATTGAGTAAAGTTTCATGTACCAGGCAGACAGAGTGAGTTTGTAGAAAGGTTGGGGGTAGGGAGGTTAGGCCTAAATTTAGAATACTACATTTGTGAAGTTCTTTGAACTGGTGCTAAAATAACTGGACCATAAACAAAATGGTTTGTGTTAAACCAATCTCTATTTTGTAAGCATGTAAGTAAATTCTAAATCTAGATTTCTTCAGTCTTTGTGAAGAAAAATGTTTAGGTAGGATGTACCACTGTGAAATTCTTTGGCATGGTAAACAGCTCTTGGCTTTTTTTTTTTTTTTTTTTGGCAACTAGGTAGTCTCCCTTTGACCCCCCCCCCCTTTTTTGTTTTGTCACAACTGTGTCTCAATTTGTTACAGAGTAATTCAAAGGTAACTTTTTATTTATCACAGAGCTAGAATGTTCTAAGAGTGCATGCAAAAGTACTAAAGTTTAAAGGTCAGCTGTGGGTGTCTTTGTTACCTGTTTGTTATTTTAAGCGTTGTTTTTATTGCTATTTAGATCGCATACAATTAATGCTGACTCACTTTCGGAGTTAAATTAAACTTTTTTTTTTACATCAAAATGATGACAACTTTAATTTTGGCCCTCTCTTCTAGGAAGGAGGGGGGCTTAAGTATAAATTTAGAATTTCTAAGTCGGCTAATACAAGAAATGAGAAAAGATCTAAAGAAAAAAATTTAGAATAGTCATCTAGGAGTCATCCATGGGGTCATCCTTAATCTTCGGAATTGAAGACAATGTCTTGTATATATTTAATTCTTTGCCATTAATGTTTATTATTGAAGATTTTCATACTATAGGTTCTATACAGAAAGTATACTCTTTGTTTACAAATCTGATTTCTTATTCGTTTCATATTAAAAAAAAAAAAAGGAACAATTATTATATGGTTTTTAAAAATGTTCGTAACATTTCCTTATCCTGTACACCAGATACACCAAAAACCTTGAACACTGCCTCCATTTAATGAAAATCTCCGATATGTTTTTTTTCCCTTTAACAACTAAATGCGTGATATTACTCGCTACTATTAATCACCAACTTGCCCCCTCTTATGTGTGTCAGATGTGTCTAATTGAAATAACACGATGACGACGCTTAGTATATATTTTATATGCAAGTGCACATCTATTATGACCTCGACCTGGAGTTCTAAACGTTGCTGTTTGCTGCCCATTGTGGACGGTCGCCATAGATGATTTCTCCCTTGTTCGAAATGTAACTGGACTTGTCTGGTTTGAAAGGATAAAACCGACCGTCTGAGTTGGCAACGTACCCAAAAGAGCTCGACACTGGACCGTTTGACTGACCAAGGCCACTAGACCCATGGCTATTTAAGACTGCCCCATTGGAAACTTGTAATGGTCCATTGACATTTTTAGGAGATGAATTTTTTTCTTTTCCAGAATAATAAATACCGGAAGTTGGGTCGTATTGGTCGAAATAAATACCGGAAGATGATATTCCATTCAGAAATGAAGGCGGCAAGAAGAAGTCCCAAAAGGGAATATCTTTGCCTTTGTTTTTATCTGCTCGTTTGACTCTTGCATAAAGGTTCTCTTCCTTTGAAACACCGTCTTCAGATCGCCTTTTTCTTTTACCAGGTGGAGTCGTGGTTGGCTCGGGTGTCGTAGTTGTAGTGGGGCTAGGAATGAACGGGTCAATGCCTTGATTCATCAAGTCGGGGTTATCAGTGGGATTTAGGATGAAAGGATCCACCGGCCGGTAAGTGGGTCGAGGTTGATAGCGTCCAACCTGTGTGGACGAAGTGCGTGGGTAAGAATCTCCGCGCATCGGAATGTTGAGTGGTGGCACTACTTCCTGTTGAGTGTAAGAGCTCCCAGAGTTTGGCCAGCTTCTTTGCGCAGGTACATTTTGTTGAATATTGGAATCTCCGCGCGTAGGAATGTAAAGTGACGGCACTACTTGCTGCTGAGTGTATGAGCTTTCAGAGTTTGGCCAACTTCTTCGCGCAGGTACGTTTTGTTGGCTAGTGTATTGGGTATAAACAGTCTGAACTTGTTGTTTCTCCCGCCGTTGCTTCTCCAGCAGCTGCTTCTCTTGTTGCTGCCTGAGTTTCTGATTTCGTTGTAGTACTTGTCTAAACATGGTCATGGCATGGTTGTAGTTGGGGGCGCTAGACATAGCATGGTTGTAGTTGGGGGCGGTCGCAGGACCAAATGAAATTAAAGGATCGCCGTAAAAAACTTTATTATTGTAGAAGGTCATAGGTTTCGGTGGGCCTGACACTAGCGGGCCATCGACCTTCACCTCCATCACTTGCCTCTTTGATCTGGAGCTGAGCTCATTGGTAGTGCCCGATTCTCGTTTTTTCTTTTTCCCTGGAAGCGTGTCTCCGTAGTAACCATTAACTCGCCTCGGCTGTATCGCGTATGATCTGGGCCTAACGGGTTGCGGATTTAACACGTTTTGTAAGGTGTTCATGTACCACATCGATGCCATGTGTTTAAACATCTCAGGAGGCTCTTTACCTGGAGGGGGCTGAGCGCTTAAAGGTAGAAAAGACATGAACGTGCGGGTCGCCATGTTTCTCATGACGTCACCCCCGAATTCCACCGGCTTTCCCGTGTTGGGATCAGTGGCCGTTCCGGTCAGCAAGCCGTATACATCAAACAGGGGATTAATAGGGGCCGGGTCGCCGGGCTCAGCCCCGCCGAAAAGAAAGCGCTTGTGCCTTGAATGCGGAGTGGATTCTCTCTTGCGACGCCTCCCGTGGTAAGAATCGCCGTACATCCCGTTTCCGATGGCTGGCCTGTCGTTGGAAACGCTTTTCCTCAAAGTACTCATCTCCCGCGCGTGCATCAGCTTTTGAAAATTGGTAAACATCAGAAGCGTATTCATCATTTGCTCTGCTTCTGTTATCTCTCTGGCGGGTGCTAGACCGCCTCCTGCACCTAACCCCATACCTCCCATGCCCCCGCCACCCATTCCACCAACGAATCTTCTTAGTCGGAGATTGGGAAAGCCTACCAAGTTCATCACTTGCATTACATCAGCGTCAGAGTTTCTTCTTGGGCGTGTCACCCCTGGTTGAGTCCAACTTTCGTTCGTCTGGGTCTTAATGGATGTCGTCTGACCATTTTCACCCATCTTCACCTGGAACTCTTTCTCCACAGACCATGCCGTTTTCACGCTCGTGGTAAAAATATTATCGGTGGGGCCCAGTGTTCCAAGCGGGCCACCTTTGTCGTTCTTGGAAGAAGGGTCGAACTCGCCGTAGACGTTTTTGCTGGCAGCACACCTGCTTGGTAGACCTGATTCAACCCAGCTTGGGAGCAGATCATTCAGATAATTGAGAGGAACTTTGCTTTCAAAGGTCTGACGAAACACTTGGCTCATCTGAAGCCTAATTTTAAAAAGAAAAAATGAAAGAAAATGAAAATAAAACTCAATGGAATCAGAAAACAAGCAAATTAAAAGAAATGGCTTTAAAAAAAAAGCTTATATTTAGTGTAATTGTATCTCAATTAGTTTGGATCAGTTATGTAATTAAATTTGTGATAGATCTACACTTTACAATAATGAATCTGTACGATTAAATATTATTTTTACCAATTGTTTTTGTATGCTTTTATCTTTCTCAATATATATGATATGATTCTATAACCTGTCTGGACCAGTTGGAAAAGGGGAGAGGGGGAGGAAGAAGGGGGTATCTGGGTGAATGTCACCGTTATCGCTTTTTCAATGTATTTTAGACTTCAATTCAAAAGCCAAGGTTTAAGCCTCTTCTAATATATAATAGAAACAATGTACTTACGAAGTGGTTATGAAATAGAATGTTTTATAGTTATTTGTTGTTAGTTTCAAACCTTTAAGCCACGACCTTATGCTCTACATAAAGTATAAAGGGGATTAGTTCAACTTCTCCTACCTCATCTGTCAAGTGTAATTTCTTTCCATTGTTCGACACTAAGCAAAAATTAATTATCAATAGTTAACTGATTCGGTTGTTTAAATTGATTCATGTTTTGTCAGGTACAAGAAATAATTGGGTAAAATTTCAACTTGATCCGAGATTGGGAGAGGGGAAAAGAACGCGTCCACATTTTTTACCACAGACAGACAGAATTAAGATAAGCTTTGTAAAAATTATAAAACATGCACAGGTCCAGAAAAGGTGAAAGTGGAGGCACAATATATATATTTTTTTCATATGGATTGGGGAGAGCTATAGGCCTATATCTATATTGGAAACATTAAAACATGAATCACATCTCTATATGTTACATCGAAAAAAGGATGATATGGCGTGGTGGCCGAGTGGCAACGCTTACCTTTCAAACCTAGGGATCGAATCTTGGTGAAAACTGGGATTTTGAATTTCGGAATTTTTGGGACTCCTCTGAGTCCACCTAACTCGAACGAGTACTTGACATTAGTTGTGGAAAGTAAAGGCAGTTGGTAGTTGCGCTTGTAGTTTACAGTCGTCCAAATAAACAGATGACCTTTACACCATTTGCCCTATACTTTGCAAGGTCTAAAAGGGGAACTTAATATACTTTTAATCAGGTGGGATGCGCTACTTTTAATCGAGTTGCATGGGCTACTTTTAATTGAGTGGTATGTGTTACTTTTAATCGAGTGGTATGCGCTCCCTAAGTCAAGTGGTATGCTCTACTTTTAATCGAGTTGAATGCGCTATTTATAATCGAGTGGTATGTGTCACATCACTGTTTTGATATTGTGAATGTATTAGTTGAGAAGCACGAAGTCAACTTTCTATTTGTGTTTCACGTGAGAGACAAGAATCCACAGTTGAATTGTGGGGTGTTAATCACATGGTCAAAAAGCAGTAGTTGCCAAATTCTTGAGCTGTAAGGATGTCTAACGTAGTTGATTCAGTGATCTAATATCAATTGTGTACTTAGTATATTTCAATGGACTTATGTGGTATAATATGTATCTCTTTATGGCTGGATTTGCCAGTTTTATGAATTTTATTTCATTTTATGAACAATAAAAGTAATGTCTGCTACTCGGAAACTTTGTGATCAATATTACTATTTGTTGTGCTGTGCTGAATGAAGTAGACATACGAGATCAAAAGTAGTCAACTAGCTGAAGTCAAACAAGACATCTTTCATTATTTTAATACGTACAATCCAATGTCACTCAGTAAGAAGTTGACAGTATGCGATTTTTTAAATTGTGGTATGTACTACTTTTAATCGAGTTGTATGCGCTCCTTTCATTAAGGTGTATGCGCTACTTTTGATTGAGCGGTAAGCGCTCCTTTCACCAAGATGTATCGAGTTGTATGCGTTACTTCTACGCGCTACTTTTAGTCGAGTGATATGCACTACTTTTAATTGAGTGGTACGCGCTACTTTTAATCGAGTGGTATGCGCTCCTTTCATCAAGGTGTATCGAGTTGTATGCGCTACTTCTAAGCGAATAGTATTCACCACTTTTAATAAAGTGATATGCGCTACTTCTAACCGAGTGGTACGCGCTACTTCTAATCGAATGGTACGCGGTAATTTTAACCGAGTGGTATGCGCCTTGGATCGTTATCACGATGTTCGGATTCGAAACAAACCCGCTGCCACCATCCCTTGACATTGTTCCGGAGGTCTGGACTAGGATGTAGTAATCTTCCCTTTACATTGTTCCGGAGGTCTGGACTAGGATGTAGTAATTTTCCCTTTACATTGTTCCGGAGGTCTGGACTAGGATGTAGTAATCTTCCCTTTAAATTGTTCCTGAGGTCTGGACTAGGATGTAGTAATCTTCCCTATACATTGTTCCGGAGGTCTGGACTAGGATGTAGTAATCTTCCCTTTTGAAGGAACGCCCGAAACGTAAAAACTAAAGCAAACATGGTCGAAGAACCAGCAAATAGATATGATGATGATTTTTTTCTTCCTATAAAAAAAGTTTTGATATTTAAAAAAAACCGAAGTGTTTTTTTTTGGTTTGGGCAAAAATCTGATTAAAAAAAAAACTTAATCATTAAGGGAGAACGTGATGTCTGGTGACATATGGCTGACATGTGTATGTTGGATACTATGTGACATTACCTTCAATGTCATGCGGGGGATTTAGATTAACAAAATGAATTAATGGGAAGCACGAAGCTAGAAGTCTAATTTTGGCCTTATCGTTTAGAAAGTTCTTTGCTTGAAGAGAAACTAAACGTATCTTATAGCATTAACATGTTGACTACGTTGTGGACGGATGGAGCTCTTTGAAATGTAGGCGACTGGAAAGAGGGTTAAAAAGTTGAATGGGACTACTGGTTCTAACAAACCTTCTTTAAATGAGCATCTACTTGGATCCAAAAAAATAAATAAATTAGTAATAATAATAGAGTGCCAGAGAATGAAAATTAGTTAATTTCTACAACAATAGTCCTTATGATAATAATAATAATAATAATTATTATTATTATTATTATGTTAGAAAAGAACTAGTATTTATACTCTGGCACTGCCAGGGTCGAGTTTCATTAAAGGGAAACAAAATTCATCGTAGTCCCTTTATCAGTTTCCACCGAGGAATTTTCTGGTGATGTGGCAGGTCTGCAGAAGTACCGCCCTCTGACAGGCAACGAGAATGTTCCTAGGAATGCAGGGGCCTTGAAGGTATCTGTGAGGTCAGTTGTTATAATCCACTCGGTTGATATAACAATGGGGTATATTGTTGTTTTAGATAATTTCCATAAACTCTTAATCTCCAAGCCTAGGTTCCCATATTTTCTTTATTATTATTATTATTATTATTATCACAATAACAACAATATTAATACAGTGCCAGAGAATGAAAATTTAATAAATTCATTTATTATTATAATTGTTATTATTATTATGCATGTCAGGGCCAGAGAATGCAATAACTATTAGCTCTCGTTTAAATATAAAAATAATCATGGATAAAATGGGTTTTTAATGTCAAAATGAGAATGGTGCGTAGAAGAAAAATTCAAAGTTTTCAGGTTGTTGTTTTTTTTGGTTGCTGTTTTTTTTTTTTGTTTAATGGTTTTGAAGGAACAGAGGTAACGGTGTAAGTTAAAGTTCAGATTTCGCAAATTCATATTAGAAAAAAAAAACAAAAAAAAACAAAGAAGTATAGAGAATAAAGAAACCTAGAAAGTAAAGAAACCTAGAACGTAAAGAGACCTAGAACGTAAAGAAACCTAGAAAGTAAAGAAACCTAGAACGAAAGAAACCTAGAAAGTAAAGAGACCTAGAATGTAAAGAAACCTAGAACGTAAAGAAACCTAGAAAAGTATAGAAACATTAAAAAAAAATATATAGAAACAATAACAGGAAAAAAAAACGCAAAGAGAGTAAAGAAACTTAGACAGTGTAAACCAAACTAACATTAGACAGGCGCATGCACTTTTAACACAATTGTTTGTGAACTAACATTAGGAATGTTTCATGCTGAAAGTGAATGCCAGTAATCTGCTGTTTGTTTACTCAGCCAGAGAGATAGTGAGCAGAGAGGGATATGAAGAAATGTGGTGGCGTCACAATAAACAATGTAGAAGATCTCTGACGCCAAATAAATAATAAAAGAAATACTTTGGTTATTATAAATCAAAGAGCCTAGAAATTTAATTCTACAGTGCTGAAAAGTGCATCAAACTAATTATATGGTTTATTAAAATAGTTCGCTTGTCAATGCTTCCGTATTTTGTTGTTATGTACTAGATTAGAGAGTAGGATAGTTTTGTTAGACAAATATATTGTGTCTTGTTTTAGCGACGGTAAAAGTAGTGACGTAGTAAGACAGACTAATGACGTAGTAGACTAGGCGAACAGGAGAGCATAATGGCGTTAGTATAGAACTAGTTTATCTTGGATAGTTGTTAGAAATAGCGACGTTTAGGAAGACTGGTCTCATTTTATAGACTTGAAAGTCGTTATTAAGTATATTGTTAACTTGTAATGTTCTGTGGCTAATGTGAAGTAATAATTGAGATAGAATCGAAGTCAGATAATATTAGCCCACAACACAAAAGTTTTATTTATGGATTTGCCTCAGTGTAAAAAAAAAAAAAAAAAAAGAACCAATAGAAACAAAAATAATTTAAAATACGTACATTGTAAATCATGAGAAATGTGGCACAGTTGAAACTTAAGAATTTGAATATGATAGACTTTACCCTGACTACTTGCCACAATTACCTCAACAGAGCGCAATCTGTATGCTCGTCTGCTACTCCGCCCGGCAGAGTCGATGTGCTCGTCTGCCCTAAAATTATGTCCAATGCCAAACTGTTGAAAACCGTAATGAGAAATGTAACTCTCAAAGAGGCAACTCGAAACATCTTCACTATTTGTTATCGATTACCTGGCAATCTCATATCACACTTATTGCTAATTCAAAATGTGTTCAATTTAGAAGCAGTTAAGCGGCCAATGTAGAATATCCAGGTAGTCTTTTGCCAAGATGTTTCGAGCAGCAGACGCCTTAAGATAACTAACAACAATAGTATTTGAATCCACTACATATATATTTTTCTTAAAAAAAAAAAAATCTGCAAGAGACTCTAAAGCTGGGTTTAATTTTTTTTTTCAAGTTTGTGGGGTTTTTTTTCCGACACGATCTCCGTGTTTGTTTTTTTCATCCTTTTTTTCGGAGGAAAAAGAGGGTGGGTTTTTTCGGGTTTAAAAAACTTTTTTTGTTTTTCATATTGTTATAATTCTTATACGCTTAACAAAAATTACCCATTTTAATACATTTATTTAAATTAAGTCTGTTGATTATTTTTGTTGATAGTCACTTCCTGAACGAGAAAACATAGCTTATGACAACGTTCATAATAAAATGTATGTATCTATCTATCTATCTATCTATCTATCTATCTATCTACCTAGATAGCTAGATAGTTGCCTGTCTAAATATACATTTTTTACTTTACAATATAAAACTGAAATGATGACTATATTTTTAAGTTAAAGTTATTTACGATTAAAACCCACAAGCTTTTTTGGGGATGTCGGGGCGAAATTCCAACAAGCCAGATTTCAAATGGATCTCACCTGTCGTCCTTAGTGTTCCTCAACATTTCCGCTTCTTTTACGTACAGGTGTCACATCTTCTTTCACTCTCAACCTCCCTTCACACACACACACACACACACAACACACACCGTCCCACACTGACACCTGTCCTCCCGCAATCTGCCTTCAAATGACTTTTTGTAATGTTATGAAACTTTGGCTACGTGGTTCTTTAAGTCGGTTGTCGACAACCCTACTGTGATTGTCGGGCTATCAGGGGTAGGACATGCTGTAATAGTCGAGCTATCAGAGGTTTGGCATGCTGAAATAGTCGGGCTATCAGTGGTGGGACATCATAATGCTAATTTTAGATTATGGATTATGCACCTCACAAGATATGTTGAGCGTCTTTCTTCATTTTGCCTTGGATAGAGTCTCCGTCAATGACATGCCCGTCCATTATTTTATGTTATATTCCCATTGATCTATCTCTCTTTCTTTTTCCTGGTACTGTTCCCTGAAGGAAGGTCTCTACGAGCTCCAAAGACTTTGCAACATGGCCATAGAGTTTTAAATTTCGACAGCAGCCAGCAGGCAACCGTGGGGCCCAACCGCCACACCTGTTCCGTTTCCAATCTCTTCATGCATGCGAAATCCAGGATCTTCCAGCTGCATTTCCCTTCCACCGCTAGGATCCTCATCTCCATCTCCGCGGTCAGCGTTTAGCTGACCATACAACTAGAATAAACATATGGTGAAATAGTCGTAGGAAACGCCTACAATGTGAATTTTTGTTTTCAAGGTCTTCTATTTTTTAAGATGAAAATTGTACAATGTTGGCCGGGGCGCAAGTGTGCATGTCTCACACTACCATCTTGTGCTATTCAAAGAAGATAACCATTAAGAATGTACGTAACGAAAGTAAGTACAGACCTTCAGACCTAGAAGCGTCCCAAGTCTGCACGATTTTTTGTTTATTAAGGGAATGGGGAGGAGACAACTCTGCCCTATGAGGAGGATGGAGTAGTGTGCGCCTGACGGAGCAAGAGTTATGGGTGGGCTCAAAGACACGCTAGTTAATTGTTTAAATAATACATTAAGAATGACAGCCGGAGTATTTGTTGACAAACGCATGACTTTTGTCGAGAAAAGTGTGCATTATTTTTAAAACAGAGATCTATTCTTAGACTTTGTTTCCAACTAGTATTTTACTTAGTTGTACCCATAAAAATAAACTCGTGTGTTTTTATTATTTCGGTAGTTCGAATAAACAACAAAAGTAAAACCATCGGCACCTTTACAGTTAGCAAAGTTCTGAATAAACACGTGTGATGCAGTAATTAGTAGAGACCTACAGTATTTTCCCCCATTTATTTCAGAATGAAAAATAGGCGCAGTGGCCGAGTGTTAAAAACGCTTTGCTTTCGAACAGGAGGTCCAGGGTTATAACCCTGATTAAGACTAAGATTTTTACTTTCAGGATCTTTAGGGCAGCTTTGTGTCTAAATGGGTACTTGACATTAGTTGGGGAAAAGTAAGGCGGTTGGTCGTTGTGCTGGCAACATGGCACCATCGTTAACCGTGGGCCACAAAAACTGATGGCCTTTACATCATCTGCCCCGTAGATCACAAGGTCTGAAAGGGGAACTTTACTTTACAGAATGACGATAGACTTGGTATCGATATTTGTTTAAATTCCTATTATTAGCTCACAAGTTTTTTTTTTCTTTCATAGTCTAAAGAAGTTGAAAGTAAAAGAAAAACATGAAAAATACTTTAAAAAAAAACAACAACAACATACGAAGTGTAGTTGCAACAATTAGTTTGAATTAGCCATTTAATTAATTTTGTTATAGCTCTAGACCAACATAAATAAATCTGTGCGATTGTTTAGCGCTATTTTCTGCCTTTAGCTTTCTTTATACGCTATGATCCTATCACTTGTCTGAACCAGTTGGGAAAATGAAAGGATTGGGGGGGGGGGGGGGGAGAGAGAGAAAGAAAGGGGATATCTAGGTGAAGTTTACAGTAATCGTTTTTTAAAAGCATTTATTAAAAAAAAAGGAAAGACCTTAATTCGATTTCATGACTCAAGCCGACATTCTAACCACTCTGCTAGTGAGGTGTGTATGAAAATAAAAGATTGTTTATTTATCTATTGTTTGGTTCAAATTTACTTTAAAGCGACGACCTATAATTCAGCTTGTACCACCACTTCAGTTCGAGATACCAAACAAAATAATTAATTACAAATAGTTCATTAAATTGTTTTTCTTTTAAAATGATTATTGTGTTGTCAGGTAAAAGAAATAATTGTGTAAAATTTCAGCTTGATTCGAGATTGGGTGTCGTTGAAATAAACGTGTACAAACTTTTTACCAGACAGAGTGAGTTCATATAAGCTTTGTAAAAACTAAATCATTCATTTGAAGATGAAACTTCACACTTGGTAGGATGGAGGAGTAACGAAGTTGATAGAACATCGCGCCATTGTCGCGAATGGCGTGGGTTAGATCCACATAATGGCCTTTTTTTTCCACTGTATTTTTCAATAGTAACAAAATATGAATATTTAGTTTACCATATTATTTGAGCATAATTTTTTATTTTATATTACTTATTTAAAATTACATTCATATATGCACAACCTACATCGTGTCATGGTAGACAAGGTGGCTTTATGGAAACCTTTGAATGACGATAGACTACAGAGACATGGTAGCATTATGGAAGCCTTGTAGAGATTTGACTCGGATTAGTAAACCCTTTGTTTTGTAAGTTTAAAGTAGGCCTAGTGTAAGTATACCATTTGGACCATGGTATTGATTCACCTCTTCCCCTAACCCTGCTTATTTCGTCAGAACTGCTCAATCTTTTACATTCTATCACCCAAGTGAAATTTACCTGTCAAAGAGTGATCTATTGATTCAGAGTAATTAACTCTCTTGTCTCGTAAGGCCAAATTGAACAAAGTCGTGGATTAAAGTCATAAACTCCGCACAAAACACTCTGAGGATCATTTGCTTTATTTTGTAGGATTAATTCCCTTCAACAATATTACAAGTTTTCTGCGTCAATCGTTTCAAATTATTCTATAAATTATTCGGCCTACATTCAATATTGCATGTAGATCTACAATGTCCATTTAGTATTGGCTTTTTAAAAATAGTTTGCAATTGATTTTAGTCATAATAGCACGTTAAATTTTAAAAGCATTTAGTTAGTAACTAATAGTGCTTTCTGGATATTTGGATAAGAAAATCATACTGTCTAGCCAATGGATGTCTCAGTAAGTCCAAATGTTGCTACTTGTCAGAATTTAATTTTGATTAACATTTTGTTTAGTTTGTGACTTCGTTTTTTTTTAAATGTTTATACGTTTTTTATGTTTATATTTTTTTATTACTATAAGGCTATGAAAATATTTATACGTTTTTACGTTTTTTTTAATGTTTATACTTCTTTTATGTTAATTAGTTTATAAAAATGTGTATAATTTTTCAAGTTTTGTAATGTTTATAAGTTTATTAATGTCGTTTTAATTTATCCTAAACTTCAATTTTAATTTGTAGACATGCAATTTTAATAATTTCTGGTTTTTTTTTTTGTTTTGTTTTACATGTTTCGGATTTTCCTCCCGATTTAAATACTATTACATCATAGTCCAAACCTTACTCAGGAGCTGAAAGGGTTTGAGCCCAGGACCATCGAGACAACAGTCCATAGCGCACACCACATGACCTGGTAACCATCCTGCCTAATTCTCTTCTTAATTCACCTTCAAATTTCCTTTTTTTTTTTTTGTACCTCTATATTAGAAATTTAAAATAAAACTGAGTCACATAATTGAATGCAAATATTGATTGTCATAGAGGCTAATCGTCATTATGACGTCAAACATACAGGGGTTCTCGAAGCTTTTCATCTGGGACACGCTAGCAGTGACTAGTAAAAGGCGAAAGTCTTCGAGTGCGGGGATTAATAAAATTGCTAAGTTTACGTTGCTACTGAAACCCATCGAGCTTTCCTTGATGTATTGAGGTAGATCGAGCTAAAACAAGAAAAAAAAATACTTTAAACTTAAAGGAGACTAATTCAATTTATACCCATCACATCTGTCAAATGCTCCTTCTTCCCTAGTGCTATTAGAGCATGGAGCCAGACAAACTGATATAGTGAGTTGATATAAGCTTTGTAAATAATCTAATTTTGACGTCACTGTCTTTTCATTAACAATGCATGTTTTTACAGTGACGTAGCTTTGTGCCTGACGTGTTAAGTCTGTCATTTTCATTTCTGCAGATTGTGATTTACAAAAAAAAAACACGAGAAAAGTCGAAAATAGTATAAACCCTCATTTATATACAATGTCATGAATATTTGAGCTAATTAAATTTAAAAAGTCACACTCTTAGAATGCCATCTATAGTCATATGTTTTCGTCAGGCCGCAGGAAGATGGTAAACTATCAAGCAGTTTTAACTACGCGAATAATTTATGGTCATAAAAGTACAATATAGTATTTGGTAGGTCTAGGACCTACTTGGAACATCACAGGCTTACATATTTTTCATTGTGACTGTGTTTATGCCCATGTCTATGCGTGTAACTGTATTT